>CM042690.1:589696036-590021649 GCA_023614405.1 Avena insularis | reverse complement strand
ATGTATGCTCTTTTACTAACAACAACCAGAGTCATTGCATGTGTTCTTTCAGACCACACATGGATCCACCCGTCATTGCATGTGTGTTCTTTTTACTAACAACTAGAGTCATTGCATGTGAGTTCTTTTCACATACCACCTATGGATCCACCAGTGTCATTGCATGTGTGTTCATTTTACTAACAACAACTGGAGTCATTTCATGATCTGTTTTCACAATGCACATATGGATCCACCAGTGTCATTGAAATGTGTGTTCGTTTCAGACCACACATGGATCCACCAAAGGTCATTGCATGTGTGTTCTTTTTACTAACAACAACTGGAGTCATTTCATGTGTGTTCTTTTATGAGACCACATATGGATCCACCAGTGTCATTGCATGTATGTTCTTTTCACAATCCACCTATGGATCCACCAGTGTCATTGCATGTGTGCTCTTTTTACTAACAACAACCAGACTCATTGCATGTGTGTTCTCTTCAGAGACCACATATGGATCCACCAGTGTCATTGCATGTGTGTTCTTTTTACTAACAACAACCAGAGTCATTGCATGTGTGTTCTTTTCACATACCACCTATGGCTCCACCAGTGTCATTGCATGTGTGTTCTTTTTACTAACAACAACTGGATTCATTTCATGACTGTTCTTTTCACATACCACACATGGATCCACCAGTGTCATTGAAATGTGTGTTTTCTTCAGAGACCATACATGGATCCACCAGTGTCATTGCATGTGTGTTTTTCTACTAACAACAACTGGAGTCATTGCATGTGTGTTCTTTTCACATACCACACATGGATCCACCAATGTCATTGCATGTGTGCTATTTTCACACACCACATATGGATCCACCAGTGTCATTGCATGTGTGTTCTTTTCACAATCCACATATGGATCCACCAGTGGCATTGCATGTGTGCTTTTTTTACTAATGACAACTGGGGTCATTGCATGTGTGTTCTCTTCAGAGACCACACATGGATCCACTAGTGTCATTGCATGTGTGCTCTTTTTACTAACAACAACATGTGTCATTGAATGTGTGTTCTCTTCAGAGACCACACATGGATCCAACAGTGTCATTGCATGTGTGTTCTTTATACTAACAACAACCAAAGTCATTTCATGTGTGCTCTTTTCACATACCACCTATGGATCCACCAATGTCATTGCATGTGTGTTCTTTTTACTAACAACAACTGGCGTCATTTCATGACTATTCTTTTCAGAGACCACATATGGATCCACCAATGTCATTGAAATGTGTGTTCTCTTCAGAGACCACACATAGATCCACCAGTGTCATTGCATGTGTGTTCTTTTTACTAACAACAACCAGAGTCATTGCATGTGTGTTCTTTTGACATACCACAAATGGATCCACCAGTGTCATTGCATGTGTGCTCGTTTCACAATCCACCTATGGATCCACCAAAGGTGTCATTGCATGTGTGTTCTTTTTACTAACAACAACCAGTCATTGAAATGTGTATTATTTTCACATACCATATATGGATCCACCATTGTCATTGCATGTGTGCTTTTTTACTAACAACAACTAGGGTCCTTGCATGTGTGTTCTTCTTCACACCACACATGGATCCACCAGTGTCATTGCATGTGTGTTCTTTTTACTAACAACAACCAGTCATTGCATGTGTGTTCTTTTCACATACCACCTATGGATCCACCAAAGTGTCATTGCATGTGTGTTCTTTTACTAACAACAACAGAGTCATTTCATGGCTGTTCTTTTCACATACCACATATGGATCCACCAAAGGTCATTGAAATGTGTGTTCTTTCCACATACCACATATGGATCCACCAAAGTGTCATTGCATGTGTTTTTTTACTAACAACAACTAGGGTCATTGCATGTGTGTTCTCTTCAGAGACCACACATGGATCCACCAGGGTCATTGCATGTGTGTTCTTTTCACAATCCACCTATGGATCCACTAGTGTCATTGCATGTGTGCTCTTTTTCCTAACAACAACCAGAGTCATTGCATGTGTGTGCTCTTCAGAGACCACACATGGATCCACCAAAGGTCATTGCATGTGTGTTCTTTTTACTAACAACAACCACAGTCATTGCATGTGTGTTCTTTTCACATACGACCTATGGATCCACCAGTGTCATTGCATGTGTGTTCTTTTTACTAACAACAACTGGAGTCATTTCATGACTGTTCTTTTTACATACCACATATGGATCCACCGGTGTCATTGAAATGTGTGTTCTCTTCAGAGACCACACATGGATCCACCAGCGTCATTGCATGTGTGTTCTTTTTACGAACAACAACTAGAGTCATTGCATGTGTGTTCTCTTCAGAGACCACACATGGATCCACCAGTGTCATTGCATGTGTGTTCTTTTCACAATCCACCTATGGATCCACCAGTGTCATTGCATGTGTGCTCTTTTTACTAACAACAACCAGAGTCATTGCATGTGTGTTCTCTTCAGAGACCACACATGGATCCACCAGTGTCATTGCATGTGTGTTCTTTTTACTAACAACAACCAGAGTCATTGCATGTGTGTTCTTTTCACATACCACCTATGGATCCACCAGTGTCATTGCATGTGTGTTCTTTTTAATAACAACAACTGGAGTCATTTCATGTGTGTTCTTTTCAGAGACCACATATGGATCCACCAGTGTCATTGCATGTGTGTTCATTTCACAATCCACCTATGGATCCACCAGTGTCATTGCATGTGTGCTCTTTTTACTAACAACAACCATAGTCATTGCATGTGTGTTCTCTTCAGAGACCACACATGGATCCACCAGTGTCATTGCATGTGTGTTCTTTTTACTAACAACAACCAGAGTCATTGCATGTGTGTTCTTTTCACATACCACCTATGGCTCCACCAAAGGTCATTGCATGTGTGTTCTTTTACTAACAACAACTGGATTCATTTCATGATCGTTCTTTTCACATACCACACATGGATCCACCAGTCATTGAAATGTGTGTTTTTCAGAGACCACATGGATCCACCAAACATTGCATGTGTGTTCTTTCTACTAACAACAACTGAGTCATTGCATGTGTGTTCTTTTCACATACCACACATGGATCCACCAATGTCATTGCATGTGTGCTCTTTCACAATCCACCTATGGATCCACCAATGTCATCACATGTGTGTTCTTTTTACTAACGACAACCTGAGTCATTGAAATGTGTGTTCTTTCACATACCACATATGGATCCACCAGTGTTATTGCATGTGTGCTTTTTTACTAACAACAACTGGGTCATTGCATGTGTGTTCTTTTAGAGACCACACATGGATCCACCAGTGTCATTGCATGTGTGATCTTTTTACTAACAACAACCAGTGTCATTGCATGTGTGTTCTCTTCAAAGACCACACATGGATCCACTAGTGTCATTGCATGTGTGTTCTTTTTACTAACAACAACCAGAGTCATTGCATGTGTGTTCTTTTCACATACCACACATGGATCCACCAGTGTCATTACATGTGTGCTCTTTTCACCATCCACCTATGGATCCACCAGTGTCATTGCATGTGTGTTCTTTTTACTAACAACAACCAGAGTCATTGAAATGTGTGTTATTTTCACATACCACATATGGATCCACCAGTGTCATTGCATTTGTGCCTTTTACTAACAACAACTGGGTCATTGCATGTGTGTTCTTTTCAGAGACCACACATGGATCCACCAGTGTCATTGCATGTGTGTTCTTTTCACAATCCACCTATGGATCCACCAGTGTCATTGCATGTGTGCTCTTTTTACTAACAACAACCAGAGTCATTGCATGTGTGTTTTCTTCAGAGACCACACATGGATCCACCAGTGTCATTGCATGTGTGTTCTTTTTACTAACAACAACCAGAGTCATTGCATGTGTGTTCTTTTCACATACCACCTATGGATCCACCAGTGTCATTGCATGTGTGTTCTTTTTAATAACAACAACTGGAGTCATTTCATGTGTGTTCTTTTCAGAGACCACATATGGATCCACCAGTGTCATTGCATGTGTGTTCATTTCACAATCCACCTATGGATCCACCAGTGTCATTGCATGTGTGCTCTTTTTACTAACAACAACCAGAGTCATTGAATGTGTGTTCTTCAGAGACCACACATGGATCCACCAAAGGTCATTGCATGTGTGTTCTTTTACTAACAACAACCAGAGTCATTGCATGTGTTGTTTTCACATACCACCTATGGCTCCACCAGTGTCATTGCATGTGTGTTCTTTTTACTAACAACAACTGGATTCATTTCATGACTGTTCTTTTCACATACCACACATGGATCCACCAGTGTCATTGAAATGTGTGTTTTCTTCAGAGACCACACATGGATCCACCAGTGTCATTGCATGTGTGTTCTTTCTACTAACAACAACTGGAGTCATTGCATGTGTGTTCTTTTCACATACCACACATGGATCCACCAATGTCATTGCATGTGTGCTCTTTTCACAATCCACCTATGGATCCACCAGTGTCATTGCATGTGTGTTCTTTTTACTAACAACAACTAGAGTCATTCAAATGTGTGTTCTTTTTACATACCACATATGGATCCACCAATGTTATTGCATGTGTGCTTTTTTTACTAACAAAAACTAGGGTCATTGTATGTGTGTTCTCTTCAGAGACCACACATGGATCCACCAGTGTCATTGCATGTGTGATCTTTTTACTAACAACAACCAGTGTCATTGCATGTGTGTTCTCTTCAAAGACCACACATGGATCCACTAGTGTCATTGCATGTGTGTTCTTTTTACTAACAACAACCAGAGTCATTGCATGTGTGTTCTTTTCACATACCACACATGGATCCACCAGTGTCATTACATGTGTGCTCTTTTCACCATCCACCTATGGATCCACCAGTGTCATTGCATGTGTGTTCTTTTTACTAACAACAACCAGAGTCATTGAAATGTGTGTTATTTTCACATACCACATATGGATCCACCAGTGTCATTGCATATGTGCCTTTTTACTAACAACTGGGTCATTGCATGTGTGTTCTTCAGAGACCACACATGGATCCACCAGTGTCATTGCATGTGTGCTATTTTCACAATCCACCTATGGATCCACCAGTGTCATTGCATGTGTGCTCTTTTTACTAACAACAACCAGAGTCATTGCATGTGTGTTCTCTTTAGAGACCACACATGGATCCACCAGTGTCATTGCATGTGTGTTCTTTTTACTAACAACAACCAGAGTCATTGCATGTGTGTTCTTTTCAAATACCACCTATGGATCCACCAGTGTCAGTACATGTGTGTTCTTTTTACTAACAACAACCAGAGTCATTGCATGTGTGTTCTTTTCACATACCACCTATGGCTCCACCAGTGTCATTGCATGTGTGTTCTTTTTACTAACAACAACTGGATTCATTTCATGACTGTTCTTTTCACATACCACACATGGATCCACCAGTGTCATTGAAATGTGTGTTTTCTTCAGAGACCACACATGGATCCACCAGTGTCATTGCATGTGTGTTCTTTCTACTAACAACAACTGGAGTCATTGCATGTGTGTTCTTTTCACATACCACACATGGATCCACCAATGTCATTGCATGTGTGCTCTTTTCACAATCCACCTATGGATCCACCAGTGTCATTGCCTGTGTGTTCTTTTTACTAACGACAACCAGAGTCATTGAAATGTGTGTTCTTTTCACATACCACATATGGATCCACCAGTGTTATTGCATGTGTGCTTTTTTTACTAACAACAACTGGGGTCATTGCATGTGTGTTCTCTTTAGAGACCACACATGGATCCACCAGTGTCATTGCATGTGTGATCTTTTTACTAACAACAACCAGTGTCATTGCATGTGTGTTCTCTTCAAAGACCACACATGGATCCACTAGTGTCATTGCATGTGTGTTCTTTTTACTAACAACAACCAGAGTCATTGCATGTGTGTTCTTTTCACATACCACACATGGATCCACCAGTGTCATTACATGTGTGCTCTTTTCACCATCCACCTATGGATCCACCAGTGTCATTGCATGTGTGTTCTTTTTACTAACAACAACCAGAGTCATTGAAATGTGTGTTATTTTCACATACCACATATGGATCCACCAGTGTCATTGCATATGTGCCTTTTTACTAACAACAACTGGGGTCATTGCATGTGTGTTCTCTTCAGAGACCACACATGGATCCACCAGTGTCATTGCATGTGTGTTCTTTTCACAATCCACCTATGGATCCACCAGTGTCATTGCATGTGCTCTTTTACTAACAACAACGAGTCATTGCATGTGTGTTTTCAGAGACCACACATGGATCCACCAAAGGTCATTGCATGTGTGTTCTTTTTACTAACAACAACCAGAGTCATTGAAATGTGTGTTCTTTTCACATACCACATATGGATCCACCAGTGTCATTGCATGTGTGCTTTTTTTACTAACAACAACTGGGGTCATTGCATGTGTGTTCTCTTTAGAGACCACACATGGATCCACCAGTGTCATTGCATGTGTGATCTTTTTACTAACAACAACCAGTGTCATTGCATGTGTGTTCTCTTCAAAGACCACACATGGATCCACTAGTGTCATTGCATCTGTGTTCTTTTTACTAAAAAAAACAAGAGTCATTGCATGGGTGTTCTTTTCACATACCACACATGGATCCACCAGTGTCATTACATGTGTGCTCTTTTCACCATCCACCTATGGATCCACCAGTGTCATTGCATGTGTGTTCTTTTTACTAACAACAACCAGAGTCATTGAAATGTGTGTTATTTTCACATACCACATATGGATCCACCAGTGTCTTTGCATATGTGCTATTTTACTAACAACCTCTGGGGTCATTGCTTGTGTGTTATCTTCAGAGACCACACATGGATCCACCAGTGTCATTGCATGTGTGCTATTTTCACAATCCACCTATGGATCCACCAGTGTCATTGCATGTGTGCTCTTTTTACTAACAACAACCAGAGTCATTGCATGTGTGTTTCTTTAGAGACCACATGGATCCACCAGTGTCATTGCATGTGTTCTTTTTACTAACAACAACCAGAGTCATTTCATGTGTGTTCTTTTCACCTACCACCTATGGATCCACCAGTGTCAGTACATGTGTGTTCTTTTTACTAACAACAACCAGAGTCATTGCATGTGTGTTCTTTTCACATACCACCTATGGATCTCCACAGTGTCATTGCATGTGTGTTCTTTTACTAACAACAACTGCATTCATTTCATGTGTGTTCTTTTCACATACCACACATGGATCCACCAGAGTCATTGAAATGTGTGTTTCTTGAGACCACACATGGATCCACCAGTGTCATTGCATGTGTGTTCTTTCTACTAACAACAACTGAGTCATTGCATGTGTGTTCTTTTCACATACCACACATGGATCCACCAATGTCATTGCATGTGTGCTCTTTCACAATCCACCTATGGATCCACCAGTGTCATTGCACATGTGTTCTTTTTACTAACACAACCAGAGTCATTGAATGTGTGTTCTTTCACATACCACATATGGATCCACCAGTGTTATCATTGCATGTGTGCTTTTTTACTAACAACAACCAGAGTCATTGAAATGTGTGTTCTCTTCAGAGACCATACATGGATTCACCAGTGTCATTGCATGTGTGTTCTTTTTACTAACAACAACCAGTGTCATTGCATGTGTGTTCTCTTCAAAGACCACACATGGATCCACTAGTGTCATTGCATGTGTGTTCTTTTTACTAAGAACAACACGAGTCATTGCATGTGTGTTCTTTTCACATACCACACATGGATCCACCAGTGTCATTACATGTGTGCTCTTTTCACCATCCACCTATGGATCCACCCGTGTCATTGCATGTGTGTTCTTGGTACTAACCACCACCCGAGTCCTTGAAATGTGTGTTATTTGCACATACCACATATGGATCCACAGTGTCATTGCATATGTGCCTTTTTACTAACAACAACTGGGGTCATTGCATGTGTGTTCTCTTCACAGACCACACATGGATCCACCAGTGTCATTGCATGTGTGTTCTTTTCACAATCCACCTATGGATCCACCAGTGTCATTGCATGTGTGCTCTTTTTACTAACAACAACCAGAGTCATTGCATGTGTGTTTTCTTCAGAGACCACACATGGATCCACCAGTGTCATTGCATGTGTGTTCTTTTTACTAACGACAACCAGAGTCATTGAAATGTGTGTTCTTTTCACATACCACATATGGATCCACCAGTGTTATTGCATGTGTGCTTTTTTTACTACCAACACCTGGTGTCATTGGATGTGTTCTCTTTAGAGACCACACATGGATCCACCAGTGTCATTGCATGTGTGATCTTTTTACTAACAACAACCAGTGTCATTGCATGTGTGTTCTCTTCAAAGACCACACATGGATCCACTAGTGTCATTGCATGTGTGTTCTTTTTACTAACAACAACCAGAGTCATTGCATGTGTGTTCTTTTCACATACCACACATGGATCCACCAGTGTCATTACATGTGTGCTCTTTTCACCATCCACCTATGGATCCACCAGTGTCATTGCATGTGTGTTCTTTTTACTAACAACAACCAGAGTCATTGAAATGTGTGTTATTTTCACATACCACATATGGATCCACCAGTGTCATTGCATATGTGCCTTTTTACTAACAACAACTGGGGTCATTGCATGTGTGTTCTCTTCAGAGACCACACATGGATCCACCAGTGTCATTGCATGTGTGCTATTTTCACAATCCACCTATGGATCCACCAGTGTCATTGCATGTGTGCTCTTTTTACTAACAACAACCAGAGTCATTGCATGTGTGTTCTCTTTAGAGACCACACATGGATCCACCAGTGTCATTGCATGTGTGTTCTTTTTACTAACAACAACCAGAGTCATTGCATGTGTGTTCTTTTCAAATACCACCTATGGATCCACCAGTGTCAGTACATGTGTGTTCTTTTTACTAACAACAACCAGAGTCATTGCATGTGTGTTCTTTTCACATACCACCTATGGCTCCACCAGTGTCATTGCATGTGTGTTCTTTTTACTAACAACAACTGGATTCATTTCATGACTGTTCTTTTCACATACCACACATGGATCCACCAGTGTCATTGAAATGTGTGTTTTCTTCAGAGACCACACATGGATCCACCAGTGTCATTGCATGTGTGTTCTTTCTACTAACAACAACTGGAGTCATTGCATGTGTGTTCTTTTCACATACCACACATGGATCCACCAATGTCATTGCATGTGTGCTCTTTTCACAATCCACCTATGGATCCACCAGTGTCATTGCCTGTGTGTTCTTTTTACTAACGACAACCAGAGTCATTGAAATGTGTGTTCTTTTCACATACCACATATGGATCCACCAGTGTTATTGCATGTGTGCTTTTTTTACTAACAACAACTGGGGTCATTGCATGTGTGTTCTCTTTAGAGACCACACATGGATCCACCGGTGTCATTGCATGTGTGATCTTTTTACTAACAACAACCAGTGTCATTGCATGTGTGTTCTCTTCAAAGACCACACATGGATCCACTAGTGTCATTGCATGTGTGTTCTTTTTACTAACAACAACCAGAGTCATTGCATGTGTGTTCTTTTCACATACCACACATGGATCCACCAGTGTCATTACATGTGTGCTCTTTTCACCATCCACCTATGGATCCACCAGTGTCATTGCATGTGTGTTCTTTTTACTAACAACAACCAGAGTCATTGAAATGTGTGTTATTTTCACATACCACATATGGATCCACCAGTGTCATTGCATATGTGCCTTTTTACTAACAACAACTGGGGTCATTGCATGTGTGTTCTCTTCAGAGACCACACATGGATCCACCAGTGTCATTGCATGTGTGTTCTTTTCACAATCCACCTATGGATCCACCAGTGTCATTGCATGTGTGCTCTTTTTACTAACAACAACCAGAGTCATTGCATGTGTGTTTTCTTCAGAGACCACACATGGATCCACCAGTGTCATTGCATGTGTGTTCTTTTTACTAACAACAACCAGAGTCATTGCATGTGTGTTCTTTTCACATACCACCTATGGATCCACCAGTGTCATTGCATGTGTGTTCTTTTTAATAACAACAACTGGAGTCATTTCATGTGTGTTCTTTTCAGAGACCACATATGGATCCACCAGTGTCATTGCATGTGTGTTCATTTCACAATCCACCTATGGATCCACCAGTGTCATTGCATGTGTGCTCTTTTTACTAACAACAACCATAGTCATTGCATGTGTGTTCTCTTCAGAGACCACACATGGATCCACCAGTGTCATTGCATGTGTGTTCTTTTTACTAACAACAACCAGAGTCATTGCATGTGTGTTCTTTTCACATACCACCTATGGCTCCACCAGTGTCATTGCATGTGTGTTCTTTTTACTAACAACAACTGGATTCATTTCATGACTGTTCTTTTCACATACCACACATGGATCCACCAGTGTCATTGAAATGTGTGTTTTCTTCAGAGACCACACATGGATCCACCAGTGTCATTGCATGTGTGTTCTTTCTACTAACAACAACTGGAGTCATTGCATGTGTGTTCTTTTCACATACCACACATGGATCCACCAATGTCATTGCATGTGTGCTCTTTTCACAATCCACCTATGGATCCACCAGTGTCATTGCCTGTGTGTTCTTTTTACTAACGACAACCAGAGTCATTGAAATGTGTGTTCTTTTCACATACCACATATGGATCCACCAGTGTTATTGCATGTGTGCTTTTTTTACTAACAACAACTGGGGTCATTGCATGTGTGTTCTCTTTAGAGACCACACATGGATCCACCAGTGTCATTGCATGTGTGATCTTTTTACTAACAACAACCAGTGTCATTGCATGTGTGTTCTCTTCAAAGACCACACATGGATCCACTAGTGTCATTGCATGTGTGTTCTTTTTACTAACAACAACCAGAGTCATTGCATGTGTGTTCTTTTCACATACCACACATGGATCCACCAGTGTCATTACATGTGTGCTCTTTTCACCATCCACCTATGGATCCACCAGTGTCATTGCATGTGTGTTCTTTTTACTAACAACAACCAGAGTCATTGAAATGTGTGTTATTTTCACATACCACATATGGATCCACCAGTGTCATTGCATATGTGCCTTTTTACTAACAACAACTGGGGTCATTGCATGTGTGTTCTCTTCAGAGACCACACATGGATCCACCAGTGTCATTGCATGTGTGCTATTTTCACAATCCACCTATGGATCCACCAGTGTCATTGCATGTGTGCTCTTTTTACTAACAACAACCAGAGTCATTGCATGTGTGTTCTCTTTAGAGACCACACATGGATCCACCAGTGTCATTGCATGTGTGTTCTTTTTACTAACAACAACCAGAGTCATTGCATGTGTGTTCTTTTCAAATACCACCTATGGATCCACCAGTGTCAGTACATGTGTGTTCTTTTTACTAACAACAACTAGAGTCATTTCATGGTTGTTCTTTTCACATACCACATATGGATCCACCAGTGTCATTGAAATGTGTGTTCTTTCCACATACCACATATGGATCCACCAGTGTCATTGCATGTGTGCCTTTTTACTAACAACAACTGGGGTCATTGCATGTGTGTTCTCTTCAGAGACCACACATGGATCCACCAGTGTCATTGCATGTGTGTTCTTTTCACAATCCACCTATGGATCCACCAGTGTCATCGCATGTGTGCTCTTTTTACAAACAACAACCAGAGTCATTGCATGTGTGTTCTCTTCAGAGACCACACATGGATCCACCAGTGTCATTGCATGTGTGTTCTTTTTACTAACAACAACCAGAGTCATTGGATGTGTGTTCTTTTCACCTACCACCTATGGATCCACCAGTGTCATTGCATGTGTGTTCTTTTTAATAACAACAACTGGAGTCATTGCATGACTGTTCTTTTCACATACCACATATGGATCCACTAGTGTCATTGAAATGTGTGTTCTCTTCAGAGACCACACATGGATCCACCAGCATCATTGCATGTGTGTTCTTTTTACTAACAACAATTGGAGTCATTGCATGTGTCTTCTTGTCAGAGACCACACATGGATCCACCAGTGTCATTGCATGTGTGTTCTTTTCACAATCCACCTATGGATCCACCAGTGTCATTGCATGTGTGCTCTTTTTACTAACAACAACCAGAGTCATTGCATGTGTGCTCTTTTTACTAACAACAACCAGAGTCATTGCATGTGTGTTCTCTTCAGAGACCACACATGGATCCACCAGTGTCATTGCATGTGTGTTCTTTTTACTAACAACAACCAGAGTCATTGCATGTGTGTTCTTTTCACATACCACCTATGGATCCACCATTATCATTACATGTGTGTTCTTTTTACTAACAACTGGACTCATTTCATGACTGTTCTTTTCACATACCACAAATGGATCCACTAGTGTCATTGCATATGTGTTCTTTTCACAATCCACCTATGGATCCACCAGTGCCATTGCATGTGTGTTCTTTCTACTAACAACAACTGGAGTTATTGCATGTGTGTTCTTTTCACATACCACACATGGATCCACCAATGTCATTGCATGTGTGCTCTTTTCACAATCCACCTATGGATCCACCAGTGTCATTGCCTGTGTGTTCTTTTTACTAACAACAACCAGAGTCATTGAAATGTGTGTTCTTTTCACATACCACATATGGATCCACGAGTGTTATTGCATGTGTGCTTTTTTTACTAACAACAACTGGGGTCATTGCATGTGTGTTCTCTTTAGAGACCACACATGGATCCACCAGTGTCATTGCATGTGTGATCTTTTTACTAACAACAACCAGTGTCATTGCATGTGTGTTCTCTTCAAAGACCACACATGGATCCACTAGTGTCATTGCATGTGTGTTCTTTTTACTAACAACAACCAGAGTCATTGCATGTGTGTTCTTTTCACATACCACACATGGATCCACCAGTGTCATTACATGTGTGCTCTTTTCACCATCCACCTATGGATCCACCAGTGTCATTGCATGTGTGTTCTTTTTACTAACAACAACCAGAGTCATTGAAATGTGTGTTATTTTCACATACCACATATGGATCCACCAGTGTCATTGCATATGTGCCTTTTTACTAACAACAACTGGGGTCATTGCATGTGTGTTCTCTTCAGAGACCACACATGGATCCACCAGTGTCATTGCATGTGTGCTATTTTCACAATCCACCTATGGATCCACCAGTGTCATTGCATGTGTGCTCTTTTTACTAACAACAACCAGAGTCATTGCATGTGTGTTCTCTTTAGAGACCACACATGGATCCACCAGTGTCATTGCATGTGTGTTCTTTTTACTAACAACAAACAGAGTCATTGCATGTGTGTTCTTTTCACATACCACCTATGGATCCACCAGTGTCAGTACATGTGTGTTCTTTTTACTAACAACAACTAGAGTCATTTCACGGCTGTTCTTTTCACATAACACATATGGATCTACCAGTGTCATTGAAATGTGTGTTCTTTCCACATACCACATATGGATCCACCAGTGTCATTGCATGTGTGCTTTTTTACTAAGAACAACTGGGGTCATTGCATGTGTGTTCTCTTCAGAGACCACACATGGATCCACCAGTGTCATTGCATGTGTGTTCTTTTCACAATCCACCTATGGATCCACCAGTGTCATCGCATGTGTGTTCTTTTTACTAACAACAACCAGTGTCATTGCATGTGTGTTCTCTTCAGAGACCACACATGGATCCAACAGTGTCATTGCATGTGTGTTCTTTTTACTAACAACAACCAAAGTCATTTCATGTGTGCTCTTTTCACATACCACCTATGGATCCACCAGTGTCATTGCATGTGTGTTCTTTTTACTAACAACAACTGGCGTCATTTCATGACTATTCTTTTCAGAGACCACACATGGATCCACCAGTGTCATTATATGTGTGTTCTTTTTACTAACAACAACCAGAGTCATTGCATGTGTGTTCTTTTCACATACCACCTATGGATCCACCAGTGTCATTGCATGTGTGTTCTTTTTACTAACAACAACTGGAGTCGTTTCATGACTGTTCTTTTCACATACCACATATGGATCCACCAGTGTCATTGAAATGTGTGTGCTCTTCAGAGACCACACATGGATCCACTAGTGTCATTGCATGTGTGTTCTTTTTACTAACAACAACTGGAGTCATTGCATGTGTGTTCTTTTCACATACCACATATGGATCCACTAGTGTCATTGCATGTGTGTTCTTTTCACAATCCACCTATGGATCCACCAGTGTGATTGCATGTGTGCTCTTTTTACTAACAACAACCAGAGTCATTGCATGTGTGTTTTCTTCAGAGACCACACATGGATCCACCAGTGTCATTACATGTGTGTTCTTTTTACTAACAACAACCAGAGTCATTGCATGTGTGTTCTTTTCACATACCACCTATGGATCCACCAATGTTATTGCATGTGTATTATTTTTAATAACAACAACTGGAGTCATTTCATGACTGTTCTTTTCACATACCACACTTTGGATCCACCAGTGTCATTGAAATGTGTGTTCTGTTCAAAGACCACACATGGATCCACCAGTGTCATTGCATGTGTGTTCTTTTTACTAACAACAACTGGAGTCATTGCATGTGTGTTCTTTTCAGAGACCACATATGGATCCACCAGTGTCATTGCATGTGTGTTCTTTTCACAATCCACCTTTGGATCCACCAGTGTCATTGCATGTGTGCTCTTTTTACTAACAACAACAAGAGTCATTGCATGTGTGTTCTCTTTAGAGACCACACATGGATCCACCAGTGTCATTGCATCTGTGTTCTTTTTACTAACAACAACCAGAGTCATTGCATGTGTGTTCTTTTCACATACCACCTAGGGGTCCACCAGTGTCATTGCATGTGTGTTCTTTTTACTAACAACAACTGGAGTCATTTCATGACTGTTCTTTTCACATACCACACATGGATCCACCAGTGTCATTGAAATGTGTGTTCTCTTCAGAGACCACACATGGATCCACCAGTGTCATTGCATGTGTGTTCTTTCTACTAACAACAACTGGAGTCATTGCATGTGTGTTCTTTTCACATACCACATATGGATCCACCAGTGTCATTGCATGTGCGTTCTTTTCACAATCCACATATGGATCCACCAGTGGCATTGAATGTGCGCTTTTTTTACTAACAACAACTGGGGTCATTGCATGTGTGTTCTCTTCAGAGACCACATATGGATCCACTAGTGTCATTGCATGTGTGCTATTTTTACTAACAACAACCAGTGTCATTGCATGTGTGTTCTCTTCAGAGACCACACATGGATCCAACAGTGTCATTGCATGTGTGTTCTTTTTACTAACAACAACCAAAGTCATTTCATGTGTGCTCTTTTCACATACCACCTATGGATCCACCAGTGTCATTGCATGTGTGTTCTTTTTACTAACAACAACTGGCGTCATTTCATGACTATTCTTTTCAGAGACCACACATGGATCCACCAGTGTCATTGCATGTGGGTTCTTTTTACTAACAACAACCAGAGTCATTGCATGTGTGTTCTTTTCACATACCACACATGGATCCACCAGTGTCATTGCATGTGTGCTCTTTTCACAATCCACCTATGGATCCACTAGTGTCATTGCATGTGTGTTATTTTTACTAACAACAACCAGAGTCATTGAAATGTGTATTATTTTCACATACCACATATGGATCCACCAGTGTCATTGCATGTGTGCTTTTTTACTAACAACAACTAGGGTCATTGCATGTGCGTTCTCTTCAGACACCACATATGGATCCACCAGTGTCATTGCATGTGTGCTCTTTTCACAATCCACCTATGGATCCACCAGTGTCATTGCATGTGTGTTCTCTTCAGAGACCACACATGGATCCACTAGTGTCATTGCATGTGTGTTCTTTTTACTAACAACAACCACAGTCATTGCATGTGTGTTGTTTTCACATACCACCTATGGATCCACCAGTGTCATTGCATGTGTGTTCTTTTTACTAACAACAACTGGAGTCATTTCATGACTGTTCTTTTTACATACCACATATGGATCCACCGGTGTCATTGAAATGTGTGTTCTCTTCAGAGACCACACATGGATCCACCAGCGTCATTGCATGTGTGTTCTTTTTACCAACAACAACTGGAGTCATTGCATGTGTGGTCTCTCACATGGATCCACCAGTGTCATTGCATGTGTGTTCTTTTCACAATTCACCTATGGATCCACCAGTGTCATTGCATGTGTGCTCTTTTTACTAACAACAACCAGAGTCATTGCATGTGTGTTCTCTTCAGAGACCACACATGGATCCACCAGTGTCATTGCATGTGTTGTCATTTTACTAACAACCAGAGTCATTGCATGTGTGTTCTTTTCACATACCACCTATGGATCCACCAGTATCATTACATGTGTGTTCTTTTTACTAACAACAACTAGAGTCACTTCATGACTATTCTTTTCACATACCACATATGGATCCACTAGTGTCATGGCATATGTGTTCTTTTCACAATCCACCTATGGATCCGCCAGTGTCATTGCATGTATGCTCTTTTTACTAACAACAACCAGAGTCATTGCATGTGTGTTCTCTTCAGAGACCACACATGGATCCACCAGTGTCATTGCATGTGTGTTCTTTTTACTAACAACAACTAGAGTCATTGCATGTGAGTTCTTTTCACATACCACCTATGGATCCACCAGTGTCATTGCATGTGTGTTCATTTTACTAACAACAACTGGAGTCATTTCATGACTGTTCTTTTCACAATGCACATATGGATCCACCAGTGTCATCGAAATGTGTGTTCTGTTCAGAGACCACACATGGATCCACCAGTGTCATTGCATGTGTGTTCTTTTTACTAACAACAACTGGAGTCATTTCATGTGTGTTCTTTTCAGAGACCACATATGGATCCACCAGTGTCATTGCATGTATGTTCTTTTCACAATCCACCTATGGATCCACCAGTGTCATTGCATGTGTGCTCTTTTTACTAACAACAACCAGACTCATTGCATGTGTGTTCTCTTCAGAGACCACATATGGATCCACCAGTGTCATTGCATGTGTGTTCTTTTTACTAACAACAACCAGAGTCATTGCATGTGTGTTCTTTTCACATACCACCTATGGCTCCACCAGTGTCATTGCATGTGTGTTCTTTTTACTAACAACAATTGGATTCATTTCATGACTGTTCTTTTCACATACCACACATGGATCCACCAGTGTCATTGAAATGTGTGTTTTCTTCAGAGACCATACATGGATCCACCAGTGTCATTGCATGTGTGTTTTTCTACTAACAACAACTGGAGTCATTGCATGTGTGTTCTTTTCACATACCACACATGGATCCACCAATGTCATTGCATGTGTGCTATTTTCACACACCACATATGGATCCACCAGTGTCATTGCATGTGTGTTCTTTTCACAATCCACATATGGATCCACCAGTGGCATTGCATGTGTGCTTTTTTTACTAATGACAACTGGGGTCATTGCATGTGTGTTCTCTTCAGAGACCACACATGGATCCACTAGTGTCATTGCATGTGTGCTCTTTTTACTAACAACAACCAGTGTCATTGCATGTGTGTTCTCTTCAGAGACCACACATGGATCCAACAGTGTCATTGCATGTGTGTTCTTTTTACTAACAACAACCAAAGTCATTTCATGTGTGCTCTTTTCACATACCACCTATGGATCCACCAATGTCATTGCATGTGTGTTCTTTTTACTAACAACAACTGGCGTCATTTCATGACTATTCTTTTCAGAGACCACATATGGATCCACCAATGTCATTGAAATGTGTGTTCTCTTCAGAGACCACACATAGATCCACCAGTGTCATTGCATGTGTGTTCTTTTTACTAACAACCAGAGTCATTGCATGTGTGTTCTTTTGACATACCACAAATGGATCCACCAGTGTCATTGCATGTGTGCTCTTTTCACAATCCACCTATGGATCCACCAGTGTCATTGCATGTGTGTTCTTTTTACTAACAACAACCAGAGTCATTGAAATGTGTATTATTTTCACATACCATATATGGATCCACCAGTGTCATTGCATGTGTGCTTTTTTACTAACAACAACTAGGGTCCTTGCATGTGTGTTCTCTTCAGACACCACACATGGATCCACTAGTGTCATTGCATGTGTGTTCTTTTTACTAACAACAACCAGAGTCATTGCATGTGTGTTCTTTTCACATACCACCTATGGATCCACCAGTGTCATTGCATGTGTGTTCTTTTTACTAACAACAACAGGAGTCATTTCATGGCTGTTCTTTTCACATACCACATATGGATCCACCAGTGTCATTGAAATGTGTGTTCTTTCCACATACCACATATGGATCCACCAGTGTCATTGCATGTGTGCTTTTTTTACTAACAACAACTAGGGTCATTGCATGTGTGTTCTCTTCAGAGACCACACATGGATCCACCAGTGTCATTGCATGTGTGTTCTTTTCACAATCCACCTATGGATCCACTAGTGTCATTGCATGTGTGCTCTTTTTCCTAACAACAACCAGAGTCATTGCATGTGTGTTCTCTTCAGAGACCACACATGGATCCACCAGTGTCATTGCATGTGTGTTCTTTTTACTAACAACAACCACAGTCATTGCATGTGTGTTCTTTTCACATACCACCTATGGATCCACCAGTGTCATTGCATGTGTGTTATTTTTACTAACAACAACTGGAGTCATTTCATGACTGTTCTTTTTACATACCACATATGGATCCACCGGTGTCATTGAAATGTGTGTTCTCTTCAGAGACCACACATGGATCCACCAGCGTCATTGCATGTGTGTTCTTTTTACTAACAACAACTAGAGTCATTGCATGTGTGTTCTCTTCAGAGACCACACATGGATCCACCAGTGTCATTGCATGTGTGTTCTTTTCACAATCCACCTATGGATCCACCAGTGTCATTGCATGTGTGCTCTTTTACTAACAACAACCAGAGTCATTGCATGTGTGTTTTCTTCAGAGACCACACATGGATCCACCAGTGTCATTGCATGTGTGTTCTTTTTACTAACAACAACCAGAGTCATTGCATGTGTGTTCTTTTCACATACCACCTATGGATCCACCAGTGTCATTGCATGTGTGTTCTTTTTAATAACAACAACTGGAGTCATTTCATGTGTGTTCTTTTCAGAGACCACATATGGATCCACCAGTGTCATTGCATGTGTGTTCATTTCACAATCCACCTATGGATCCACCAGTGTCATTGCATGTGTGCTCTTTTTACTAACAACAACCATAGTCATTGCATGTGTGTTCTCTTCAGAGACCACACATGGATCCACCAGTGTCATTGCATGTGTGTTCTTTTTACTAACAACAACCAGAGTCATTGCATGTGTGTTCTTTTCACATACCACCTATGGCTCCACCAGTGTCATTGCATGTGTGTTCTTTTTACTAACAACAACTGGATTCATTTCATGACTGTTCTTTTCACATACCACACATGGATCCACCAGTGTCATTGAAATGTGTGTTTTCTTCAGAGACCACACATGGATCCACCAGTGTCATTGCATGTGTGTTCTTTCTACTAACAACAACTGGAGTCATTGCATGTGTGTTCTTTTCACATACCACACATGGATCCACCAATGTCATTGCATGTGTGCTCTTTTCACAATCCACCTATGGATCCACCAGTGTCATTGCCTGTGTGTTCTTTTTACTAACGACAACCAGAGTCATTGAAATGTGTGTTCTTTTCACATACCACATATGGATCCACCAGTGTTATTGCATGTGTGCTTTTTTTACTAACAACAACTGGGGTCATTGCATGTGTGTTCTCTTTAGAGACCACACATGGATCCACCAGTGTCATTGCATGTGTGATCTTTTTACTAACAACAACCAGTGTCATTGCATGTGTGTTCTCTTCAAAGACCACACATGGATCCACTAGTGTCATTGCATGTGTGTTCTTTTTACTAACAACAACCAGAGTCATTGCATGTGTGTTCTTTTCACATACCACACATGGATCCACCAAAGGTCATTTCATGTGTGCTCTTTTCACCATCCACCTATGGATCCACCAGTGTCATTGCATGTGTGTTCTTTTTACTAACAACAACCAGAGTCATTGAAATGTGTGTTATTTTCACATACCACATATGGATCCACCAGTGTCATTGCATATGTGCCTTTTTACTAACAACAACTGGGGTCATTGCATGTGTGTTCTCTTCAGAGACCACACATGGATCCACCAGTGTCATTGCATGTGTGTTCTTTTCACAATCCACCTATGGATCCACCAGTGTCATTGCATGTGTGCTCTTTTTACTAACAACAACCAGAGTCATTGCATGTGTGTTTTCTTCAGAGACCACACATGGATCCACCAGTGTCATTGCATGTGTGTTCTTTTTACTAACAACAACCAGAGTCATTGCATGTGTGTTCTTTTCACATACCACCTATGGATCCACCAGTGTCATTGCATGTGTGTTCTTTTTAATAACAACAACTGGAGTCATTTCATGTGTGTTCTTTTCAGAGACCACATATGGATCCACCAGTGTCATTGCATGTGTGTTCATTTCACAATCGACCTATGGATCCACCAGTGTCATTGCATGTGTGCTCTTTTTACTAACAACAACCATAGTCATTGCATGTGTGTTCTCTTCAGAGACCACACATGGATCCACCAGTGTCATTGCATGTGTGTTCTTTTACTAACAACAACCAGAGTCATTGCATGTGTGTTCTTTTCACATACCACCTATGGCTCCACCAGTGTCATTGCATGTGTGTTCTTTTTACTAACAACAACTGGATTCATTTCATGACTGTTCTTTTCACATACCACACATGGATCCACCAGTGTCATTGAAATGTGTGTTTTCTTCAGAGACCACACATGGATCCACCAGTGTCATTGCATGTGTGTTCTTTCTACTAACAACAACTGGAGTCATTGCATGTGTGTTCTTTTCACATACCACACATGGATCCACCAGTGTCATTGCATGTGTGCTCTTTTCACAATCCACCTATGGATACACCAGTGTCATTGCATGTGTTCTTTTTACTAACGACAACCAGAGTCATTTAAATGTGTGTTCTTTTCACATACCAAATTTGGATCCACCAGTGTCATTGCATGTGTGCTTTTTTTACTAACAACAACTGGGTCATTGCATGTGTGTTCTTTTAGAGACCACATGGATCCACCAGTGTCATTGCATGTGATCTTTTACTAACAACAACCAGTGTCATTGCATGTGTGTTCTTCTTCAAAGACCACACATGGATCCACCAGTGTCATTGCATGTGTGATCTTTTAACTAACAACAACCAGATTCATTGCATCTGTGTTCTTTTCTCATACCACATATGGATCCACCAGTGTCATTGCATGTTCTTTTCACTAACAACAACTGGAGTCATTGCATGTGTGTTCTTTTCAGACCACACATGGATCCACCAGTGTCATTGCATGTGTGCTATTTTCACAATCCACCTATGGATCCACCAGTGTCATTGCATGTGTGCTCTTTTTACTAACAACAACCAGAGTCATTGCATGTGTGTTCTCTTCAGAGACCACACATGGATCCACCAAATGTCATTCCATGTGTGTTCTTTTTACTAACAACAACCAGAGTCATTGCATGTGTGTTCTTTTCACATACCACCTATGGATCCACCAGTGTCATTGCATGTGTGTTCTTTTTACTAACAACAACTAGAGTCATTTCATGTCTTATCTTTTCAGATACCACATATGGATCCACCAAAGTCATTGAAATGTGTGTTTTCAGAGACCACACATGGATCCACCATGTCATTGCATGTGTGTTCTTTCTACTAACAACAACTGAGTCATTGCATGTGTGTTCTTTTCACATACCACATGGATCCACCAATGTCATTGCATGTGTGCTCTTTTCACAATCCACCTATGGATCCACCAAAGTGTCATTTCATGTGTGTTAATTTTACTAACAACAACCAGAGTCATTGAATTGTGTGTTCTTTTCACATACCACATATGGATCCACCAGTGTCATTGCATGTGTGCTTTTTTACTAACAACAACTGGGGTCATTGCATGTGTGTTCTACTTAGAGACCACACATGGATCCACCAGTGTCATTGCATGTGTGTTCTTTTACTAACAACAACCAGAGTTATTGCATGTGTGCTCTTTCAAAGACCACACATGGATCCACTAGTGTCATTGCATGTGTGTTCTTTTACTAACAACAACCGAGTCATTGCATGTGTGTTCTCTTTAGAGACCACACATGGATCTACCAGTGTCATTGCTTGTGTGTTCTTTTCACAATCCACCTATGGATCCACCAGTGTCATTGCATGTGTGCTCTTTTTACTAACAACAACCAACGTCATTGAAATGTGCGTTGTTTTCACATACCACATACGGATCCACCAGTGTCATTGCATGTGTGCCTTTTTCACTAACAACAACTGGGGTCATTGCATGTGTGTTCTCTTAAGAGACCACACATGGATCCACCAGTGTCATTGCATGTGTGTTCTTTTCACAATCCACCTATGGATCCACCAGTGTCATTGCATGTGTGCTCTTTTTACTAACAACAACCAGAGTCATTGCATGTGTGTTCTCTTCAGAGACCACACATGGATCCACCAGTGTCATTGCATGTGTGTTCTTTTTAATAAAAACAACCAGAGTCATTGCATGTGTGTTCTTTTCACATACCACATATGGATCCACCAGTGTCATTGCATGTGTGCTCTTTTTACTAAGAACAACTGGAGTCATTTCATGGCTGTTGTTTGTCATTGCAATGTGTGTTCTTTTCACAGACCACACATGGATCCACCAGGTTCATTGCATGTGTTCACTTTTTACTAACAACAACACGAGTCATTGCATGTGTGTTCTCTTCAGAGACCACACATGGATCCACCAGTGTCATTGCATGTGTGTTCTTTTCACAATCCACCTATGGATCCACCAGTGTCATTGCATGTGTGCTCTTTTTACTAACAACAACCATAGTCATTGCATGTGTGTTCTTCAGAGACCACACATGGATCCACCAAAGGTCATTGCATGTGTGTTCTTTTTACTAACAACAACCAGAGTCATTGCATGTGTGTTCTTTTCACATACCACCTATGGATCCACCAGTGTCATTGCATGTGTGTTCTTTTAACTAACAACAACGGGAGTCATTGCATGTGTTCTTTCACATACCACATATGGATCCACCAGTGTCATGGAAATGTGTGTTCTTTTCACACTCCACACATGGATCCACCAGTGTCATTGCATGTGTGCTCTTTTTACTAACAACAACTCGAGTCATTGCATGTGTGTTCTTTGAGACCACACATGGATCCACCAGTGTCATTGCATGTGTGTTCTTTTCCACACATGGATCCACCAAAGGTCATTGCATGTGTGTTCTTTTTACTAACAACAACCAGAGTCATTGCATGTGTGTTCTTTTCACATACCACCTATGGATCCACCAGTGTCATTGCATGTGTGTTCTTTTTACTAACAACAACTGTATTCATTTCATGACTGTTCTTTTCACATACCACATATGGATCCACCAGTGTAATTGAAATGTGTTTTTTCTTCAGAGACCACACATGGATCCACCAGTGTCATTGCATGTGTGTTCTTTCTACTAACAACAACTGGAGTCATTGCATGTGTGTTCTTTTCACATACCACACATGGATCCACCAATGTCATTGCATGTGTGCTCTTTTCACAATCCACCTATGGATCCACCAGTGTCATTGCATGTGTTCTTTTTACTAACAACAACCAGAGTCATTGAAATGTGTGTTCTTTTCACATACCACATATGGATCCACCAGTGTTATTGCATGTGTGCTTTTTTTACTAACAACAACTGGGGTCATTGCATGTGTGTTCTCTTTAGAGACCACACATGGATCCACTCATGTCATTGCATGTGTGATCTTTTACTAACAACAACCCAAGTCATTGCATGTGTGTTCTCTTCAAAGACCACACATGGATCCACTAGTGTCATTGCATGTGTGTTCTTTTTACTAACAACAACCAGAGTCATTGCATGTGTGTTCTTTTCACATACCACACATGGATCCACCAGTGTCATTACATGTGTGCTCTTTTCACCATCCACCTATGGATCCACCAGTGTCATTGCATGTGTGTTCTTTTTACTAACAACAACCAGAGTCATTGAAATGTGTGTTATTTTCACATACCACATATGGATCCACCAGTGTCATTGCATATGTGCCTTTTTACTAACAACAACTGGGTCATTGCATGTGTGTTCTCTTCAGAGACCACACATGGATCCACCGATGTCATTGCATGTGTGTTCTTTTCACAATCCACCTATGGATCCACCAGTGTCATTGCATGTGTGCTCTTTTTACTAACAACAACCAGAGTCATTGCAGGTGTGTTCTCGTTAGAGACCACCCATGGAGCCACCAAATGTCATTGCATGTGTGTTCTTTTACTAACAACAACCAGAGTCATTGCATGTGTGTTCTTTTCACATACCACCTATGGATCCACCAAAGGTCATTGCATGTGTGTTCTTTTTACTAACAACAGGAGTCATTTCATGGCTGTTCTTTTCACATACCACATATGGATCCACCAGTGTCATTGAAATGTGTGTTCTTTCCACATACCACATATGGATCCACCAGTGTCATTGCATGTGTGCTCTTTTGACTAACAACAACTGGAGTCATTGCATGTGTGTTCTCTTCAGAGACCACACATGGATCCACCAGTGTCATTGCATGTGTGTTCTTTTCACAATCCACCTATGGATCCACCAGTGTCATTGCATGTGTGCTCTTTTTACTAACAACAACCAGAGTCATTGCATGTGTGTTCTTTTCAGAGACCACACATGGATCCACCAGTGTCATTGCATGTGTTCTCTTTTTACTAACAACAACCAGAGTCATTGCATGTGTGTTCTTTCACATACCACCTATGGATCCACCAAAGGTCATTGCATGTGTGTTCTTTTACTAACAACAACTGAGTCATTTCATGTGTTTCTTTCACATACCACATATGGATCCACTAGTGTCATTGCATGTGTGTTCTCTTCAGAGACCACACATGGATCCACCAGCATCATTGCATGTGTGTTCTTTTTACTAACAACAACTCGAGTCATTGCATGTGTGTTCTTTTCAGAGACCACACATGGATCCACCAGTGTCATTGCATGTGTGTTCTTTTCACAATCCACCTATGGATCCACCAGTGTCATTGCATGTGTGCTCTTTTTACTAACAACAACCAGAGTCATTGCATGTGTGTTCTTTTTACTAACAGAGTCATTGCATGTGTGTTCTTCTTCAGAGACCACACATGGATCCACCAGTGTCATTGCATGTGTGTTCTTTTCACTAACAACAACTGGAGTCATTGCATGTGTGTTCTTTTCACATACCACACATGGATCCACCAGTGTCATTGCATGTGTGTTCTTTTTACTAACAACAACTGGAGTCATTTCATGAGTGTTCTTTTCACATACCACATATGGATCCACTAGTGTCATTGAAATGTGTGTTCTCTTCACAATCCACCTATGGATCCACCAAAGGTCATTGCATGTGTTCTTTTTACTAACAACAACCAGAGTCATTGCATGTGTGTTCTTTTCACAGACCACACATGGATCCACCAGTGTCATTGCATGTGTGTTCTTTTTACTAACAACAACCAAAGTCATTGCATGTGTGTTCTTTTCACATACCACACATGGATCCACCAAAGGTCATTGCATGTGTGTTCTTTTACTAACAACAACCAGAGTCATTGCATGTGTGTTCTTTTCACATACCACACATGGATCCACCAAAGGTCATTACATGTGTGCTCTTTTCAAGACCATCCACATGGATCCACCAAGGTCATTGCATGTGTGTTCTTTTACTAACAACAACTGAGTCATTGCATGTGTGTTCTTTTCAGAGACCACACATGGATCCACCAAAGGTCATTGCATGTGTGCTATTTTCACAATCCACATATGGATCCACCAAAGGTCATTGGATGTGTGTTCTTTTACTAACAACAACCAGAGTCATTGCATGTGTGTTCTCTTTAGAGACCACACATGGATCCACCAGTGTCATTGCATGTGTGTTCTTTTCACTAACAACAACCAGAGTCATTGCATGTGTGTTCTTTTCACATACCACACATGGATCCACCAGTGTCATTGCATGTGTGTTCTTTTTACTAACAACAACTAGAGTCATTTCATGTGTGTTCTTTTCACATAACACATATGGATCCACCAAAGGTCATTGAAATGTGTGTTCTTTCCACATACCACATATGGATCCACCAAAGGTCATTGCATGTGTGCTTTTTTACTAACAACAACTGGAGTCATTGCATGTGTGTTCTTTTCAGAGACCACAGATGGATCCACCAAGGTCATTGCATGTGTGTTCTTTTCACAATCCACCTATGGATCCACCAGTGGCATTGCATGTGTGCTCTTTTGACTAACAACAACCAGAGTCATTGCATGTGTGTTTTCTTCAGAGACCACACATGGATCCACCAGTGTCATTGCATGTGTGTTCTTTTTACTAACAACAACCAGAGTCATTGCATGTGTGTTCTTTTCACATACCACCTATGGATCCACCAGTGTCATTGCATGTGTGTTCTTTTTACTAACAACAACTGGAGTCATTTCATGACTGTTCTTTTTACATACCACATATGGATCCACCGGTGTCATTGAAATGTGTGTTCTCTTCAGAGACCACACATGGATCCACCAGCGTCATTGCATGTGTGTTCTTTTTACTAACAACAACTGGAGTCATTGCATGTGTGTTCTCTTCAGAGACCACACATGGATCCACCAGTGTCATTGCATGTGTGTTCTTTTCACAATCCACCTATGGATCCACCAAAGGTCATTGCATGTGTGCTCTTTTACTAACAACAACCAGAGTCATTGCATGTGTGCTCTTTTACTAACAACATCCACCAGAGTCATTGCATGTGCTTTTTACTAACAACAAGAGTCATTGCATGTGTGTTTCTTCAGAGACCACACATGGATCCACCAGGTCATTGCATGTGTGTTCTTTTTACTAACAACAACCGTAGTCATTGCATGTGTGTTCTTTTCACATACAACACATGAATCCACCATTGTCATTACATGTGTGTTCTTTTTACTAACAACAACTGAGTCATTTCATGTGTTCTTTTCACATACCACATATGGATCCACCAGTGTCATTGCATGTGTGCTCTTTTCATAATCCACCTATGGATCCACCAGTGTCATTGCAGATGTGCTCTTTTTACTAACAACAACCTGTGTCTTTGCATGTGTGTTCTCTTCAGAGACCACACATGGATCCACCAGTGTCATTGCATGTGTGTTCTTTTTACTAACAACAACCAGAGTCATTGCATGTGTGTTCTTTTCACATACCACCTATGGATCCACCAAAGGTCATTGCATGTGTGTTCTTTTTACTAACAACAACCGAGTCATTTCATGTGTTCTTTCACATACCACATATGGATCCACCAGGTCATTGAAATGTGTGTTCTTCTTCAAAGACCACACATGGATCCACTGTGTCATTGCATGTGTGTTCTTTTTACTAACAACAACTGGAGTCATTGCATGTGTGTTCTTTTTCAGAGACCACACATGGATCCACCAGTGTCATTGCATGTGTGTTCTTTTCACAATCCACCTATGGATCCACCAATGTCATTGCATGTGTGCTCTTTTACTAACAACAACCGTAGTCATTGCATGTGTGTTCTCTTCAGAGACCACACATGGATCCACCAGGTCATTGCATGTGTTGTCTATTTACTAACACCAACCAGAGTCATTGCATGTGTGTTCTTTTCACATACCACCTATGGATCCACCAGTGTCATTGCATGTGTGTTCTTTTTACTAACAACAACCAGAGTCATTGCATGTGTGTTCTTTTTACTAACAACAACCAGAGTCATTGCATGTGTGTTCTTTTCACATACCACATATGGATCCACCAGTGTCCTTACATCTATGTTCTTTTTACTAACAACAACTGGAGTCATTTCATGATTGTTCTTTTCACATACCACATATGGATCCACCAATGTCATTGAAATGTGTGTTCTTCGCAGAGACCACACATGGATCCACCAGTGTCATTACATGTGTGTTCATTTTACTAACCACAATTGGAGTCATTGCATGTGTTCTTCTTCAGAGACCACACATGGATCCACCAGTGTCATTGCATGTGTGTTCTTTTCACAATCCACCTATGGATCCACCAGGTCATTGCATGTGTGCTCTTTTACTAACAACAACCAGAGTCATTGCATGTGTGTTCTCTTCAGAGACCACACATGGATCCACCAAAGGTCATTGCATGTGTGTTCTTTTTACTAACAACAACCAGAGTCATTGCATGTGTGTTCTTTTCACATACCACCTATGGATCCACCAGTGTCATTGCATGTGTGTTCTTTTTACTAACAATAACTGTAGTCATTTCATGACTGTTCTTTTCACATACCACACATGGATCCACCAGTGTCATTGAAATGTGTGTTCTTTTCACAATGCACCTATGGATCCACTAGTGTGATTGCACATGTGCTCTTTTTACTAACAACAACCAGAGTCATCGCATGTGTGTTCTCTTCAGAGACCACACATGGATCCACCAGAGTCATTGCATGTGTGTTCTTTTTACTAATAACAACTAGAGTCATTGAAATCTGTGTTCTTATCACATACCACATATGGATCCACCAGTGTCATTGCATGTGTTTTTTTACTAACAACAACTACATTCATTTCATGACTGTTGTTTTCAAAAACCACATATGGATCCACCAGTGTCATTGCATGTGTTCTCTTCAGAGACCACACATGGATCCACCAAAGGTCATTGCATGTGTGTTCTTTTACTAACAACAACCGGAGTCATTGCATGTGTGTTCTTTTCAGAGACCACACATGGATCCACCAGTGTCATTGCATGTGTGTTCTTTATGGATCCACCAGTGTCATTGCATGTGTGCTCTTTTACTAACAACAACCAGAGTCATTGCATGTGTGTTCTTTCACATACCACACATGGATCCACCAGTGTCATTGCATGTGTTCTTTTACTAACAACAACCAGAGTCATTGCATGTGTGTTCTTTTCACATACCACATATGGATCCACCATGTCATTGAAATGTGTGTTCTTTTCACATACCACACATGGATCCACCAAGTCATTGCATGTGTGTTCTTTTTACTAACAACAACTGAGTCATTGCATGTGTGTTCTTCAGAGACCACACATGGATCCACCAGTGTCATTGCATGTGTGTTCTTTTCACAATCCACCTATGGATCCACCAGTGTCATTGCATGTGTGGTCTTTTAACTAACAACAACCAGAGTCATTGCATGTGTGTTCTCTTTAGAGACCACACATGGATCCACCAGTGTCATTGCATGTGTGTTCTTTTGACTAACAACAACCAGAGTCATTGCATGTGTGTTCTTTTCACATACCACCTATGGATCCACCAATGTCATTGCATGTGTGTTCTTTTTACTAACAACAACTGGAGTCATTTCATGTGTGTTCTTTTCACATACCACATATGGATCCACCAGTGTCATTGCATGTGTGTTCTTTTCACATACCACATATGGATCCACCAGTGTCATTGCATGTGTGCTCTTTTACTAACAACAACCAGAGTCAGTGCATGTGTGTTCTTCTTCAGAGACCACACATGGATCCACCAGCTGTCATTGCATGTGTGTTCTTTTTACTAACAACAACCAGAGTCATTGCATGTGTGTTCTTTTCACATACCACCTATGGATCCACCAAAGTGTCATTGCATGTGTGTTCTTTTACTAACAACAACCGGAGTCATTGCATGTGTGTTCTTTTCACATACCACATATGGATCCACCAATGTCATTGAAATGTGTGTTCTATTCAGAGACCTAACATGGATCCACCAGTGTCATTGCATGTGTGTTCTTTTTACTAACAACAACTGGAGTCATTTCATGTGTGTTCTTTTCAGAGACCACATATGGATCCACCAGTGTCATTGCATGTGTGTTCTTTTCACAATCCACCTATGGATCCACCAGTGTCATTGCATGTGTGCTCTTTTTACTAACAACAACCCTAGTCATTGAATGTGTGTTCTCTTCAGAGACCACACATGGATCCACCAGTGTCATTGCATGTGTGTTCTTTTTACTAACAACAACCAGAGTCATTGCATGTGTGTTCTTTTCACATACCACCTATGGATCCACCAATGTCATTGCATGTGTGTTCTTTTTACTAACAACAACTGGAGTCATTTCATGACTGTTCTTTTCACATACCACATATGGATCCACCAGTGTCATTGAAATGTGTGTTTTCTTCAGAGACCACACATGGATCCACCAGTGTCATTGCATGTGTGTTCTTTTTACTAACAACAACTGGAGTCATTGCATGTGTGTTCTTTTCACATACCACACATGGATCCACCAGTGTCATTGCATGTGTGTTCTTTTCACAATCCACCTATGGATCCACCAATGTCATTGCATATGTGTTCTTTTTCTAACAATAACGAGAATCATTGAATGTGTGTTCTTTCACATACCACATATGGATCCACCAGGTTATTGCATGTGTGTTCTTTACTAACAACAACCGGGTCATTGCATGTGTGTTCTTTTAGATACCACATATGGATCCACCAATGTCATTGCATGTGTGTTCTTTAGAGACCACATGGATCCACCATGTCATTGCATGTGTGATCTTTTACTAACTACAACCAGATTCATTGCATGTGTGTTCTCTTCAAAGACCACACATGGATCCACTAGTGTCATTGCATGTGTGTTCTTTTTACTAACAACAACTGGAGTCATTGCATGTGTGTTCTTTTCACATACCACACATGGATCCACCAGTGTCATTACATGTGTGCTCTTTTCACCATCCACCTATGGATCCACCAGTGTCATTGCATGTGTGTTCTTTTACTAACAACAACCGAGTCATTGAAATGTGTGTTATTTTCACATACCACATATGGATCCACCAGTGTCATTGCATGTGTGCTTTTTTACTAACAACAACTGGGTCATTGAAATGTGTGTTCTCTTCACAATCCACACATGGATCCACTAGTGTCATTGCATGTGTGCTCTTTTTACTAACAACAACCAGAGTCATTGCATGTGTGTTCTCTTTAGAGACCACACATGGATCCACCGTTGTCATTGCATGTGTGTCCTTTGCACTAACAACTACAAGAGTCATTGCATGTGTATTCTTTTCACATACCACATATGGATCCACCAGTGTCATTGCATGTGTGCTCTTTTTATTAACAACAACTAGAGTCATTTCATGGCTGTTCTTTTTCATACCACATATGGATCCACCAAAGGTCATTGAAATGTGTGTTCTTTCCACATACCACATATGGATCCACCAGTGTCATTGCATGTGTGCTTTTTTACTAACAACAACTGGGGTCATTGCATGTGTGTTCCCTTCAGAGACCACACATGGATCCACCAGTGTCATTGCATGTGTAATCTTTTCACAATCCACCCACGGATCCACCAAAGTGTCATTGCATGTGTGTTCTTTTTACTAACAACAACCGTAGTCATTGCATGTGTGTTCTTTTCACATACCACCTATGGATCCACCAGTGTCATTGCATGTGTGTTCTTTTACTAACAACAACTGGAGTCATTTCATGACTGTTCTTTTCACATAACACAAATGGGTCCACTGGTGTCAATGAAATGTGTGTTCTCTTCAGAGACAACACATGGATCCACCAGAATCATTGCATGTGTGTTCTTTTTACTAACAACAAAAGGAGTCATTGCATGTGTGTTGTCAGAGACCACATGGATCCACCAAAGGTCATTCCATGTGTGTTCTTTTCACAATCTACCTATGGATCCACCAAAGTGTCATTGCATGTGTGCTCTTTTACTAACAACAACCAGAGTCATTGCATGTGTGCTCTTTTACTAACAACAACCAGAGTCATTGCATGTGTGTTCTCTCTTCAGAGACCACACATGGATCCACCAGTGTCATTGCATGTGTGTTCTTTTACTAACAACAACAGTCATTGCATGTGTGTTCTCTTCAAATACCACACATGGATCCACCAGTGTCATTGCATGTGTGTTCTTTTTACTAACAACAACTAGAGTCAATTCATGTGTGTTCTTTTCGCATACCAAATATGAATCCACTAGTGTCATTGCATGCGTGTTCTTCTCATAATCGACCTATGGATCCACCAGTGTCATTACATGTGTGCTCTTTTTACTAACATCAACCAGAGTCATTGCATGTGAGTTATCTTAAGAGACCACACATGGATCCACCAGTGTCATTGCATGTGTGTTCTTTTGAGTAACAACAACTAGAGTCATTGCATGTGTGTTCTTTTCACATACCACATATGGATCCACCAAAGGTCATTGCATGTGTGTTCTTTTACTAACAACAACTGAGTCATTTCATGATCGTTTTTCACATACCACATATGGATCCACCAGTGTCATTGAAATGTGTGTTCTCTTCAGAGACCACACATGGATCCACCGGTGTCATTGCATGTGTCTTCTTTTTACTAACAACAACGGGAGTCATTGCATGTGTGTTCTTTTCAGAGACCACATATGGATCCACCAGTGTCATTGTATGTGTGTTCTTTTCACAATCCACCTATGGATCCACCAATGTCATTGCATGTGTGCTCTTTTTACTAACAACAACCAGAGTCATTGCATGTGTGTTCTCTTTAGAGACCACACATGGATCCACCAGTGTCATTGCATCTGTGTTCGTTTAGTAACAACAACCAGACTCATTGCATGTGTGTTCTTTTCACATACCACCAAAGGATCCACCAGTGTCATTGCATGTGTGTTCTTTTTACTAACAACAACCAGAGTCATTGCATGTGTGTTTTTACTAACAACAACCAGAGTCATTGCATGTGTGTTCTTTTCACATACCACCTATGGATCCACCAGTGTCATTGCATGTGTGTTCTTTTTACTAACAACAACTGGAGTCATTTCATGACTGTTCTTTTCACATACCACATATGGATCCACTGGTGTCATTGAAATTTGTGTTCTCTTCAGAGACCACATGGATCCACCACAAGATCATTGCATGTGTGTTCTTTTACTAACAACAACATGAGTCATTGCATGTGTTCTTTCTTCAGAGACCAGACATGGATCCACCAGTGTCATTGCATGTGTGTTCTTTTCATAATCCACCTATGGATCCACCAATGTCATTGCATGTGTGCTCTTTTACTAATAACAACCAGAGTCATTGCATGTGTGTTCTCTTCAGATACCCCACATGGATCCACCAATGTCATTGCATGTGTGTTCTTTTACTAACAACAACCAGAGTCATTGCATGTGTGTTCTTTCACATACCACCTATGGATCCACCAATATCATTACATGTGTGTTCTTTTACTAACAACAATCGGAGTCATTTCATGACTGTTCTTTCACATACCACATATGAATCCACTAGTGTCATTGCATATGTGTTCTTTTCACAATCCACCTATGGATCCACCAGTGTTATTGCATGTGTGCTCTTTTTTACAAACAACAACCAGAGTCATTGCATGTGTGTTCTCTTCAGAGACCACACATGGATCCACCAGGTCATTGCATGTGCGTTCTTTTACTAACAACAACCAGAGTCATTGCATGTGTGTTCTTTCACATACCACCTATGGATCCACCAAAGGTCATTGCATGAGTGTTCTTTTACTAACAACAACTGAGTCATTTCATGTGTTTCTTTTCACATACCACATATGGATCCACCAGTGTCATTGAAATGTGTGTTCTCTTTAGAGACCACACATGGATCCACCAGTGTCATTGCATGTGTGTTCTTTTTACTAACAACAACTGGAGTCATTGCATGTGTGTTCTTTTTCAGAGACCACATATGGATCCACCAGTGTCATTGCATGTGTGTTCTTTTCACAATCCACCTATGGATCCACCAATGTCATTGCATGTGTGCTCTTTTTACTAATAACAACCAGAGTCATTGCATGTGTGTTCTCTTTAGAGACCACACATGGATCGACCAGTGTCATTGCATGTGTGTTCTTTTTACTAACAACAACCAGAGTCATTGCATGTGTGTTCTTTTCACATACCACCTATGGATCCACCAGTGTTAGTGCATGTGTGTTCTTTTTACTAACAACAACTAGAGTCATTTCATGGCTGTTCTTTTCACATACCACATATGGATCCACCAGTGTCATTGAAATGTGTGTTCTTTCCACATACCACATATGGATCCACCAGTGTCATTGCATGTGTGCTTTTTTACTAACAACAACTGGGGTCATTGCATGTGTGTTCTCTTCAGAGACCACACATGGATCCACTAGTGTCATTGCATGTGTGTTCTTTTTACTAACAACAACCAGAGTCATTGAAATGTGTGTTCTTTTCACATACCACATATGGATCCACCAATGTTATTGCATGTGTGCTTTTTTTACTAACAACAACTAGGGTCATTGCATGTGTGTTCTCTTTAGAGACCACACAGATCCACCAGTGTCATTGCATGTGTGATCTTTTTACTAACAACAACCAGTGTCATTGCATGTGTGTTCTCTTCAAAGACCACACATGGATCCACTAGTGTCATTGCATCTGTGTTGTTTTTACTAACAACAACCAGAGTCATTGCATGTGTGTTCTTTTCACATACCACACATGGATCCACCAGTGTCATTACATGTGTGCTCTTTTCACCATCCACCTATGGATCCACCAGTGTCATTGCATGTGTGTTCTTTTTACTAACAACAACCAGAGTCATTGAAATGTGTGTTATTTTCACATACCACATATGGATCCACCAGTGTCATTGCATATGTGCTTTTTTACTAACAACAACTGGGGTCATTGCATGTGTGTTCTCTTAAGAGACCACACATGGATCCACCAGTGTCATTGCATGTGTGCTATTTTCACAATCCACCTATGGATCCACCAGTGTCATTGCATGTGTGCTCTTTTTACTAACAACAACCAGAGTCATTGCATGTGTGTTCTCTTTAGAGACCACACATGGATCCACCAGTGTCATTGCATGTGTGTTCTTTTTACTAACAACAACCAGAGTCATTGCATGTGTGTTCTTTTCACATACCACCTATGGATCCACCAGTGTCAGTGCATGTGTGTTCTTTGTACTAACAACAACTAGAGTCATTTCATGGCTGTTCTTTTCACATACCACATATGGATCCACCAGTGTCATTGAAATGTGTGTTCTTTCCACATACCACATATGGATCCACCAGTGTCATTGCATGTGTGCTTTTTTACTAACAACAACTGGGGTCATTGCATGTGTGTTCTTTCTTCAGAGACCACATGGATCCACCAGTGTCATTGCATGTGTGTTCTTTTCACAATCCACCTACAGATCCACCAGTGTCATCGCATGTGTGCTCTTTTTACTAACAACAACCAGAGTCATTGCATGTGTGTTCTCTTCAGAGACCACACATGGATCCACCAGTGTCATTGCATGTGTGTTCTTTTTACTAACAACAACCAGAGTCATTGCATGTGTGTTCTTTTCACGTACCACCTATGGATCCAACAGTGTCATTGCATGTGTGTTCTTTTTACTAACAACAACTGGAGTCATTTCATGACTGTACTTTCACATACCACATATGGATCCACTGGTGTCATTGAAATGTGTGTTCTCTTCAGAGACCACACATGGATCCACCAGCATCATTGCATGTGTGTTCTTTTTACTAACAACAAATGGAGTCATTGCATGTGTGTTCTCGTCAGAGACCACACATGGATCCACCAGTGTCATTCCATGTGTGTTCTTTTCACAATCTACCTATGGATCCACCAGTGTCATTGCATGTGTGCTCTTTTAACTAACAACAACCAGAGTCATTGCATGTGTGCTCTTTTTACTAACAACAACCAGAGTCATTGCATGTGTGTTCTCTTCAGAGACCACACATGGATCCACCAGTGTCATTGCATGTGTGTTCTTTTTACTAACAACAACCAGAGTCATTGCATGTGTGTTCTTTTCACATACCACCTATGGATCCACCATTATCATTACATGTGTGTTCTTTTTACTAACAACAACTGGAGTCATTTCATGACTGTTCTTTTCACATACCACATATGGATCCACTAGTGTCATTGCATATGTGTTCTTTTCATAATCGACCTATGGATCCACCAGTGTCATTGCATGTGTGCTCTTTTTACTAACAACAACCAGAGTCATTGCATGTGTGTTCTCTTCAGAGACAACACATGGATCCACCAGTGTCATTGCATGTGTGCTATTTTCACAATCCACCTATGGATCCACCAGTGTCATTGCATGTGTGCTCTTTTTACTAACAACAACTAGAGTCATTGCATGTGTGTTCTCTTTAGAGACCACACATGGATCCACCAGTGTCATTGCATGTGTGTTCTTTTTACTAACAACAACCAGAGTCATTGCATGTGTGTTCTTTTCACATACCACCTATGGATCCACCAGTGTCAGTGCATGTGTGTTCTTTGTACTAACAACAACTAGAGTCATTTCATGGCTGTTCTTTTCACATACCACATATGGATCCACCAGTGTCATTGAAATGTGTGTTCTTTCCACATACCACATATGGATCCACCAGTGTCATTGCATGTGTGCTTTTTTACTAACAACAACTGGGGTCATTGCATGTGTGTTCTCTTCAGAGACCACACATGGATCCACCAGTGTCATTGCATGTGTGTTCTTTTCACAATCCACCTACAGATCCACCAGTGTCATCGCATGTGTGCTCTTTTTACTAACAACAACCAGAGTCATTGCATGTGTGTTCTCTTCAGAGACCACACATGGATCCACCAGTGTCATTGCATGTGTGTTCTTTTTACTAACAACAACCAGAGTCATTGCATGTGTGTTCTTTTCACGTACCACCTATGGATCCAACAGTGTCATTGCATGTGTGTTCTTTTTACTAACAACAACTGGAGTCATTTCATGACTGTTCTTTTCACATACCACATATGGATCCACTGGTGTCATTGAAATGTGTGTTCTCTTCAGAGACCACACATGGATCCACCAGCATCATTGCATGTGTTCTTTTTACTAACAACAAATGGAGTCATTGCATGTGTGTTCTCGTCAGAGACCACACATGGATCCACCAGTGTCATTCCATGTGTGTTCTTTTCACAATCTACCTATGGATCCACCAGTGTCATTGCATGTGTGCTCTTTTAACTAACAACAACCAGAGTCATTGCATGTGTGCTCTTTTTACTAACAACAACCAGAGTCATTGCATGTGTGTTCTCTTCAGAGACCACACATGGATCCACCAGTGTCATTGCATGTGTGTTCTTTTTACTAACAACAACCAGAGTCATTGCATGTGTGTTCTTTTCACATACCACCTATGGATCCACCATTATCATTACATGTGTGTTCTTTTTACTAACAACAACTGGAGTCATTTCATGACTGTTCTTTTCACATACCACATATGGATCCACTAGTGTCATTGCATATGTGTTCTTTTCATAATCGACCTATGGATCCACCAGTGTCATTGCATGTGTGCTCTTTTTACTAACAACAACCAGAGTCATTGCATGTGTGTTCTCTTCAGAGACAACACATGGATCCACCAGTGTCATTGCATGTGTGCTATTTTCACAATCCACCTATGGATCCACCAGTGTCATTGCATGTGTGCTCTTTTTACTAACAACAACCAGAGTCATTGCATGTGTGTTCTCTTTAGAGACCACACATGGATCCACCAGTGTCATTGCATGTGTGTTCTTTTTACTAACAACAACCAGAGTCATTGCATGTGTGTTCTTTTCACATACCACCTATGGATCCACCAGTGTCAGTGCATGTGTGTTCTTTGTACTAACAACAACTAGAGTCATTTCATGGCTGTTCTTTTCACATACCACATATGGATCCACCAGTGTCATTGAAATGTGTGTTCTTTCCACATACCACATATGGATCCACCAGTGTCATTGCATGTGTGCTTTTTTACTAACAACAACTGGGGTCATTGCATGTGTGTTCTCTTCAGAGACCACACATGGATCCACCAGTGTCATTGCATGTGTGTTCTTTTCACAATCCACCTACAGATCCACCAGTGTCATCGCATGTGTGCTCTTTTTACTAACAACAACCAGAGTCATTGCATGTGTGTTCTCTTCAGAGACCACACATGGATCCACCAGAGTCATTGCATGTGTGTTCTTTTTACTAACAACAACCAGAGTCATTGCATGTGTGTTCTTTTCATACCACCTATGGATCCACCAAAGGTCATTGCATGTGTGTTCTTTTTACTAACAACAACTGGAGTCATTTCATGACTGTTCTTTTCACATACCACATATGGATCCACTGGTGTCATTGAAATGTGTGTTCTCTTCAGAGACCACACATGGATCCACCAGCATCATTGCATGTGTGTTCTTTTTACTAACAACAAATGGAGTCATTGCATGTGTTCTTTTCAGATACCAAACATGGATCCACCAGTGTCATTCCATGTGTGTTCTTTTCACAATCCACCTATGGATCCACCAATGTCATTGCATGTGTGCTCTTTTAACAAACAACAACCGAGTCATTGCATGTGTGCTCTTTTACTAACAACAACCAGAGTCATTGCATGTGTTCTCTTCAGAGACCACACATGGATCCACCAATGTCATTGCATGTGTGTTCTTTTACTAACAACAACCAGAGTCATTGCATGTGTGTTCTTTTCACATACCACCTATGGATCCACCAGTATCATTACATGTGAGATCTATTTACTAACAACAACTGGAGTCATTTCATGACTGTTCTTTTCACATACCACCTATGGATCCACTAGTGTCATTGCTTATGTGGTCTTTTCATAATCCACCTATGGATCCACCAAAGTGTCATTGCATGTGTGCTCTTTTACTAACAACAACCGAGTCATTGCATGTGTGTTCTTCAGAGACCACACATGGATCCACCATGTCATTGCATGTGTGTTCTTTTCACAATCCACATATGGATCCACCCCTGTCATTGCATGTGTGCTCTTTTTACTAACAACAACCAGAGTCATTGCATGTGTGTTCTCTTTAGAGACCACACATGGATCCACCCGTATCATTGCATGTGTGTTCTTTTTACTAACAACAACCAGAGTCATTGCATGTGTGTTCTTTTCACATACCACCTATGGATCCACCAGTGTCAGTGCATGTGTGTTCTTTTTACTAACAACAACTAGAGTCATTTCATGGCTGTTCTTTTCACATACCACATATGGATCCACCAGTGTCATTGAAATGTGTGTTCTTTTCACATACCACATATGGATCCACCAATGTCATTGCATGTGTGCTTTTTTTACTAACAACAAATGGGGTCATTGCATGTGTGTTCTGTTCAGAGACCACACATGGATCCACCAGTGTCATTGCATGTGTGTTCTTTTCACAATCCACCTACAGATCCACCAGTGTCATTGCATGTGTGCTCTTTTTACTAACAACAACCAGAGTCATTGCATGTGTGTTCTCTTCAGAGACCACACATGGATCCACCAGTGTCATTGCATGTGTGTTCTTTTTACTAACAACAACCAGAGTCATTGCATGTGTGTTCTTTTCACATACCACCTATGGATCCACCAGTGTCATTGCATGTGTGTTCTTTTTACTAACAACAACTGGAGTCATTTCATGACTGTTCTTTTCACATACCACATATGGATCCACCGGTGTCATTGAAATGTGTGTTCTCTTCAGAGACCACACATGGATCCACCAGCATCATTGCATGTGTGTTCTTTTTACTAACAACAAATGGAGTCATTGCATGTGTGTTCTCGTCAGAGACCACACATGGATCCACCAGTGTCATTCCATGTGTGTTCTTTTCACAATCTACCTATGGATCCACCAGTGTCATTGCATGTGTGCTCTTTTAACTAACAACAACCAGAGTCATTGCATGTGTGCTCTTTTTACTAACAACAACCGTAGTCATTGCATGTGTTCTTCTTCAGAGACCACACATGGATCCACCATGTCATTGCATGTGTGTTCTTTTACTAACAACAACCAGTCATTGCATGTGTGTTCTTTTCACTTACCACCTATGGATCCACCATTATCATTACATGTGTGTTCTTTTTACTAACAACAACTGGAGTCATTTCATGACTGTTCTTTTCACATACCACATATGGATCCACTAGTGTCATTGCATATGTGTTCTTTTCATAATCGACCTATGGATCCACCAGTGTCATTGCATGTGTGCTCTTTTTACTAACAACAACCAGAGTCATTGCATGTGTGTTCTCTTCAGAGACAACACATGGATCCACCAGTGTCATTGCATGTGTGTTCTTTTTACTAACAACAACCAGAGTCATTGCATGTGTGTTCTTTTCACATACCACCTATGGATCCACCAGTGTCATTGCATGTGTGTTCTTTTTACTAACAACAACTGGAGTCATTTCATGACTGTTCTTTTCACATACCACATATGGATCCACCGGTGTCATTGAAATGTGTGTTCTCTTCAGAGACCACACATGGATCCACCAGCATCATTGCATGTGTGTTCTTTTTACTAACAACAACATGAGTCATTGCGTGTGTGTTCTCTTCAGAGACCACACATGGATCCACCAGTGTCATTGCATGTGTGTTCTTTTCACAATCCACCTATGGATCCACCAGTGTCATTGCATGTGTGCTCTTTTTACTAATAACAACCAGAGTCATTGCATGTGTGTTCTCTTCAGATACCACACATGGATCCACCAGTGTCATTGCATGTGTGTTCTTTTTACTAACAACAACCAGAGTCATTGCATGTGTGTTCTTTTCACATACCACCTATGCATCCTCCAGTATCATTACATGTGTGTTCTTTTTACTAACAACAACTGGAGTCATTTCATGACTGTTCTTTTCACATACCACATATGGATCCACTAGTGTCATTGCATATGTGTTCTTTTCACAATCCACCTATGGATCCACCAGTGTCATTGCATGTGTGCTCTTTTTACTAACAACAACCAGAGTCATTGCATGTGTGTTCTCTTCAGAGACCACACATGGATCCACCAGTGTCATTGCATGTGTGTTCTTTTTACTAACAACAACCAGAGTCATTGCATGTGTGTTCTTTTCACATACCACCTATGGATCGACCAGTATCATTACATGTGTGTTCTTTTTACTAACAACAACCAGAGTCATTGCATGTGTGTTCTCTTCAGAGACCACACATGGATCCACCAGTGTCATTACATGTGTGTTCTTCATAGACCACACATGGATCCACCAGTGTCATTGCATGTGTCTTCTTTTACTAACAACAACGTGAGTCATTGCATGTGTGTTATTTTCAGAGACCACATATGGATCCACCAAAGTGTCATTGCATGTGTGTTCTTTTCACAATCCACCTATGGATCCACCAATGTCATTGCATGTGTGCTCTTCTCACTAACCACAACTAGAGTCATTGCATGTGTGTTCTCTTTAGAGACCACACATGGATCCACCAGTGTCATTGCATGTGTGTTCTTTTTACTAACAACAACCAGAGTCATTGCATGTGTGTTCTTTTCACATACCACCAATGGATCCACCAGTGTCATTGCATGTGTGTTCTTTTTACTAACAACAACCAGAGTCATTGCATGTGTGTTTTACTAACAACATATGGATCCAGAGTGTCATTGCATGTGTGTTCTTTTCACATACCACCTATGGATCCACCAGTGTCATTGCATGTGTGTTCTTTTTACTAACAACAACTGGAGTCATTTCATGTGTGTTCTTTTCACATACCACATATGGATCCAAAATTTTAATTGCATGTGTGTTCTTTTCACATACCACAAATGGATCCACCAGTGTCATTGCATGGGTGCTCTTTTTACTAACAACAACATGAGTCATTGCATGTGTGTTCTCTTCAGAGACCACACATGGATCCACCAGTGTCATTGCATGTGTGTTCTTTTTATTAACAACAACCAGAGTCATTGCATGTGTGTTCTTTTCGCACTACACCTATGGATCCACCAATTGTCATTGCATGTGTGTTTCTTTTACTAACAACTGGAGTCATTTCATGACTGTTCTTTTCACATACCACATATGGATCCACTGGTGTCATTGAAATGTGTGTTCTCTTCAGAGACCACACATGGATCCACCAGCATCATTGCATGTGTGTTCTTTTTACTAACAACAAATGGAGTCATTGCATGTGTGTTCTCGTCAGAGACCACACATGGATCCACCAGTGTCATTGCATGTGTGTTCTTTTCACAATCAACCTATGGATCCACCAGTGTCATTGCATGTGTGCTCTTTTTACTAACAACAACCAGAGTCATTGCATGTGTGCTCTTTTAACTAACAACAACCAGAGTCATTGCATGTGTGTTCTCTTCAGAGACCACACATGGATCCACTAGTGTCATTGCATGTGTGTTCTTTTTACTAACAACAACCAGAGTCATTGCATGTGTGTTCTTTTCACATACCACCTATGGATCCACCATTATCATTACATGTGTGTTCTTTTTACTAACAACAACTGGACTCATTTCATGACTGTTCTTTTCACATACCACATATGGATCCACTAGTGTCATTGCTTATGTGTTCTTTTCACAATCCACCTATGGATCCACCAGTGTCATTGCATGTGTGCTCTTTTTACTAACAACAACCAGAGTCATTGCATGTGTGTTCTCTTCAGAGACCACACATGGATCCACCAGTGTCATTGCATGTGTGTTCTTTTTACTAACAACAACTAGAGTCATTGCATGTGTGTTCTTTTCACATACCACCTATGGATCCACCAGTGTCATTGCAGGTGTGTTCTTTTTACTAACAACAACTGAGTCATTTCATGGCTGTTCTTTTCACATACCACATATGGATCCACCAGTGTCATTGAAATGTGTGTTCTCTTCAGAGACCACACATGGATCCACCAGTGTCATTGCATGTGTGTTCTTTTTACTAACAACAACTAGAGTCATTGCATGTGTGTTCTCTTCAGAGACCACATATGGATCCACCAGTGTCATTGCATGTGTGTTCTTTTCACAATCCACCTATGGATCCACCAATGTCATTGCATGTGTGCTCTTTTTACTAACAACAACCAGAGTCATTGCATGTGTGTTCTCTTCAGAGACCACACATGGATCCACCAAATGTCATTGCATGTGTGTTTTTAGTAACAACAACCAGACTCATTGCATGTGTGTTCTTTTCACAAACAACACATGGATCCACCAGTGTCATTGCATGTGTGTTCTTTTTAATAACAACAACCAGAGCCATTGCATGTGTGTTCTTTTTAATAACAACAACCAGAGTCATTGCATGTGTGTTCTTTTCACATACCACCTATGGATCCACCAGTGTCATCGCATGTGTGTTCTTTTTACTAACAACAACTGAGTCATTTCATGACTGTTCTTTTCACATACCACATATGGATCCACGGTGTCATTGAAATGTGTGTTCTCTTCAGAGACCACACATGGATCCACCATCATTGCATGTGTGTTCTTTTACTAACAACAACATGAGTCATTGCATGTGTTCTCTTCAGAGACCACACATGGATCCACCATGTCATTGCATGTGTGTTCTTTTCACAATCCACCTATGGATCCACCAGTGTCATTGCATGTGTGCTCTTTTTACTAACAACAACCAGAGTCATTGCATGTGTGTTCTCTTCAGAGACCACACATGGATCCACCAGTGTCATTGCATGTGTGTTCTTTTACTAACAACAACCAGAGTCATTGCATGTGTGTTCTTTTCACATACCACCTATGGATCCACCATTGTCAATGCATGTTTGTTCTTTTTACTAACAACAACTGGAGTCATTTCATGACTGTTCTTTTCACATACCACATATGGATCCACTAGTGTCATTGAAATGTGTGTTCTTTTCAGAGACCACACATGGATCCACCAGTGTCATTGCATGTGTGTTCTTTTTACTAACAACAACCAGAGGCATTGCATGTGTCTTCTCTTCAGAGACCACACATGGATCCACCAGAGTCATTGCATGTGTGTTCTTTTCACAATCCACCTATGGATCCACCAGTGTCATTTCATGTGTGCTCTTTTTACTAACAACAACGAGTGTCATTGCATGTGTGCTCTTTTTACTAACAACAACCAGAGTCATTGCATGTGTGTTCTCTTCAGAGAACACACATGGATCCACCCTTGTCATTGCATTTGTGTTTTTTACTAAAAACAACATGAGTCATTGCATGTGTGTTCTTTTCACATACCACCTATGGATCCACCATTATCATTACATGTGTGTTCTTTTTACTAACAACAACTGAGTCATTTCATGTGTGTTCTTTTCACATACCACATATGGATCCACTAGTGTCATTGCATATGTGTTCTTTTCATAATCCACCTATGGATCCACTAGTGTCATTGCATGTGTGTTCTTTTTACTAACAACCATAGTCATTGCATGTGTGTTCTTTCACATACCACATATGGATCCACGAGTGTCTTTGCATGTGTCTTCTTTTTACAATCCACCTATGGATCCACCAGTGTCATTGCATGTGTGCTCTTTTTACTAACAACAACTAGAGTCATTGCATGTGTGTTCTCTTCAGATACCACACATGGATCCACCAATGTCATTGCACGTGTGTTCTTTTTACTAACAACAACCAGAGTCATTTCATGCGTGTTCTTTTCACATACCACATATGGATCCACCAAAGTGTCATTGCATGAGTGTTCTTTTTACTAACAACAACTAGAGTCATTTCATGGCTGTTCTTTTCACATACCACATATGGATCCACCAGTGTCATTGAAATGTGTTTTTTTTTCATAGACCACATATGGAACCACCATTGTCATTGCATGTGTGCTTTTTACTAACAACAACTGAGTCATTGCATGTGTGTTCTTTTCAGAGACCACATATGGATCCACCATGTCATTGCATGTGTTCTTTTCACAATCCACCTATGGATCCACCAATGTCATTGCATGTGTGCTCTTTTTACTAATAACAACCAGAGTCATTGCATGTGTGTTCTCTTTAGAGACCACACATGGATCCACCAAAGGTCATTGCATGTGTGTTCTTTTACTAACAACAACGAGTCATTGCATGTGTGTTCTTTTCACATACCACCTATGGATCCACCAGTGTCATTGCATGTGTGTTCTTTTACTAACAACAACTGGAGTCATTTCATGGCTGTTCTTTTCACATACCACATATGGATCCACCAGTGTCATTGAAATGTATGTTCTCTTTAGAGACCACACATGGATCCACCAGTGTCATTGCATGTGTGTTTTTTTACTAACAACAAATGGGGTCATTGCATGTGTGTTCTCTTCAGAGACCACACATGGATCCACCAGTGTCATTGCATGTGTGTTCTTTTCACAATCCACCTATGGATCCACCAGTGTCATTGCATGTGTGCTCTTTTAACTAACAACAACCAGAGTCATTGCATGTGTGCTCTTTTTACTAACAACAACCAGAGTCATTGCATGTGTGTTCTCTTCAGAGACCACACATGGATCCACCAGTGTCATTGCATGTGTGTTCTTTTTACTAACAACAACCAGTCATTGCATGTGTGTTCTCTTCACGAACCACCGATGGATCCACCATTGTCATTACATGTGTTTTCTTTTTACTAACAACAACTAGAGTCATTGCATGTGTGTTCTTTTCACATACCACATATGGATCCACTAGTGTCATTGCATGTGTTCTTTTCACAATCCACCTATGGATCCACCAGTGTCATTGCATGTGTGCTCTTTTTACTAACAACAACCAGAGTCATTGCATGTGTGTTCTCTTCAGAGACCACACATGGATCCACCAGTGTCATTGCATGTGTGCTATTTTCACAATCCACCTATGGATCCACCAGTGTCATTGCATGTGTGCTCTTTTTACTAACAACAACCAGAGTCATTGCATGTGTGTTCTCTTTAGAGACCACACATGGATCCACCAGTGTCATTGCATGTGTGTTCTTTTTACTAACAACAACCAGAGTCATTGCATGTGTGTTCTTTTCACATACCACCTATGGATCCACCAGTGTCAGTGCATGTGTGTTCTTTGTACTAACAACAACTAGAGTCATTTCATGGCTGTTCTTTTCACATACCACATATGGATCCACCAGTGTCATTGAAATGTGTGTTCTTTCCACATACCACATATGGATCCACCAGTGTCATTGCATGTGTGCTTTTTTACTAACAACAACTGGGGTCATTGCATGTGTGTTCTCTTCAGAGACCACACATGGATCCACCAGTGTCATTGCATGTGTGTTCTTTTCACAATCCACCTACAGATCCACCAGTGTCATCGCATGTGTGCTCTTTTTACTAACAACAACCAGAGTCATTGCATGTGTGTTCTCTTCAGAGACCACACATGGATCCACCAGTGTCATTGCATGTGTGTTCTTTTTACTAACAACAACCAGAGTCATTGCATGTGTGTTCTTTTCACTACACCTATGGATCCAAAGTCACATCAGATGATGTGTTCTTTTTACTAACAACAACTGGAGTCATTTCATGACTGTTCTTTTCACATACCACATATGGATCCACTGGTGTCATTGAAATGTGTGTTCTCTTCAGAGACCACACATGGATCCACCAGCATCATTGCATGTGTGTTCTTTTTACTAACAACAAATGGAGTCATTGCATGTGTGTTCTCGTCAGAGACCACACATGGATCCACCAGTGTCATTCCATGTGTGTTCTTTTCACAATCTACCTATGGATCCACCAGTGTCATTGCATGTGTGCTCTTTTAACTAACAACAACCAGAGTCATTGCATGTGTGCTCTTTTTACTAACAACAACCAGAGTCATTGCATGTGTGTTCTCTTCAGAGACCACACATGGATCCACCAGTGTCATTGCATGTGTGTTCTTTTTACTAACAACAACCAGAGTCATTGCATGTGTGTTCTTTTCACATACCACCTATGGATCCACCATTATCATTACATGTGTGTTCTTTTTACTAACAACAACTGGAGTCATTTCATGACTGTTCTTTTCACATACCACATATGGATCCACTAGTGTCATTGCATATGTGTTCTTTTCATAATCGACCTATGGATCCACCAGTGTCATTGCATGTGTGCTCTTTTTACTAACAACAACCAGAGTCATTGCATGTGTGTTCTCTTCAGAGACAACACATGGATCCACCAGTGTCATTGCATGTGTGTTCTTTTTACTAACAACAACCAGAGTCATTGCATGTGTGTTCTTTTCACATACCACCTATGGATCCACCAGTGTCATTGCATGTGTGTTCTTTTTACTAACAACAACTGGAGTCATTTCATGACTGTTCTTTTCACATACCACATATGGATCCACCAGTGTCATTGAAATGTGTGTTCTCTTCAGAGACCACACATGGATCCACCGGTGTCATTGCATGTGTCTTCTTTTTACTAACAACAACGGGAGTCATTGCATGTGTGTTCTTTTCAGAGACCACATATGGATCCACCAGTGTCATTGCATGTGTGTTCTTTTCACAATCCACCTATGGATCCACCAATGTCATTGCATGTGTGCTCTTTTTACTAACAACAACCAGAGTCATTGCATGTGTGTTCTCTTTAGAGACCACACATGGATCCACCAGTGTCATTGCATCTGTGTTCGTTTAGTAACAACAACCAGACTCATTGCATGTGTGTTCTTTTCACATACCACCAAAGGATCCACCAGTGTCATTGCATGTGTGTTCTTTTTACTAACAACAACCAGAGTCATTGCATGTGTGTTTTTACTAACAACAACCAGAGTCATTGCATGTGTGTTCTTTTCACATACCACCTATGGATCCACCAGTGTCATTGCATGTGTGTTCTTTTTACTAACAACAACTGGAGTCATTTCATGACTGTTCTTTTCACATACCACATTTGGATCCACCGGTGTCATTGAAATGTGTGTTCTCTTCAGAGACCACACATGGATCCACCAGCATCATTGCATCTGTGTTCTTTTTACTAACAACAACATGAGTCATTGCGTGTGTGTTCTCTTCAGAGACCACACATGGATCCACCAGTGTCATTGCATGTGTGTTCTTTTCACAATCCACCTATGGATCCACCAGTGTCATTGCATGTGTGCTCTTTTTACTAACAACAACCAGAGTCATTGCATGTGTGTTCTCTTCAGATACCACACATGGATCCACCAGTGTCATTGCATGTGTGTTCTTTTTACTAACAACAACCAGAGTCATTGCATGTGTGTTCTTTTCACATACCACCTATGGATCCACCAGTATCATTACATGTGTGTTCTTTTTACTAACAACAACTGGAGTCATTTCATGACTGTTCTTTTCACATACCACATATGGATCCACTAGTGTCATTGCATATGTGTTCTTTTCACAATCCACCTATGGATCCACCAGTGTCATTGCATGTGTGCTCTTTTTACAAACAACAACCAGAGTCATTGCATGTGTGTTCTCTTCAGAGACCACACATGGATCCACCAGTGTCATTGCATGTGTGTTCTTTTTACTAACAACAACCAGAGTCATTGCATGTGTGTTCTTTTCACATACCACCTATGGATCCACCAGTGTCATTGCATGAGTGTTCTTTTTACTAACAACAACTTGAGTCATTTCATGTGTGTTCTTTTCACATACCACATATGGATCCACCAGTGTCATTGAAATGTGTGTTCTCTTTAGAGACCACACATGGATCCACCAGTGTCATTGCATGTGTGTTCTTTTTACTAACAACAACTGGAGTCATTGCATGTGTGTTCTTTTCAGAGACCACATATGGATCCACCAGTGTCATTGCATGTGTGTTCTTTTCACAATCCACCTATGGATCCACCAATGTCATTGCATGTGTGCTCTTTTTACTAACAACAACCAGAGTCATTGCATGTGTGTTCTCTTTAGAGACCACACATGGATCGACCAGTGTCATTGCATGTGTGTTCTTTTTACTAACAACAACCAGAGTCATTGCATGTGTGTTCTTTTCACATACCACCTATGGATCCACCAGTGTTAATGCATGTGTGTTCTTTTTACTAACAACAACTAGAGTCATTTCATGGCTGTTCTTTTCACATACCACATATGGATCCACCAGTGTCATTGAAATGTGTGTTCTTTCCACATACCACATATGGATCCACCAGTGTCATTGCATGTGTGCTTTTTTACTAACAACAACTGGGGTCATTGCATGTGTGTTCTCTTCAGAGACCACACATGGATCCACCAGTGTCATTGCATGTGTGTTCTTTTCACAATCCACCTACGGATCCACCAGTGTCATCGCATGTGTGCTCTTTTTACTAACAACAACTAGAGTCATTGCATGTGTGTTCTCTTCAGAGACCACACATGGATCCACCAGTGTCATTGCATGTGTGTTCTTTTTACTAACAACAACCAGAGTCATTGCATGTGTGTTCTTTTCACGTACCACCTATGGATCCAACAGTGTCATTGCATGTGTGTTCTTTTTACTAACAACAACTGGAGTCATTTCATGACTGTTCTTTTCACATACCACATATGGATCCACTGGTGTCATTGAAATGTGTGTTCTCTTCAGAGACCACACATGGATCCACCAGCATCATTGCATGTGTGTTCTTTTTACTAACAACAAATGGAGTCATTGCATGTGTGTTCTCATCAGAGACCACACATGGATCCACCAGTGTCATTCCATGTGTGTTCTTTTCACAATCCACCTATGGATCCACCAGTGTCATTGCATGTGTGCTCTTTTTACTAACAACAACCAGAGTCATTGCATGTGTGCTCTTTTTACTAACAACAACCAGAGTCATTGCATGTGTGTTCTCTTCAGAGACCACACGTGGATCCACCAGTGTCATTGCATGTGTGTTCTTTTTACTAACAACAACCAGAGTCATTGCATGTGTGTTCTTTTCACATACCACCTATGGATCCACCATTATCATTACATGTGTGTTCTTTTTACTAACAACAACTGGAGTCATTTCATGACTGTTCTTTTCACATACCACATATGGATCCACTAGTGTCATTGCATATGTGTTCTTTTCATAATCCACCTATGGATCCACCAGTGTCATTGCATGTGTGCTCTTTTTACTAACAACCAGAGTCATTGCATGTGTGTTCTCTTCAGAGACCACACATGGATCCACCAGTGTCATTGCATGTGTGTTCTTTTTACTAACAACAACCAGAGTCATTGCATGTGTGTTCTTTTCACATACCACCTATGGATCCACCAGTGTCATTGCAGGTGTGTTCTTTTTACTAACAACAACTGGAGTCATTTCATGACTGTTCTTTTCACATACCACATATGGATCCACCAGTGTCATTGAAATGTGTGTTCTCTTCAGAGACCACACATGGATCCACCGGTGTCATTGCATGTGTCTTCTTTTTACTAACAACAACGGGAGTCATTGCATGTGTGTTATTTTCAGAGACCACATATGGATCCACCAGTGTCATTGCATGTGTGTTCTTTTCACAATCCACCTATGGATCCACCAATGTCATTGCATGTGTGCTCTTTTTACTAACAACAACCAGAGTCATTGCATGTGTGTTCTCTTCAGAGACCACACATGGATCCACCATGTCATTGCATACGTGTTCGTTTAGTAACAACAACCAGACTCATTGCATGTGTGTTCTTTTCACATACCACCAAAGGATCCACCAGTGTCATTGCATGTGTGTTCTTTTTACTAACAACAACCAGAGTCATTGCATGTGTGTTTTTACTAACAACAACCAGAGTCATTGTATGTGTGTTCTTTTCACATACCACCTATGGATCCACCAGTGTCATTGCATGTGTGTTCTTTTTACTAACAACAACTGGAGTCATTTCATGACTGTTCTTTTCACATACCACATATGGATCCACCGGTGTCATTGAAATGTGTGTTCTCTTCAGAGACCACACATGGATCCACCAGCATCACTGCATGTGTGTTCTTTTTACTAACAACAACATGAGTCATTGCGTGTGTGTTCTCTTCAGAGACCACACATGGATCCACCAGTGTCATTGCATGTGTGTTCTTTTTACTAACAACAACCAGAGTCATTGCATGTGTGTTCTTTTCACGTACCACCTATGGATCCAACAGTGTCATTGCATGTGTGTTCTTTTTACTAACAACAACTGGAGTCATTTCATGACTGTTCTTTTCACATACCACATATGGATCCACTGGTGTCATTGAAATGTGTGTTCTCTTCAGAGACCACACATGGATCCACCAACATCATTGCATGTGTGTTCTTTTTACTAACAACAAATGGAGTCATTGCATGTGTGTTCTCATCAGAGACCACACATGGATCCACCAGTGTCATTCCATGTGTGTTCTTTTCACAATCCACCTATGGATCCACCAGTGTCATTGCATGTGTGCTCTTTTTACTAACAACAACCAGAGTCATTGCATGTGTGCTCTTTTTACTAACAACAACCAGAGTCATTGCATGTGTGTTCTCTTCAGAGACCACACGTGGATCCACCAGTGTCATTGCATGTGTGTTCTTTTTACTAACAACAACCAGAGTCATTGCATGTGTGTTCTTTTCACATACCACCTATGGATCCACCATTATCATTACATGTGTGTTCTTTTTACTAACAACAACTGGAGTCATTTCATGACTGTTCTTTTCACATACCACATATGGATCCACTAGTGTCATTGCATATGTGTTCTTTTCATAATCCACCTATGGATCCACCAGTGTCATTGCATGTGTGCTCTTTTTACTAACAACCAGAGTCATTGCATGTGTGTTCTCTTCAGAGACCACACATGGATCCACCAGTGTCATTGCATGTGTGTTCTTTTTACTAACAACAACCAGAGTCATTGCATGTGTGTTCTTTTCACATACCACCTATGGATCCACCAGTGTCATTGCAGGTGTGTTCTTTTTACTAACAACAACTGGAGTCATTTCATGACTGTTCTTTTCACATACCACATATGGATCCACCAGTGTCATTGAAATGTGTGTTCTCTTCAGAGACCACACATGGATCCACCGGTGTCATTGCATGTGTCTTCTTTTTACTAACAACAACGGGAGTCATTGCATGTGTGTTATTTTCAGAGACCACATATGGATCCACCAGTGTCATTGCATGTGTGTTCTTTTCACAATCCACCTATGGATCCACCAATGTCATTGCATGTGTGCTCTTTTTACTAACAACAACCAGAGTCATTGCATGTGTGTTCTCTTCAGAGACCACACATGGATCCACCAGTGTCATTGCATCTGTGTTCGTTTAGTAACAACAACCAGACTCATTGCATGTGTGTTCTTTTCACATACCACCAAAGGATCCACCAGTGTCATTGCATGTGTGTTCTTTTTACTAACAACAACCAGAGTCATTGCATGTGTGTTTTTACTAACAACAACCAGAGTCATTGTATGTGTGTTCTTTTCACATACCACCTATGGATCCACCAGTGTCATTGCATGTGTGTTCTTTTTACTAACAACAACTGGAGTCATTTCATGACTGTTCTTTTCACATACCACATATGGATCCACCGTTTTCATTGAAATGTGTGTTCTCTTTAGAGACCACACATGGATCCACCAAAGATCATTGCATGTGTGTTCTTTTACTAACAACAACATGAGTCATTGCGTGTGTTCTCTTTCAGAGACCACACATGGATCCACCAGTGTCATTGCATGTGTGTTCTTTCACAAACCACCTATGGATCCACAGTGTCATTGCATGTGTGCTCTTTTACTAACAACAACCAGAGTCATTGCATGTGTGTTCTTCAGATACCACACATGGATCCACCAAAGGTCATTGCATGTGTGTTCTTTTACTAACAACAACCGAGTCATTGCATGTGTGTTCTTTTCACATACCACCTATGGATCCACCAGTATCATTACATGTGTGTTCTTTTTACTAACAACAACTGGAGTCATTTCATGACTGTTCTTTTCACATACCACATATGGATCCACTAGTGTCATTGCATATGTGTTCTTTTCACAATCCACCTATGGATCCACCAGTGTCATTGCATGTGTGCTCTTTTTACAAACAACAACCAGAGTCATTGCATGTGTGTTCTCTTCAGAGACCACACATGGATCCACCAGTGTCATTGCATGTGTGTTCTTTTTACTAACAACAACCAGAGTCATTGCATGTGTGTTCTTTTCACATACCACCTATGGATCCACCAGTGTCATTGCATGAGTGTTCTTTTTACTAACAACAACTGGAGTCATTTCATGGTGTTCTTTTCACATACCACATATGGATCCACCAGTGTCATTGAAATGTGTGTTCTCTTTAGAGACCACACATGGATCCACCAGTGTCATTGCATGTGTGTTCTTTTTAATAAAAACAACTGTAGTCTTTTCATGTGTGTTCTTTTGGAGACCACATATGGATCCACCAGTGTCATTGCATGTGTGTTCTTTTCACAATCCACCTATGGATCCACCAATGTCATTGCATGTGTGCTCTTTTTACTAACAACAACCAGAGTCATTGCATGTGTATTGTCTTCAGAGACCACATATGGATCCACCAGTGTCATTGCATCTGTTCTTTTACTAACAACAACCAGACTCATTGCATGTGTGTTCTTTTCACATACCACATATGGATCCACCGATGTCATTCAAATGTGTGTTCTCTTCAAAGACCACACATGGATCCACCAGCATCATTGCATGTGTGTTCTTTTTATTAACAACAACAGGAGTCATTGCATGTGTGTTCTCTTCAGAGACCACACATGGATCCACCAGTGTCATTGCATGTGTGTTCTTTTCACAATCCACCTATGGATCCACCAGTGTTATTGCATGTGTGCTCTTTTACTAACAACAATCGAGTCATTGCATTTGTGTTCTTCAGATACCACACATGGATCCACCAGTGTCATTGCATGTGTGTTCTTTTTACTAACAACAACCAGAGTAATTGCATGTGTGTTCTTTTCACATACCACCTATGGATCCACCATTATCATTACATGTGTGTTCTTTTTACTAACAACAACTGGAGTCATTTCATGACTGTTCTTTTCACATACCACATATGGATCCACTAGTGTCATTGCATATGTGTTCTTTTCATAATCCACCTATGGATCCACCAGTGTCATTGCATGTGTGCTCTTTTTACTAACAACCGTGAGTCATTGCATGTGTGTTCTTCAGAGACCACACATGGATCCTGATGTCATTGCATGCGTGTTGTTTTTACTAACAACAACCAGAGTCATTGCATGTGTGTTCTTTTCACATACCACCTATGGATCCACCAGTGTCATTGCAGGTGTGTTCTTTTTACTAACAACAACTGAGTCATTTCATGGCTGTTCTTTTCACATACCACATATGGATCCACCAGTGTCATTGAAATGTGTGTTCTCTTCAGAGACCACACATGGATCCAACGGTGTCATTGCATGTGTGTTCTTTTTACTAACAACAACGGGAGTCATTGCATGTGTGTTATTTTCAGAGACCACATATGGATCCACCAGTGTCATTGCATGTGTGTTCTTTTCCCAATCCACCTATGGATCCACCAATGTCATTGCATGTGTGCTCTTTTACTAACAACAACCAGTCATTGCATGTGTGTTCTCTTGGAGACCACACATGGATCCTGATGTCATTGCATCTGTGTTCTTTAGTAACAACAACCCGACTCATTGCATGTGTGTTCTTTTCACATACCACCAAAGGATCCACCAGTGTCATTGCATGTGTGTTCTTTTTACTAACAACAACCAGAGTCATTGCATGTGTGTTTTTACTAACAACAACCAGAGTCATTGTATGTGTGTTCTTTTCACATACCACCTATGGATCCACCAGTGTCATTGCATGTGTGTTCTTTTTACTAACAACAACTGGAGTCATTTCATGACTGTTCTTTTCACATACCACATATGGATCCACCGGTGTCATTGAAATGTGTGTTCTCTTCAGAGACCACACATGGATCCACCAGCATCACTGCATGTGTGTTCTTTTTACTAACAACAACATGAGTCATTGCGTGTGTGTTCTCTTCAGAGACCACACATGGATCCACCAGTGTCATTGCATGTGTGTTCTTTTCACAAACCACCTATGGATCCACCAGTGTCATTGCATGTGTGTTCTTTTTACTAACAACAACCAGAGTCATTGCATGTGTGTTCTCTTCACATACCACCTATGGATCCACCAGTGTCATTGCAGGTGTGTTCTTTTTACTAACAACAACTGGAGTCATTTCATGACTGTTCTTTTCACATACCACATATGGATCCACCAGTGTCATTGAAATGTGTGTTCTCTTCAGAGACCACACATGGATCCACCGGTGTCATTGCATGTGTCTTCTTTTTACTAACAACAACGGGAGTCATTGCATGTGTGTTATTTTCAGAGACCACATATGGATCCACCAGTGTCATTGCATGTGTGTTCTTTTCACAATCCACCTATGGATCCACCAATGTCATTGCATGTGTGCTCTTTTTACTAACAACAACCAGAGTCATTGCATGTGTGTTCTCTTCAGAGACCACACATGGATCCACCAGTGTCATTGCATCTGTGTTCGTTTAGTAACAACAACCAGACTCATTGCATGTGTGTTCTTTTCACATACCACCAAAGGATCCACCAGTGTCATTGCATGTGTGTTCTTTTTACTAACAACAACCAGAGTCATTGCATGTGTGTTTTTACTAACAACAACCAGAGTCATTGTATGTGTGTTCTTTTCACATACCACCTATGGATCCACCAGTGTCATTGCATGTGTGTTCTTTTTACTAACAACAACTGGAGTCATTTCATGACTGTTCTTTTCACATACCACATATGGATCCACCGGTGTCATTGAAATGTGTGTTCTCTTCAGAGACCACACATGGATCCACCAGCATCACTGCATGTGTGTTCTTTTTACTAACAACAACATGAGTCATTGCGTGTGTGTTCTCTTCAGAGACCACACATGGATCCACCAGTGTCATTGCATGTGTGTTCTTTTCACAAACCACCTATGGATCCACCAGTGTCATTGCATGTGTGCTCTTTTTACTAACAACAACCAGAGTCATTGCATGTGTGTTCTCTTCAGATACCACACATGGATCCACCAGTGTCATTGCATGTGTGTTCTTTTTACTAACAACAACCAGAGTCATTGCATGTGTGTTCTTTTCACATACCACCTATGGATCCACCAGTATCATTACATGTGTGTTCTTTTTACTAACAACAACTGGAGTCATTTCATGACTGTTCTTTTCACATACCACATATGGATCCACTAGTGTCATTGCATATGTGTTCTTTTCACAATCCACCTATGGATCCACCAGTGTCATTGCATGTGTGCTCTTTTTACAAACAACAACCAGAGTCATTGCATGTGTGTTCTCTTCAGAGACCACACATGGATCCACCAGTGTCATTGCATGTGTGTTCTTTTTACTAACAACAACCAGAGTCATTGCATGTGTGTTCTTTTCACATACCACCTATGGATCCACCAGTGTCATTGCATGAGTGTTCTTTTTACTAACAACAACTGGAGTCATTTCATGACTGTTCTTTTCACATACCACATATGGATCCACCAGTGTCATTGAAATGTGTGTTCTCTTTAGAGACCACACATGGATCCACCAGTGTCATTGCATGTGTGTTCTTTTTACTAACAACAACTGGAGTCATTGCATGTGTGTTCTTTTTCAGAGACCACATATGGATCCACCAGTGTCATTGCATGTGTGTTCTTTTCACAATCCACCTATGGATCCACCAATGTCATTGCATGTGTGCTATTTTTACTAACAACAACCAGAGTCATTGCATGTGTATTCTCTTCAGAGACCACATATGGATCCACCAGTGTCATTGCATCTGTGTTCGCTTTACTAACAACAACCAGACTCATTGCATGTGTGTTCTTTTCACATACCACATATGGATCCACCGATGTCATTCAAATGTGTGTTCTCTTCAAAGACCACACATGGATCCACCAGCATCATTGCATGTGTGTTCTTTTTATTAACAACAACAGGAGTCATTGCATGTGTGTTCTCTTCAGAGACCACACATGGATCCACCAGTGTCATTGCATGTGTGTTCTTTTCACAATCCACCTATGGATCCACCAGTGTTATTGCATGTGTGCTCTTTTTACTAACAACAACCAGAGTCATTGCATGTGTGTTCTCTTCAGATACCACACATGGATCCACCAGTGTCATTGCATGTGTGTTCTTTTTACTAACAACAACCAGAGTAATTGCATGTGTGTTCTTTTCACATACCACCTATGGATCCACCAGTATCATTACATGTGTGTTCTTTTTACTAACAACAACTGGAGTCATTTCATGACTGTTCTTTTCACATACCACATATGGATCCACTAGTGTCATTGCATATGTGTTCTTTTCACAAATCCACCTATGGATCCACCAGTGTTATTGCATGTGTGCTCTTTTTACTAACAACAACCAGAGTCATTGCATGTGTGTTCTCTTCAGAGACCACACATGGATCCACCAGTGTCATTGCATGTGTGTTCTTTTTACTAACAACAACCAGAGTTATTGCATGTGTGTTCTTTTCACATACCACCTATGGATCCACCAGTGTCATGGCATGTGTGTTCTTTTTACTAACAACAACTGGAGTCATTGCATGTGTGTTCTTTTCAGAGACCACATATGGATCCACCAGTGTCATTGCATGTGTGTTCTTTTCACAATCCACCTATGGATCCACCAATGTCATTGCATGTGTGCTCTTTTTACTAACAACAACCAGAGTCATTGCATGTGTGTTCTCTTTAGAGACCACACATGGATCTACCAGTGTCATTGCATCTGTGTTTGTTTTACTATCAACAACCAGACTCATTGCATGTGTGTTCTTTTCACATACCACCAATGGATCCACCAGTGTCATTGCATGTGTGTTCTTTTAGTAACAACAACCAGAGTCATTGCATGTGTGTTCTTTTTACTAACAACAACCAAAGTCATTGCATGTGTGTTCTTTTCACATACCACCTATGGATCCACCAGTGTAATTGCATGTGTGTTCTTTTTACTAACAACAACTGGAGCCATTTCATGACTATTCTTTTCACATACCACACATGGATCCACCAGTGTCATTGAAATGTTTGTTCTCTTCAGAGACCACACATGGATACACCAGTGTCATTGCATGTGTGTTCTTTCCACTAACAACAACTGGAGTCATTGCATGTGTGTTCTTTTTACATAGCACACATGGATCCACTAGTGTCATTGCATGTGTGCTCTTTTCACAATCCACCTATAGATCCACCAGTGTCATTGCCTACGTGTTCTTTTTACTAACAACAACCAGAGTCATTGAAATGTGTGTTCTTTTCACATACCACATATGTATCTAGTAGTGTCATTGCATGTGTGTTCTCTTCAGAGACCACACATGGATCCACCAGTGTCATTGCATGTGTGTTCTTTTTACTAACAACAACCAAAGTCATTTCATGTGTCCTCTTTTCACTTACCACCTACGGATCCACCAGTGTCATTGCATGTGTGTTCTTTTTACTAACAACCATTGGAGTCATTTCATGACTGTTCTTTTCAGAGACCACACATGGATCCACTAGTGTCATTGAAATGTGTGTTCTCTTCAGAGACCACACATGGATCCACCAGTGTCATTGCATGTGGGTTCTTTTTACTAACAACAACCAGAGTCATTGCATGTCTGTTCTTTTCACATACCACACATGGATCCACTAGTGTCATTGCATGTGTGCTCTTTTCACAATCCACCTATGGATCCACCAGTGTCATTGCATGTGTGTTCTTTTTACTAACAACAACCAGAGTCATTGAAATGTGTGTTCTTTTCACATACCACACATGGATCCACCAGTGTCATTGCATGTGTGCTCTTTTCACAATCCACCTATGGATCCACTAGTGTCATTGCATGTGTGCTCTTTTTACTAACAACAACCAGATTCATTGCATGTGTATTCTCTTTAGAGACCACACATGGATCCACCAGTGTCATTGCAGGTGTGTTCTTTTTACTAACAACAACCAGAGTCATTGCATGTGTGTTCTTTTCACATACCACCTATGGATCCACCAGTGTCATTGCATGTGTGTTCTTTTTACTAACAACAACTGGAGTCATTTCATGGCTGTTCTTTTCACATACCACATATGGATCCACCAGTGTCATTCAAATGTGTGTTCTTTTCATATACCACATATGGATCCACCAGTGTCATTGCATGTGTGCTTTTTTTACTAACAACAACTGGGGTCATTACATGTGTGCTTGTTTTTTACTAACAATAATTGGGGTCATTGCATGTGTGTTCTTTTCAGAGACCACACATGGATCCACCAGTGTCATTGCATGTGTGTTCTTTTCACAATCCACCTACGGATCCACCAGTGTCATAGCATGTGTGCTCTTTTTACTAACAACAACCAGAGTCATTGCATGTGTGTTCTCTTCCGAGACCACACATGGATCCACCAGTGTCATTGCATGTGTGTTCTTTTTACTAACAACAACCAGAGTCATTTCATGTGTGCTATTTTCACATACCACCTATGGATCCACCAGTGTCATTGCATGTGTGTTCTTTTTACTAACAACAACTAGAGTCATTTGATGACTGTTCTTTTCAGAGACCACACATGGATCCAACAATGTCATTGAAATGTGTGTTCTCTTCATAGACCACACATGGATCCACTAGTGTCATTGCATGTGTGTTCTTTTTACTAACAACAACCAGAGTCATTGCATGTGTGTTCTTTTCACATACCACACATGGATCCACCAGTGTCATTGCATGTGTGCTCTTTTCACAATCCACCTATGGATCCACCAGTGTCATTGCATGTGTGTTCTTTTTACTAACAACCAGAGTCATTGAAATGTGTGTTCTTTTCAGGTACCACATATGGATCCACCAGTGTCATTGCATGTGTGGTTTTTTTACTAACAACAACTGGGTACATTGCATGTGTGTTCTCTTCAGAGACCACACATGGATCCACCAATGTCGTTGCATGTGTGTTCTTTTTACTAACAACAACCAGAGTCATTGCATGTGTGTTCTTTTCACATACCACCTATGGATCCACCAGTGTCTTTGCATGTGTGTTCTTTTTACTAACAACAACTGGATTCATTTCATGACTGCTCTTTTCACATACCACATATGGATCTACCAGTGTCATTGAAATGTGTGTTCTCTTCAGAGACCACACATGGATCCACCAGTGCCATGTGTGTTCTTTTTACTAACAACAACTGGAGTCATTGCATGTGTGTTCTCTTCACATACCACAGATGGATCCACCGGTGTCATTGCATGTGTGCTCTTTTCACAATCCACCTATGGATCCACCAGTGTCATTGCATGTGTGTTCTTTTTACTAACAACAACCAGAGTCATTGAAATGTGTATTCTTTTCACATACCATATATGGATCCACCAGTGTCATTGCATGTGTGCTTATTTTACTAACAACATCTAGGGTCATTGCATGTGTGTTCTCTTCAGAGACCACACATGGATCCACCAGTGTCATTGCATGTGTGTTCTTTTTACTAAGAACAACCAGAGTCATTGCATGTGTGTTCTTTTCACATACCACCTATGGATCCACCAGTGTCATTGCATGTGTGTTCTTTTCACAATCCACCTATGGATCCACCTGTGTCATTGCATGTGTGTTCTTTTTACTAACAACAACCAGAGTCATTGAAATGTGTGTTCTTTTCACATACCACATATGGATCCACCAGTGTCATTGAAATGTGTGTTCTTCTCATTAACCACAGCTAGAGTCATTGCATGTGTTCTCTTCAGAGACCACATATTTATCCACCAGTGTCATTGAAATGTGTATTATTTTCAACTATTGCCGTTGGCCACAAACAATCGGGATGTAGAGCTACCCAGCAACCGCTTTGGGCTTCTAGAAGACCCGATCCCCGATTGTTAGGCGCCATTGGATCGGGGTGCGTCAATGATAGTGATGTCCTTCGTGAGGCCGATCCGCGAGAAGTCTGTTCTGCGAACTGATTGGCCGTGGCAACTGCGTTGGTCCTACGTCCTTGCCCTTATCCCCTTAACCTGGGGGCCGAAGATCAGATCGTGTTCCTTCATCGCCATGGAGAGGGAGAGGCCCAAACTCAGCTTGCACTAGGCTCAGATGTTTGCCCACTACGGCTTCGAGCTCAGCTACGCCGGGGTTCCTGTTGCGCCGCTCTTGCGCGACAACGCATTGGCGAGGAAAATTGAGGAGCGCCGCCGCTAGCTGTCGGAGCGGAAGAGGGCAATGGCGCTGTACTCACGTACGAGCGCGTACTGGCGAAAGATGTTCAAGAAGGAGCGGGCTGTGTTGATTGAGCTGTGCAGAACCCACCGGCGGGAGATCCACCCGGATCTGCGCAACCCCGAAGGGAGGCAGCGCTTCTGGGCAGTGCCTGGGCGTACGACCTCCACCGTTATCGATGCAGCGCGCCGTGAAGAATCCATGAGGAGGAGGAACGCTTCCGGGAACGTCGGCATCGATTCCAACACGGAGGAGGCTGGCGGTGACGTGGACAACATCGTCAATGATGGAGACTGCGAGAGCGTCATTGTCGATTAGGGCCACTTAAGCATAAATTAAATCTATGTACGGTATCTTAATGCGCTCTTTGGATCTGGGTCACTTGAGTCATGGTCGATTATCGTCATAATCTATATATGTTGGCCATGTTTTAGTTGTCTTTGTCTTTGAAACTAGTCGATCGAAACTCGTCCGATCCTGAAAATAAAGTTCGAACGTTCCTGGCATATCTGATGGGACAATACGCTGACTCTGCTCCCAGCACTTGATGGCACAGCCATAATATGGAGTGCGCCAGAGGAGAAGGGATCGAGCGTGTTGTAATAGTGTACTACTCCTGTCCAGATATAACTGACTTAGTTTTTTTAGATATTTACTAAATGTGTCTATACCCAAAACATGTCTAGATACATATTTTAGGTTTCTCTGTCTTTCAAACTAATCAAAAGTCATCAAATTCTAAACAAACAAAGTCATTGCGTTCACACCTGATGGGACAATACGCTGACTCTGCTACTTGATGGCACAACAATAATTCTGGGGTGCGCTAGAGGAGATGGGAATGCAAGGGAGATGGAAACTAGTAGCCGCGTCCAAACGCAGGTAAAAAATTAATGTAATAATATTTTAAAAAATGTAATCTGGTCCACATGACCCCATCACAGACATGTTGCATGTGCCATATATAAATAAAGACGACACGGCTAGTTTAGTTTCAATGATATAATTCAACATGCGACGTTACTGTGCCCGCATCTTTCTGCTCCTCTTATTAGTCTCCTAGCCCACGCTGCATTAAGCATCAGTTGATGAGGATAAAAAATGATAAAATGGCAAATAAAACAATTTTTAAGCTTACCTTTTATCCGGAGAATCGTACAAAGGAGAAATTGGCAGGGATTTATTATTTCTCCTGCAGTTAGCCGAAAGATCCTCAAGAACATCCTCAATCACCCCTGCAACTTCTTCATATTCTAATGCACCTCCATTATTTGCCCTTTCCTCCCTGTTCCGCTTACCCTTTTGTTTCTTTTCACACCCTTTTCTCGCCGGCACCTCCACTTCTTCATAAATTGGCTGCTTACGTATGTTTTCCTCCGAGTTCTCATCACCGTCTTCGAGCTGCTCTTCCGCCAGTTTTGGTTGAGAAGCCTCATTTTCTACCACCGGGGTGTGAACAGGGACAATAGCATGTGTAACTGGGTTTTTGCACAACCTCTTGATATGGCTGAATCCGCCACAACATCCGCATTTCCTTTTCCTAGCTCCCAGCCTTGGACCTTTATCGGTGGAGGCTTCGATCCTTAGCTTTCTAGGCCTCCCAGGTGGCCTCCTAAGAACTGGTGGTTGAAGTTTGAACCCTGGATCGACAATCTCCCAATCATTTTCATCGGCCATAGGTGGTACGTTTTCTGCATAAGTTGCAGCAAACTTGTCCATGGAGAAATAGTTGTCGACATAGTTCTCTATTTCAGCTCTATTACCTCTAAGCTTTAAGATGAAGTAAATTGCATGGTGACATGGCGCATCAAGAATCGCCACTTCCTGCATGAACAAGTCTTGTTTCCAATGTCTACAGTGTACCTCCGTTCACTTCCATGCTTGTATTATGCATAAACCTCAGCCAATGTTCTAGAACTTCTGACCATCCTCATCTTTATCGTTCACATTGCCCTGGTTCTTGCATTCAGTAACATAACCACATTTGGAACTATTTTATGGCCTAAAAAATTTCTTGCACAAATTCTTTGCCTTAAATCTATCTTCACCATTATGCACTGTCTTATTGCATCCAACAAAATAACAATTCCAAGTGTCTTCATGCCCAAAATCTTATCATTGAAACTCTCTGCCAAATTATTGCAAACAAAATCCACCTTGCTTAACTCACCAAACTAGCTTCTGGCCCATAGCTTGGTGTGATGTTCTTCAAGGTATTTTTTCACCTTTGGCACTACATACATGTTCTGCAAGTAAGTAGCATGCATGCTTGGGGTGTATGTGTATGTTGATCGCCACAAGTCCTCTTCAAAGATCTTTCCTTTGAACTTCTTCATGAAGTTAGTAGCGAGGTGCCGCATGCATTCCCTATGCTCAACCCCAGGAAACACAGCATCAACTGCATTCTCAAGACCCTCGGATGCACCGGTGTGTATCACCAAGCCTTTAGGGTGACCAATTACTTCCCGTAGTCTCTGCATGAACCATGTCCAGCTTTCATTTGATTCACCCTCAAGAACAGCATAAGCTACGGGTAGAAGCCAATTATGCGCGTCCAAAGCACAAGGAGAAGCAACATGTCCCCTGAACTCCCCTGTTAAAGAAGTTGCGCCTATTGCCAAGTATGGCCTGCAACCATCTAGGAACCCCTTCCAGCATGCCTTCAGGTAGACAAAACATCTTTTGAAGCATATCTTATCTGCCTGCTTATACCTGACCCCCCTCGAGACCTTTTCTCTCCCTTTCACAACCTCGTAATCGATGTCAACAACACTACCAGGTGATGTTTTCTCTACCTGAGCTTTGAAACTATACAACATATGAAAACTGTCATTCCACTTGCCTTGAATGAAGTCTAGAGCCATCTCCTTCCCATCAAAGACTCTGTGGTAAGGAATCAGAATGTTAAACTTTTTGCAAATCTTTGCTCTGAGTTCAGCAGGTCCAATGTTATGATCCTGCCTCACCCAGTCAAGTACAGTAGCAGCAATCCATTTGGTAGTCGCCGGTCTAATTTTACCACTTAAAGAAGTATTAGGGCAGTTGTGTTTCTTCGTGTTTACTTTGATCTGCATTCGATAAAAATCCAAATATCAGAGCTAGTTATCAGCAGAATAAATATGAGAAAGACTAAAACTAAATGTAGTTATTGCAACCTGAAATGGGTGTCCACCCCGCATTGGAGATGCATGTAATCTCCATTTACACACATTACTTTCCTACAAAGGCACCCTAAATCTCTTTTGGTCGCTCTTTTCAATGATAAATTCGAACCCAACTCTGATTCATAGGTTGCAACTGCATATCTGCAGTCCTCCACATTATCAAAGACAGTCCCCTCATCAATTGTAGGATTGTCCCTGTCAAAGTGTATCACTGGCATGTCCACGTCTTCGTCATCGTATCTACATCCCATTTCCACATCTTCACATTCCTCTTCCTCATCAGTCCCATAGTCAGGCTCAAAGTTCGAATCAACCAAATATTCCCTACTCTCCATCCTATCAGGGTCAGCAGCCACGTCTGGATATGCTTTCTCATCATCATCCGCACCGCCACACGTTTCAGTGCCTTCATGCTCGCTTGACAAAGCACCATGCTCAAGGACAAGCTGTACAGATGTCCTGCGGTTACCAACGCATATCCTTGCCATCACCATGGGACTAGAAACGCTAATTGGGGTATGCAAAAAAGGAATCACAGTTCTTACCCTTCAATGTGGACACACGACACCTTCTCCGGGCTCCATACCTCCAAAGCTCTGCACCCTGCTTCCTCTCCCCCTGTTTCGTTGTCCTCTGTGCTCTCCAGACTTGAAGGAGATTCTGTGCTCTCCAGCCGCGCAGGACCCATATCCGTGCTCTCAAGCCTCGCAGGATCCATCTTCGAGCGGGATCTGGATCACCAGCGTCGTTGGGCCCCTAACCCAACGGCCAACTCTTGGTTTTTGTTTCCAGACACGCCTAGGCGATGGGCGGCGGCAAGGAGACAGGGCAGGGAGGGAGGGAGGGCGTGAGGAGGGGAGGAGGAGGAGGCGGGGCAGACGACCCAAGGGGACGATGAGAGCGGTGCACGACTGAGCGGAGTGGCGGCGGCAGGAGCAGAGGAGAGGAGCGTAGCAGAGCTGGTTGTGACAAAGCATGGAAAATTGCACAATAATGTGTTGGTGGGCGGCACCAGCCCTCGAACCTGGGACGCGCGCCGTCGAAGGTTGAGGAGGCGGGCCCGCCAGTCAGAAAACATGCCACCTGTCAGCGCACTATGCACGGGGAGCACTTCACAGAATTTTTTAGCAGGTCCCACATGTGAGTCTGTTTAATCAAAACTTGCATGCAGTGCATGGCTGGTTCACGCGCTAGTTCTGAAAAAAAGCCCGTTGATCCAAACTTGAATTGGTAGTTCCGCTTCTTCTCCTCCGTCTCCTCGTAGTGGCAGTTCCGCTTCGTCTCCTCGTCTCCTCGCAGTGGAAGTTCCGCTTTGTCTCCCTCGTTTGTTATTCTCTTCTTCTTCTCCTTGTAGTGGTAGTTCTTCTTTCTTCCTCGATCAAAACATTCCCGCACGTAAGCCATGGCCAGTAGCAGGATGAAGAGGAACTGGTCCGATCTCCCGGCCGACCCAATTTGCAAGATCGTTGACTATTTGCTGGGGAAAGAGGAGTACGTCGACACCTATGCTGCTTGTCGGGAAGTCTGCACCGATTGGCGCCACACTTTAAAGGTGCCCGAATTCCATCTCAACAACTGGATCATGATAGATCACACACTTCCAGACGTTGGCAACTTCACCTTCCTCAACCTCGCCACTGGTCGTTGCTTCTGGACAAATCTAATGGACGTCCATGGCAGGTTCACATTCACATCCGATATTTATTGGTATTTTCCATTGTAAACATCTTAGTGCTAACTGATGCCCTCTTCTTTCAAAATATTCTACTTCGTCAGTGTTTCTCGTGGTGTCATCGTGCTTGCTCAGAGGGTGGATCCGTACCAGATTCGGCTTTGAACCCAATCACTCATAAGTCTAACACTGAGTTTCAAGCACACATACCATCTGATCTTCTGCAATCTGTCATCGTGATGAAGTCCCCGATGATGATGTTTGTTTGCACTGATTATCCAGATCATATTGCATGGGCCGATGAGAGCACCCCAACGGGGCAAATCAATGGATCATTTGGAGAAGATTGTATTTGCCACCTCCTGATACGCTTCTGGTATGCATGACAGCATTCCGAGGGGAAGTATATGCATTACTTGAGAATGGAGACATCTTGTCGACCAACATCTAGTTAGAGCAGCGCGCGAGCACTGTCACGATGGCCAAAATAATTTTGGCCCCAGTCTTTGAACATGTACGCGGAACCTACAATTTTTACCTTGTGGAGTCAGATGGTGATCTGCTTCTTGTGTTGAACGGGGATTTCGCCAAAGGGCAACCAGTGTTGTACCGGGTGGACACGGAGAACCGCTCTCTCAAGGCTGTGGCGACATTGGAAGTCATGCCCTCTTCGTTGGTTACAATCGGTCTATCTCCATTGACACCAGGTTACACCCCACAGTCAAACCCGGTTGCATATACTATAGGAATTATATCAGACTGTACGATCATGAGGTTCAAGCCTAGGAAGAGGAACCAACAATGGTAATGTATGGCTTAAGTCTGGAACATACATCGATGCCTTACCCTCTGGACGAGATACTGGCAGCACACTGTAGACGGAGAGAGTTCTCTAAACATGTATTGCAGCACACGTTAGCCGCCGCCGACGAAATATATAGGGGAGAATGAATCCTATATTCATCCTAGGTTATTTGCTAGCATTTTTTAGGTCTATTATTCGAAGTAGAAATTTGTACTGTATTTATATTATTTCGATCAGCATAATGTGTATTACCTATCAGACAAAATTGTAATATATTTAATTTTAGTACTTTCAGAATTCAAAGTATTTATTTTTAGTAGCTTCTTTCAGAATTCTCTGTGTTCGACATGGGCATTAGCTCAGCGCCGGAATTCAGGTTCCACATAGAAAATTGCACAATAATGTGTTGGTGGGCGGCACCACCCCTCGAACCTAGGATGCACGCCATCGAAGGTGGAGGGGACGGGCCTTCCAGTCAGAAAACATGCCACGTCGGCATCCCCTATTTCTGATGCCCTTTAAAAAAAGAAAACACGCCACGTTGTTATCCCCTGTTTCTGATGGTGTTGCTACACTCAACGGTACATGATGGCATATAAATAATATCGTATAAACATAAGGGCACGGTCGTCAACATTTCTAAAATGAAACCTGGTCCCGTCTCCTACCTGTCCTGGTACATTGCCCGATGAGGTGGATAGCCACGACTGGTCTTTTTAATATGTTCGCACTCTTATGCTGAGAAGGGAAATAAAGATTGAGCTGTTAATGCAACGAGTGTCGAATTATTACCCTCTAAGGAAATGGGAAATGGTTATTTTCACGCGTGCCCGTAGTCCAAACCTATTGTCAGTCTTTCACTCCCCTTCTCTGACTAACCACAGTTCACCTTGCGCAGATCCTCCGCGCCACACCAATAGGGTAACATGGCCCCGCCTAAGCAGCCGCCGCTGCCGCCGCGACAGCCGCCGAAGCTGGCGTATTTAGCCCCTCTAAGGCAGGCCATGAAGCTCTACTTCAAGGCCGGTCTCCCATTACCCTGCCAGGCGGCTGATTTCCTCGAATGTGCCGAATCGGCCATGGCAGGATCAAGCGGCGTCGTCGGCAAGCGCAGGGCCAAGAGAGCGATGTGGAGAAATCGCGCGGCAGCATTACGGCATGCTCTAGGCAGTGGGAACAAGGTACATATCAAATCGTTCACGAGAGCATGCCATCGCTGAGGGTACACACCCTCGAACAGGGCAGCGCCAAGGTCTAGGAAATCTCGCGTCCACGCTTCGGCACGGACTACCTTACCTCAGTGGGGGAGCCTGGGAGCACGCCGTCTGCGGCAAAGACGCTCCATCCTACGCACCATCGGAGGCCGTACCGTGGCGGCGACCAAGCGTCTACACTCAGCATGCTGGATTGTTCGACAGCGAGAGCCGGCGGCGGGCATCAGCTCAGCCCCGGAATTCAGGTTCGAGTTCACACATACCTACGATCCCGAGAAGGAGATGCCGAATTTCAGTTTCGAAGAAATCGTTGTGGCGGCGCGGATGGTCCAACTGAACCGGGACTGGCGCACGCAAATCGCTCGTGCATGAACGATGCAGATTTCTTGTAGTTTGGCGGGAAGGCAATAGATTAGTTTGGGTTAAATGATCAAAGAACTTATGTCCTCTCAAGGCAATTAGCCAGCCAACTTTTCTGGTGGAGATCTGTAGTTTCTTCAGTGTAGAATAGTTAAGTTCAGACTGAAGAATGGCTTTTGTAGATGAAATCTTTAATTGTTCTACAAACTAGTAGGAAGTTTAGCCCACTTTTGTGCAGGTATAAGACCCTTTTGTATGGAAGTACTACTGTTGTAAGAAAATACTATCAAGTATCTATTTCCTTCAATTACTAGTCGTGGTTCAATCCAGTTAACTAGCATCTTTTTATCCCAGACTACAGATTTTTTCTGCTTTGCTGTCTTTGTAAACCATTTTTCCTTTGTCTTGTGTTACCTGCAAAATGGTCCTGCAGTTCAACGTGTTACAAATGTAGCTACCTTGTACTTGAATAGGAGATGGACTACATTTTCCTGGCATCCATAGAATTGACATTGCTCATTGCCAGACCACCCTCTTTTCATGAGGTTGTCCTTGGTTATTCACAGAAATTATAAAGCACGGTGTTCAACTACATCGATTCAAACTATTACACACACACTACATCAAATTCATTACCCACACATACTACACCGATTCAAACTATTACACACACATACTACTTCAAACTATTACACACACATACTACATCGATTCAAACTATTACACATTTTTAGTCGATGCTAACTTCCTGCTACGCTCTCCATACTACAAATTCATTAGCCACACATACCACGGCAATTCACTAGAGCTCTGTCTTCACTCGGGAGAAATCAGAACCACTAGCTCGTCCAAGCCCGGTTCCCCCACTGAAGCTGTGTGCGCCGTCACGAAATGGTGGTGGTCATGTGCCATCGATCCTTCCAGGCGAACACTGCAGGCGACAAGGACGCTTTCTGGCAGCCTCTTCGGGGCCCTGAATTCCATGTACCGATTCCAGAACCTCCTCCAGGTGGATGATGACCGGGTGCTTCCAAAGAAAGTTGTCGCCCGCCTCGCTGAATTGCACCTCGTACATCTTAGGAACGGCGTCAGGCTCTTTCAGCCACACCTTTACCTCGATGAACCATCTGTCGCTCGGTGGCACGATTTCCACCAGCTCCCCGCCAAGGCTACTAACAACCTGCTTGAGGGCCTCCGGCTCCCAAGCATCCAATGGGAGACCATCAAAGCCGAGTTTGGAGAAGAAACAAAGCTACCCCAAGCGATCGTCCCACCCATAGGCGCGATGTCAATGCATGAAGCTAATTTTCTCCCCGCAGCACTCAAAAGAACGGGAAGAATGCAGAACGCGCTCGGTGTCTGAGCTGTGCTCGAACCGGACGAAAAAACGAATGGCGGCGTGCATACCTCAATGTTGACCTCATTTCGTCTGATCGCAAAACGAGACCTAAAAGCCGACAACAACTCTGCCGGCGACACGGCGGGACAGACGCCCAGCACGGTGGCCATGAGAGCGTGGTCGTCGAACTGCTGTGCCAGCGCTACCATGCCTGGGGTGCGCGGCAACACGCAACTTCCCGAGGTTGGTCGCCGGCCTGGATCGCCCGACGGGACGCTCTCTGTCGTGCGAGAAGGACTAGCTAGAGGCCATATATTTGTCCGGGGACACGAAGCTCCAATACAGCGGACGATGCAATGGCGACGACTGTGAGCTTCGATCAGAGGCGTGGGAGGTTGACCGGACATGGCGGGGACGCAAATTAGAGCAAGTGCGAGCTCTGATCTGAGACGAGCAGCCAGAGCTGAGCAAATGTTATGGGGAGGGGAGTAGGGGAGAAGACCAGAGCAGAGCAAAGAAATAGATCTGGTCCACTCAAGGATCTGGTCCACGCAGGGGTAAGCTAGTCCACGACCGCAAAAGATAACGGGAATACTGACATGGCGGGCCAAGAAGAGTTGAGCTAACGGCGGTATTTGAGTTCAACCGTTTTTCGTCTGGTTCAAACGACCGTTTGGCCGTTAGATTTGTATTCACCCCCATTTGGCCCTTCTGGACAATTGGCGATTCTACTATGGCCCCTCCGCGCGATTGATGACAACTCGGGTACCACGGTACGCTCACCCACCAAGTTTGGTACCGCAAACGAACCCACATGGCCATCCAGGTCCCTCTGTCGATCATTTGTGCGGGAGTGTCCCGACCATGTCTGGAGTGTTCCCGAACCGTGGGGTATCACGCTTAAGGGCTTGATGATGCTTAGAGAGTGTTTATAGGATCGGAAGAATCGATGAAGAATAGTAGAGAGAAAACCGGAAGGGTTTTGATAAGTCCGAAGGATGTCCGGAGTGGAGGTGGAAGGTGTTCCATAGCCACGGAGGTTGAATAATATGTGAATGAATGTTAAATATTGATTTAATCATTTATTCATAATTATTTAATAAAAGAGAAAATCAATTTAAATGGTCAAAGGCTTAATGGGCCAATTCCGGAGGGAAGAGGGCCCATTAGGGAAAAGGAAAGAGGGAGAAGGGCCAAGAGGGGAGGCCGGCGCCCTAGTGGGCCAGCCCCCCCCCCCCCACGCGGGGCCCATGGGATGGCCGGCGGTGCCACCCCCTCCCCCTCTCCTCTCCTTTAGTCCCACCCCGGGACATTGAGGGAGGTAGTACCTCCCCTCCCCCTATATATAGTAGGGGTATTTGGCCACATAAATACACACAATATTCAATAAAGGTCTTCTCACTTTTGGGGAGACCTCCAATTGATATTCTCTCTCTCTCTCTCTCGTGACTGTGGTCCCAAGTTCGGACTGCGCGAACGAGAGACATCTTCACCGCGGAGCGCCGTCGCGCTACGGGATTCGGATCCAGGAGCTCTACTCCCACAACTGCTGCTGGATCGGGGAAGCGGGAGTCATCGTCAAGCACCGAACGTGTGTAACTCCCCGCGAAGTGTCGCACTTGAGACACTCAAGTCGTTGGAGCCACATGAGTGCAAGGACTTCATCACGACCTTGAGGTCGGCTTCGGCTCATCTACATCAACCATGCTCTCCTGAGCGTTGACAACGCTTTTCGGTCTTCAAGGGTAAGTTCGCAAAAAGCCCCGCCCATTACTGTATTACTAATAGATAAGTCCTGGCAGCATCAGGGGTTCAGGGGTGTAGGGTAAAAAATTATTGTTTTCATGCGCGGAACCCCTACATATTATACATTTGCCTTGTTCTTCTAACCCTTGTTGCAATCATGTGAATCTTGTTGAGGAAAACAAGGAGTTGAAAGAACAACTTGCAAAAGGGCAAGTTGACAAGAATGGTATTGGGAACACTCCTAGGCTCTAGAAGAAGAAGAACAAGAAAAGGAAGAAAACCAAGAGCTTTGCTCAAGGACCCCCTTATGCTTCTACCTTTGTGCAAAGTGATAACTTTGCCGAGAAGAATAACCCTTCCTACATTCTTTGCAAATATTTTGATGGTCATGTTTATGCTAAATACATTGGCACTTCTTACACTCATGATTATCATTGGACCATTTGGGTACCAAAGACCCTTGTGACTAACAAAAAGGGACCCATTGCAAAATGGGTACCTAAAACCAAAGCTTGATTTTCTTGTAGGACTTTGCTTCTGGTGGAGCTAAATGGGTGCTTGATAGTGGAGCTACAAGCCATATGACCAGAAGCAAGTCTATCATGTCGGAGATTAGGCCTAATTTTTCGAATACTATGGTCTCCTACAGTGATAAAACAAGCTCTCAGGTATTGGGTTTTGGTAAGGTGGTAGTAACCCCGGATGTTTCCTTGGTTAATGTCATGCTTGTCAAAACCCTTGAGTATAATCTCCTTTAGGTTCGTGCTTTAGACATTATGGGTCTTTCGTTTTTCTTTAATGAGCACTCCTTGGTCCTGCTGACTCGTGTAATAACGAGCTTGTTGGGGAACCCCAAGAGGAAGGTACGATGAGCATAGCAGTAAAATTCCCTCAGTTATGAAACTAAGGTTATCGAACTAGTAGGAGCAAGGGAACACCTCCAAGGTGTTGTTGCCAACTTGGAATCTTGCACAACACAACCATAGAACTTTGCCCCAACTTACAGTGAGGTTGTCAATCTCACTGGTTTTGCTGAAAATAAAGGATTAAACATGTTGTGTGGAAGAAAGTAAAAAGAAAGAAGTAAACAGTTTTAGATTGATAATAAAAGAAAGGACTCGGGTCCATAGTTCACTAGTGGTGGCTCTCCTTAAGATAGGTGACATGTTGGGTGAACAAATTATAGCGGGGCAATTGACAAACATTGAGAAAGCATACATGCATATACTAATCATCTTGACTCCTTTGAGATTTGATTGGGCATTACAACATTATACATAGACCGTAATCCAACTGCATCTATGACTAATAATCCACCTTCAGGTTATCATCCGAACCCCCTCCAGTATTAAGTTGCAAGCAACAGATAATTGCATTACGCATTGCGTGTAAAGTAAACAATACGATTGTTCTATGAATAAAGGATTGCTGTTTTCTCCCTAGTAGCAACATCACATCTAGTACCTTAGAGATTTCTGTCACTTCCCCAGATTACTAGAGGCATGAACCCACTATCGAGCATAAATACTAACTCTTGGAGTTGCTAGCATCTACTTGGCCAAGATAGCTACTAACAACAGAAAGCATGCAAGATCACAAATAACAAAGACATGATAGAATCAATAATCAATCTAAAATAGCATCTCAATATCCATCGGATCCCCGCAAACACAACATGTAGGATTACAAATAGATGATCTTGATCATGAAAGGAGCTCACAAGATCTAGACATGATAGCACAAAGGAGAAGAACCAGCCATCTAGCTACTACATGGACCCGTAGTCCAAGGATGAACTACTCACGCATCACACCGGAGGCTTGCATGGTGATGAAGAAGGCCTTTAGGGTGAATTCTCCCCTCCGGCAGGGTGCCGGGAAGAGCTTCAGATCCCTCCCGATCTATGGATGGAGATGATAGCGGCTACAGACTCTTTCGTGGCATTTTGATCAGGTACTTAGGGTTTCTGTATCGGAGGCATCTTATAGGCGAAAGGGGAGACCGTAATCTAGGCCTAGCCGCGCGGCTAGGTGGTGTGGCCGCCCCTAGCCCCTCTCCGTCTCGTATTCTGGCTCCGTGTACCCCTCGGTGAAAAACTGACTTTGGCTTTTATCCCGTCCAATTCCGAGAATATTCATTTTCTGACTTTCCTGGAACCAAAAACAGCAGAAAACAGGCGACTGGCACTGTGGCATCTTGTTAATAGGTTCATCCAAGAAAGTGTATAAAAAGTACTCCAAAGTGTGGGCAAAACATAAGAAAGTATATAAAACCAAGCATGGAACATCAAAAATTATGGATACGTTAGCAATGTATCAACATCCTCAAGCTTAACTCCTGCTCGTCCTCAAGTAGGTAAGTGATAAAAAGAAAGAATAATTTTTGAGGTGACATGCACCATCATAAACTTGATCAAAGTATTTGTAAAACATTGATAGCTAGGATCATAGTACTTCAACATAACATGAAATATAAAGTTCTAACAATAAGGCATAGCAACTATCTTGCAACATGAAAAGGCACAAACAAAAGATTCATGAATAACAATGCTTTGCAAGACGTTTGTTTGTTTCACATAAAGAAAACATATCATAGTGGCATTCAGCTTGTCCCTCATAGAGTAGCAAACATAGATGCATAGGACACCTTCAAAGTTCATAAGAGTGACTAGATACAAATAGTTTAAGAACAAGCAATATCAAAGTTATGCATCAATCAACAAGTCTTGGGACAATGCACATAGAACTAAGAATGACCACTATGCTCTCTCAATAGGTGCATAAAGATAGAAGGTGGAGACTCAACATAAGAGTAAAAGAAAGGCCTTCATAAAAGGAAGTAGGGATTCAAGTTTCATAAAGAGCTTCCAAAAATTATGGTACTTATTAGCTTTTATCTCTCATTGCCCCTATCATAAGCATCTTGAAGTGATTAAGGTTAAAGTGAACAAACTATGGAGTATATGCTTGACAAAGTATAAGTTGGAAATCTCATGTCCCTTGAATACGAGGGCCGCTCCTCATGCTACTCAAGTTTAGTTACTGGTAAGTTCTTGTCATAGTAAGTACATGTGTATCATAGAGAACCGCCAATGGGGTACCCCTAGCCCGATGATACGGAAGAATCCCCATATCAAAATGACAAGGCAAGCAGACAATGAGCATCTCAACAATCTTCTTATTTACCATGGGAAAATGGTGCTTTTTTCTCTCTTTCCTCTTTTCTCATATCTCTTTTTTCTTTTTCTCTTTTTTCTCAATATCTGACTCTTTTTTTATAAGAAGAATTCTTCACAGACAGCTCATTATGGTTATGCTGCAGGTTTCCACCATGACAACATGGATTAGACCAGCAGCCCAGGCGTTTCTCTAACACACATACATAACTCCATGGACTTACAAGCTCCCCTTTCATTTCACACCGACGACATCCATAGACAAAAGAGCATGATATCAACTAGGTACAAAGTACAAGTGCAATGTTGAAAGCGTTCCCCATGACATCATGGTTCTGCTAATCCCCAACATCTAAGTGCAAGCATATACAACATAGACGACACAATGGTTCAAGTTTATTAAGGGCAAGAAAAGTAAAGTGTGTCATCAAGTTCGTGAGAGATTTAATCACTAGTTTTCTCATAACAAGTTTAATTCGGAAGGTAGATAAAAACATGAATATACTTGGAATAGCAAATTCTAATAGGTAGGTATGGTGGACTCTTTGGAATAACTTGGTTTTAGGAGTTGGATGCATGAGTGGAACTCGTACTTGGTTATGGATGCTAGCAAAAGACTGGGAGCGACCGACTAAGAGAGCAATAATGGCCATAATCATGCAGAGCGACAAAACATCATTAATCAAAGCATAAAGTGATATTACAATTCGAAAAGTAAAGGATCATAAAGGCTATGGTGACTTGGGATAGTCATAACATGGTGTGAGCATGCGCCAAGTTAACCTAAATAAAGCATTAAAGGAGAATACCACAATACTATGCTTTAATATGCTAAAACAACGCATGATTCTTCCAAGGCACATTAAGCAATCTCAATTGTTTATAACATGTCATGCTACAACAAAGATCACTAAGCATAAAGCCAAAACAATATCAAGCATGGAATGACAAAGCATAGGCCACAGTCAAAAACAAGCTCCTTTTACCAGTTAAGCATGAACTTTTCCTACTCTTTTCCAATCCAAACCAAACTATTTGAAAACCAATGTATGAAAGAGGGGGGTCCAACCAATTTATTCAGCAAACTAAGGAAACCAAGAAAACAAAAATCAAAACCAAAACAAAAAATAAGACACTCCAAGAACAACACAACTGTGCATGAAACAATAAAAATGAAGTGTTTGGAAGAAACCTAGGATTTTTATTGATGAAGAAGGGGAAGCGTTGGGCATCCCCAAGCTTTGACGCTTGTACCTCTTGAATATTTCTTGGGGTGACATGAGGTGGCATCCCCAATCTTGAGCTTTAGTCCATTCTTCATCTCATTACATCATTCTCTCCATACACCTGAAATTTTTTCCTTCATACAAAACTTCACACAATCTTTATTAGCAAGATTAGTGCACTCAAGATATAAGTCTTTAGGTTCAGTTTCAACACCAATAAAACTTCCATTAAAACACAAGCTACTGCAGCACTTCCCTCAAAAAGCTCAATTCCCCAAAATAACTCAAAAAGGAACCAACAAGAAGCAAATGCAAATAATGGCAGAAATCCGTCAAAACAGACCAGCAGGTAAAAAACCAATTTTTTCGAAGACCTTCTGTTGCTCAAATCAAAAACTGATGAACTAACGAAAGTTAGATAACAACCTGGGGCATAAGCACAAAACTTCACGCCTCAAAACGACATACACAAATTTTACACGAATTGTTACAGTGAAGCACAAAATTCTGTTTCGGGACAACAACTTTCCCAATCATTACTTCTCTCTCATTAGAGGTTACTCTTGGCACAAAAAGCAAATAAAAAGGATAAGGAGCGGGTATTACAGAGGCAATAACTTCCAAGACTCATCTAAAACTTTTGGGTTATCTCCCAATAAGTACTTTTTTAACGCCTTTAAGTTAGGCATAAGAAGCAAGAAAAGGAATCAAGTGTTCTAAAATGAAGAAGCATTAAGAGAAAATTTTGTTTTCATAGGAGAGGCAAGAAGAAATCTTCTCTCTCTTCTTAGGGAAGTGTTCTATACCTTTCTTGAGTGGGAGTTGATATTTAATGGTGCCTTCTTTCATATCAATAATGGCACCAACAGTTCTAAGAAAAGGTCTTCCCAAAGTAATAGGACAAGAAGCATTGCATTCAACATCCAAAACATAGAAATCAACAGGGACATAAGCATTGTTAACCATAATAAGAACATCATTAATACTCCCCATGAGTTTCTTTTTAGCATTATCATCAAGTGGGACATTCAAATAACAATATTCCAATGGTGGCAAATCAAGCATATCATAAATCCTTCTAGGCATAATAGAAACACTACTATCAAGATCACATAAAGCTTTGAAATCAAAATCATTCACTTTCATATTAATGATGGGTTCCCAACCATCTTCTTGTTTCATAGGAATAGAAGCTTTATGTTTCATCTTTTCTTCTTTAATTTTTATGAGAGCATCAGTAATGTGTTTTGTAAATGCCATATTCATAGCACTAGCATTAGGACTTTTAGCAAGCTTTTGAAGGAACTTAATAACTTCAGAGATGTTGCAACCATCAAGATCAAAATCATAATTATCATCTAAAGTAGTAGAGCTATTACTAGCTTCAACACTAGTGGTAGTGATAGTAGAAACACTAATGTTTCTAGCAATTTCATCTTCTCTCTCCCACTTAGCATGCAATTCAGCTAATAATCTAACATTTTCATCAATTCTAACTTGTATGGCATTAGTAGCAGCAAAGGGATTATCAATAGTTTCAGGTTTAGCAGCCATTTTATTCAAAGAAGATTGAGCTTCAGCCAATGATGCTATATTTCTTTTAGCATTAGAGAGTTTTTCCTCAATAGTTTTATTGAAAGCAGTTTGTTTACTAATAAAATCTTTAAGCATAACTTAAAGTTCAGAGGGTGCACTCCTATTATTATTATAGGAATTTCCATAAGCATTACCATTGTTGGGAGGATATGGCCTATAATTGTTGTTACCAAAATTATTCATGTAGGCATTGTTTCTAAGATTTTTATTTCTTATAAAGTTCATATCAACTTGCTCTTCTTGAGCAACCAAAGAGGCTAAGGGAACATGATTTGGATCAATATGAGCTTTCCCATTAATAAGCATAAACATAATAACATCAATTTTATCACTCAAGGAGGAGGTTTCTTCAACAGAATTTACCTTCTTACCTTGTGGAGCTCTCTTAGTATGCCATTCAGAATAGTTAACCATCATATTATCCAGAAGCTTTGTTGCAGCACCCAAAGTAATGGTCATAAAGGTACCTCCAGCAGGAGAGTCCAATAGATTTCTTAAAGAATAGTTCAATCCTGCATAAAAGGTTTGGATAATCATCCAAGCAGTCAGTCCATGAGTGGGACAATTGTTTACCAAAGATTTCATTCTTTCCCAAGCTTGAGCAACATGTTCATTATTAGATTGTTTAAACTTCATTATTTCACTTCTCATAGATATAATCTTAGTGGGAGGATAGTATTTTCCAATGAAAGCATCTTTGCATTTAGTCCAAGAATCAATACTATTTCTAGTTAGGGATTGCAACCATTCTTTAGCTTTTCCTCTCAAAGAGAAAGGAAACAATTTAAGCTTAATAATATCTCCATCTATATCCCTATGCTTTTGCATCTCACAAAGTTCAACAAAGTTATTTAGATGAGCAGCAGCATCTTCATTACCAATACCAGAAAATTGTTCTCTCATAACAAGATTGAGTAAAGCTGGTTTTATTTCAAAGAAAGTAGCTTCAGGAACAGGTGGAGCAATAGGTGTGCACATGAAATCATTGTTGTTGGTGCTAGTGAAGTCACACAACTTAGTATTTTCAAGAGTAGTCATTTTTTTGTGTTTTTAAATAAAGAAAGCAAACTAGAACAACTAATTTTTGTGTGTTTTTGATAAAGAAACAAGCAAACAAAGCAAAAGTAAACTAAGCAAAACACATAAAACAAAGTAAAGAGATTGGTTATGAGGGACTCCCCTTGTGAAGATGTCCTTGACTCCATGGCAACGGCGCTAGAAAAATACTTGCTGACTCATGTAATAATGAGCTCGTTGGGGAAACCCAAGAGGTAGGTATGATGAGCACAGCAGTAAGTTTCCCTCAGTTATGAAACCAAGGTTATCGAACCAGTAGGAGCAAGGAAACACCTCCAAGGTGTTGTTGCCAACTTGGAATCCTGCACAACACAACCACAGAACTTTGCCCAACTTACAGTGAGGTTTTCAATCTCACCAGTTTTACTGAAAGCAAAGGATTAAACGTATTGTGTGGAAGAAAGTAAAAGCTTGCAGAAAGTAAACAAAAAGTAGTAAACAGTTGTATATTGATGATAAAATAAAGGATCAGGGTCCATAGTTCACTAGTGGTGGCTCTCCTTAAGATAGGTGACATATTGGGTGAACAAATTACAGCGAGGCAACTGACAAACATCGAGAAAGCATATATGCATATAATAATCATCTTGACTCCTTTGAGATTTGATTGGGCATTACAACATTATACATAGACTGTAATCCAACTGCATCTATGACTAATAATCCACCTTCAGGTTATCATCTGAACCCCCTCCAGAACTAAGTTGCAAGCAACAGATAATTGCATTACGCATTGCGTGTAAAGTAAACAATACGATTGTTCTATGAACAAAGGATTGTTGTTTTCTCCCTAGTAGCAACAGCATATCTAGTACCTTAGAGATTTATGTCAGTTCCCCAGATTACTAGAGGCATGAACCCACTATCGAGTATAAATACTAACTCTTAGAGTTGCTAGCATCTACTTGGCCAAGATAGCTACTAACAATGGAAAGCATGCAAGATCACAAATAACAAAGCATCAATAATCAATCTAAAATAGTATCTCAATATCCATCAGATCCCCACAAACACAACATGTAGGATTACAAATAGATGATCTTGATCATGAACGGAGCTCACAAGATCTAGACATGATAGCACAAAGGAGAAGAACCAGCCATCTAGCTACTACATGGACCCGTAGTCCAAGGATGAACTACTCACGCATCACACCGGAGGCTTGCATGGTGATGAAGAAGGCCTCTAGGGTGAATTCTCCCCTCCGGCAGGGTGCTGGGAAGAGCTTCAGATCCCTCCCGATCTACGGATGGAGATGATGGCGGCTACAGACTCTTTCATGGAATTTTGATCGGGTACTTAGGGTTTCTATATCGGAGGCATCTTATAGGCGAAAGGGGAGGCCGAGGGGTACCTGGTGGTCGCACACTTCTAGCTGGGTCAGCGACGCGTGGCTAGGTGGTGTGTCCGCCCCCTGGCCCCTCTCTGTCTCGTATTCTGGCTCTGTGTCCCCCTTGGTGAAAAACTGACTTTGGCTTTTGTCCTGTCGAATTCTGAGAATATTCATTTTCTGACTTTCCTAGAACCAAAAACAGCATAAAACAGGCAACTGGCACTGTGGCATCTTGTTAATAGGTTAGTCCAAGAAAGTGTATAAAAAGTACTCCAAAGTATGGACAAAACATAAGAAAGTAGATAATACCAAGCATGGAACATCAAAAAATATGGATACGTTAGCAACGTATCAGGTCCTCATGTGGAGCAAGACTCTCATGGTGGCTTTTGTTGGATACGTAGAGCATGACTTGTATTTGGTGGATTTCTCCGGAAAACCCTCTACACATGCTATATGTCTCTAGGCGAAAGCCGGCGTGGGTTGGTTGTGGCATCGCCGCTTGGCCCATGTAAGCATGAAGTATTTGCAAAGTCTCTACACGGGGGCCACATCCTTGGACTAAAATGCATTTCCTTTGCCAAAGATCGTGTGTGCATGGCGTGTGTTCAAGGAAAGATGTATGAGAAGCCTCATAAGATCCTCAATCAAATAACCACCAAGCGTTGCTTGGAACTTCTTCACATGAATCTCCTTGGGCCTCCTTCTAATGATAGTCTTGGAGGGAAGAAGTATTATTTGGTGATTGTTGATGACTTCTCAAGATACACATGGGTCTACTTCTTCAAGTTCAAGAGCGAGACTCAACAAACCGTCATCGACTTTGCTAATCTAGTTCAGCGGAAACACAATGCTGCAATTCTCGCCATTTGGAGTGACAATGGGGCTGAGTTCAAGAACTACACTTTGGATGAGTTTCTTAGTGATGAGGGGATCAAGCATCAATATTCAACTCCATACACCCCTCAACAAAATGGTGTTTCCGAGGGGAAGAATCGTACTTTGATGGATGCAGCCCGGACCATGTTGGCGGAATTCAAGTCACCATATAACTTTTGGGCCAAATCCATCTCAACCGCTTTCCATGCCACAAACTGTCTCTACCTACACAAGAAGAAGAACAAGACTCCATATGAGCTTCTTACCGGACACAAGCCCAATGTCAAATACTTCCGGGTGTTTGGGTGTAGATGTTTAATTCTCAAGAAGGGTGTCCGCTTGTCAAAGTTTGAGTCTAGAGCTCAAGAAGGGAACTTTTTTGGCTACTCCATGCAATCGCATGCCTATAGAGTCTACAATAAAGCCACAAGAAGAGTTGAAGAATCTAGCAATGTTGATTTTGATGAAGATCATGAGTATATTGTGAGGCAAGATGGTGTTCGTGATCCAAGTGATGAAATTCCTCCCCAATCCATAAGAAGAATGGGTGTGGGGTTCTTCCACCCCATTAAGGAGCCCCTTGTGGCTAAAGGAGAAGGACCAAGCTCTACTCAAGTGGAGCCCTCACTCTCACAAGACCATCTTGCTTCTCAAGGACAACTTATTGCTTCTCAAGGTTCTCCAAGCTCTTCACGAGATCATCATGTTCATGACTCTCCAAGCTCAAGTCAACCTCAAGTTGGTCAATCTCTACCTCACCAAGATGGTGAAACTCGTCAAGTCAACATTGATCAAGGTCAAGTTGAAGAAGGTCAAGGCCAAGCTAATGCCTCTCCACCCAATGATGATGACTCTCCTACGGTTGATATTGATGAAGATAGTGATCAAGTTTGTGCATATAGTTTAAGGCGGGGACTCGAATCATTGTGATGATCAAGTGGTTCCTCAATAATCTCGTCTTGAGACCCAAGCCCACCGTCAAGCATACCGTCTCACCAAGCTCATTAAATATGGCCATATCCTTGATAATGTCTATGGAGATTTCAATAGGGGATCTACTACTAGGAGACAACTAACCTATTTTAGTTCTCATCATGCTTTTATTTCTCATGTTGAGCCCCAAAAGGTCTTCGAAGCTCTTGAAGATGATGATGCCTTGATGCTATGAATGAAGAACTTCACAACTTCAAGAGGAACAAGGTGTGGACACTAGTGAAGCGGCCGAGAGACTGTCAAAATGTTATTGGGACAAAGTGGATTTTCAAGAACAAGAGGGATGCCAATGGTATAGTTGTCTGCAACAAGGAAAGGTTAGTTGCCCAAGGATACTCTCAAGCTGAGGGCATTGACTATGGTGAAACTTATGCCCCTGTTTCTCGTCTAGAATCCATTCACATGCTTCTTGCTTATGCCACCCATCATAACTTTAAATTGCAGCAAATGGATGTCAAGAGTGCTTTTCTTAATGGTCCCTTAAAGTAATTAGTCTATTTCAAGCAACCTCCAGGATTTGAGGATCCCCTCTTCCTGGACCATGTCTACAAACTTGATAAGGCACTATATGGTCTCAAACAAGCCCCACGTGCATGGTATGAGTGCCTTAGAGAGCTTTTGTTAGACCCTGGTTTTGAAGTAGGCCATATTGATCCCACTCTTTTTACTAAGAAAGTTGGAGAAAACTTGTTCATTTGTCAAATCTATGTTGATGATATTATTTTTGGTTCTACTAACAAAGCTTTTAATGAGGATTTTGCTAAGCTAATGACCGACCGCTTTGAGATGTCTATGATGGGGGAGTTGGAATTCTTTCTTGGTTTTGAAGTCAAACAATTAAGGAAGGGAACCTTCATCAACCAAGCCAAATATATTCAAGACATGCTCAAGAAGTTCAACCTTGATCAAGTAAATGGAGTCAAAACTCCCATGCCCACAAAGGTTAATCTTGATCTTGATCCAAAGGGTAAGGATGTGGATCCAAAACTTTATCGCTTGATGATTGGTTCTTTGTTTTATCTTTGTGCATCTTGACCGGATATTATGTTCAGTGTGGATATGTGTGCAAGCTTCCAAGCCGCACCAAAGGAAAGCCACAAGGTGGTGGTCAAGAGAATCTTTCGATATTTGGTTCGTACCCCAAACTTTGGGTTGTGGTACCCCAAGGGAGCAAGCTTTGACCTCATTGGATACACGAATTCGGATTGGGCGGGAGACAAGGTAGAAAGGAAGTCAACCTCCGGTGCTTGTCAATTTCTTGGAACATCCTTAGTGTGTTGGTCCGCGAATAAGCAAAACTTCATGTCTATGTCCACCGCCAAAGCAGAGTACATCTCCACCGCTAGTTGTTGTGCTCAATTATTATGGATGAAGCAAACTTTTAAGGATCTTGGACTCTCTTTCAACAAGGTGCCCCTTATTTGTGACAATGAGAGTGCCATTGCTATTGCTCACAACCCGGTGCAACTCAACAAGACCAAGCACATTGAGATTCGTCATCATTTAATTCGGGATCATGTTTCAAGAGGAGACATTTCATTGGAGTATGTTCCTACCAAGGCCAATCTAGCGGATTCTATTCATGAAGCCTCTTGATGAAGCAAGGTTCCAGGAGTTGAGGCATGAGCTAAATATCATAGATTCGAGCAATGTGTTTTGAGTATCTTGCACACCTATCCGTGTCTCAGAGAATATCTTGTTTGGATGTATGCATGGATTTAGGGGGAGTGTAGTTCCTCACATGAACCAACACTCTCCCTATTATGCACACATTAATGTATTCATTCTCTATCGTCTCTCAAGCAGACAAAATGAGCATAAATGATAAGTTTTGGTAATGAGCCCAAGATATATCTTCGCGGTGTCAAGCCAAATGTATTCATATATGGTGGCTTAGGCCATTGACCTTGTGTTTTTTGTTGTGTTCATTTGTGTTGTTTCCCCTTGTTTTTGTTGTTTTGGTCGCTTTTGGATCTTTATTTGGTTCTTCACAGTTTGCTCTATCTATCCCAAGCCTTTGATCCTTCCCATAAAACATTCTCCTTCTTGCACAAGTTCATTCCTTGCCACCTTCTATACCTAGGAAACTGCTTCTAGCGTCACCGGTAGTTCCGACCGGAGCTAGTAGTACTGGTCCTGGCTCAACTTCATGGAAGTTTTTCCTGGAATGGTACTACCACCTGCGCCTGCACTACTCGCATCACCGGTAGTTCCGGCTCCTGGCCGGTACTACGTGTCAGGTTGTTCAACCTATAAGTTGTGGGCTAGGGAGCCCATGGGGTCTTCTTCCCTATTTGCTCTCTCGACCCACATCTTACAGGAACCAACACCGGAGCAGTTCCCCCGTGGTGTGCCACCATTTCCATCCGCCCCTCCTATATATACTTCATGGTGTCCCTCCCCACCTTGATCCCTTGCCATGGACCCTGGTACTTGCCCCTATCTCCCTCCATTCATGGACATCTAGCTTCTTCTTTGCTTGAGTTAGGGCATACTTTGTCTAGGGCATTCTATTTGGCTAGAGCTATCTAGGGGATCTTGGTCGGGTCTAAGGCCTCTTTCTTAGGGAGATTGTGTCAAAACATTGGTCGAATCCACTTGTGTGTGCACTCAGATCCGAGGATTCGCCCCGTTCATGCTCTCGCTAGACCACTGGTGGGGCACGACCGGTACTTTTGGTGGGCTCCGCTCCACCGGTAGTTCTGGCGGCTCACTGGAACTACTGCTGCACACTTTTTGGACTCTATCTCTATTTTTTCTCAATCCCTCTTTGTTTTTCTTGTCGAACTTGTGCACTTATCCTCCCTTCCCTCCCTATCCTATGCTTTCTTCTCAGGGCAAGGTGGTTCCCGTGGTGGCTCCAAGCGGTCTTGTGCTCCCCCTCATGGTCCTCCAGAAAGTGATGAAGATGATCTCGAAGTTGTGCGCCCTCCTAGTCAGACTGCTCGTCAGAAAGCTGCTGCTGAGCACCACGTTGCTGTGGCTGAAGGAAAGCGACCTGTTCTGGCTAGCCAGAAGAAAACTGCCACTAGGCCCGACACCAACAAGAAGAAGATCTCGTCCTGGCCCCATACCACTTATGAGGAGTTTCGCAAGTTGGATCCCTATGCCGCTCCCCGTGACCGTCTGTGTCAAGACCCCCTTTTCTACACGAAGCGTCAAGAAGAGATCTATCTCGAAGTGTATGCTTCCAAGAAGAAACATGTTGTTGCCCCAGCAACACATCAATGTGTCTCACATGGAGATCAAGCCTAAGTATTTTGGTGAGGCTCTTGATATGTGCAGGAGGTTTGGGCTCATCAAGATTATGGAGCACCATCAAGATTATGACGAGAGGGCCATTTCTTAGTTCTACTCTACTCTTTACATTGATGCTGATCATCAGGATCGAACTATGAAGTGGATGACTACAACAGGTTACTGACTGCCAAGTGGTCTGAGTTTGCTGATCTTCTTGGTTATCCCATCCTGCAAGGCTCGCGTGCAAATGGGTGGCACATTCACAGGTCCAAGGCCTATGTTCCTGAGGTTCTCAAGCCCTTGTACATTGAGGGCTAGGGTGTCAATGGTAATGTTGCTCATCTCCTTCCTACCTATGATATCATGCGCAGATTTTACCAAAACACCATTGCTCCATAGGCAGGCAACTTCGATCAGCTTCATGCCTTCTAGATTGATCTCATGTATCAGACTTATCGCCACAGAAATTCTCAGGAACGTATTGATGATATGAACTATCTGTTTGAAGAGATATGGTCTGCCCTAATTGAGAAGAGGTCATGTCCTTATGCTCCTTACATCCAGACCCTCATCAATGCCAAGTGGCTAGCTGCCACAAACACTCCCTTTCCTCAGGATGGCTGCACTATTCATCAGGAGAAGACCCTCCGTGTGATGAAACACGAGAAACGCTATTCTCAAGATGAGAGGGAAGCAGCTGCATTGAGGGCTGCTAGAGACACTGTTGAGGCATCAAGCCATGCTAGTGATGGGGACCGTGCTGAGGCTTCACCTCCACCCCGACTTGAGAGACAACCATCTTGGGCTAAGAAGCTGCTGAGCAAAGTGAAGAAGACCTTCTGCTTTATTTAGGACCGTGAGTATCAATCCTATGTTTCTCAGAGGCACAATGTCAGAGGGAGAAGGCAATCATGAGGAAGCTTGATATTGAGGTATCTCCTGAGTCCAGCTCTGTCACCGCACCTAAGGATCAGTGGGTCAATGCTTATTGCAGGTGGAACGATAGTGATGATGAGCCTGTGGTCACCGGTCCTTATCCGTTTGCTTGGAACAATGCCTTATGGGACCCCGAGCCTCCTCCTCCGTATGTTGGTGGGTGGGGTGCTTAGTTTGTCTCTTTGTCCCTTTTTGGCGTCTTGATGCCAAAGGGGGAGAAAGTGTTCCTTTAGGGCTACAGGATTTGCATGGGTTGTGTCACGAGATCGTTCCTTCTTTGATCTTTTTATGATCGTGCACACTTTTCTTCCTTTATGTATGCTTGTGGACCTCCGTTATCTATTTGTCTATGGACCTCTATTATGTATGCTACTCTATTGGTGCGATTATGTGTTGCGGTATCTATGTGGTGTTCTAGTGGTTGGTCATTGTGGGCGGAGTTATCCTATTTTATCTCATATTGTCTCGCCACATTGGTATTGGTGCAAGGTATGATTATCTCTCTCTTGTATCATTTTCCTTGCACCCTTGTTATTTTGTTTCTAAAAGGGGGATCTCTCTCGCATGTGTGCCTGTTATATTCCAGAAGCATTCCTTTTATATCATGCACACATCTAGGGGGAGCTACTTCTTTATTTCGTTCATAAGGCTTTACCATGTTGATATATTTTATGCAAATCTTATGGGGTTATCATCAAACACCAAAAAGGGGGAGATTGAAAGGATACTGATTTCTCCTTATATTTTGGTGTTGATGACAACTTCAATTGTGGTTTAACCGTGTGCCTAAGTTGTAGGTTTTATTTACGGACGGTTTAGCTGGTGGACTCGTCTCCTGAAGGAGCTTGAAGACGGTGTCTCTTATTTGCACTTTCTCTTACCTTTGTTTTAGGAGACCGTACTATCAAGAGGGGGTCCACCTAGGAAGGTTGTGGGGAATCACGCTTTCATGCACATACCATACTAGCACATCCATAGCCTTCCCATGTTTTCAGTGAGAGAAAGATCTTTGGAGGCGGTTGAGTGTTTTTTGTCCTGACTGGAACTACCGGTCAAGCTCCGGTAGTACCGCCCAAAGGTTTTTGGGGGCTGATCGAGCGGTACTTCCGGCTCTAGTTCCAGCCCTAATTCCGCTCAGCTTCAGGATACTTCTGTATCCAGGTATCATATTTGACAGAATTAACGTCGGAACTGGACCGGTAGTACCAGCCAGAAGTTTTGGTCCGTTCAGCGATGTCTAGCCCCAACCTCTTTGAGCGGTAGTACCGTTGTGGCTTGGTAGTATCGGTTAGATCCTCGCGACCCTGTATTTCTGGCACTTGTTCCGCTCCAGGTTCTGCTCGGCAGATTTTTGGTTCAGGATACTTCTGTGTCGAAGTGAATTATTTGCTATAATATGGACGGGAACTTGCGGCGGTAGTACCGGTCAGAAAGTGGGGCTCGCTGAGCTGGACTTCTGACCATTCCGAGGAGCGACTCCGGACTGTTGGGGCCCTGCTCACCGGAAGTACTGGCCCGCCACCGGTAGCACTGGTGGTGTCGCGAGTGGAAGAAAATGGCTCATTTGAAGGGGCCTATTTAAGGCACCCTTCTTCCTCCTCTCATTTCATCTCTCTTTGTTTTATCTCTCCTCCATTAATATAAGAGCTTTATCTGCCTAGATCTATCTCCATACCCGCTCAAACCTCTTGATTTTTTGAGGATTGGGAGAGGTGACCTAGATCTACACTTCCACCAAAGGAATCGTGATTTCCCCCACCCATCCTTAGTGGATCTTCTTACTCTTGGGTTCTTGGATCCCTGGATGGTGTAGGGCATCCTCGGAGCTGGGGCAATTATTCTGAAGCTTTGTGGTGTCGTTGAGGGCCTACAGATGAGATATGGAGTCTCCCCTCAACCTTGTTGTAAAGGTTTCGGTTGGCGCCTTCAAGGTCACCGGTTAGTGGATTGTGAGACCGCCTTTGTGGTGGTGCTCACCGGAGAAGAAGGTGAGGCCTTTGTGGCGCTCGGGTGACCTTGTGTGGCCCCGACACCTCTCCAATATTGACATAGCTTCCTTGGAAGTGAACTATGAGAATTGCATCTCCTTGTCCCCTTGCCGATTTATCCGTTCCTCTCCTTTACTTCTTGCAATTACCGTCTTGTTTACTTGATGTATCGTTTCCCATATAGGTTGTTCATCTAGTTGCATATCTAGTGAACTTTACTTTGTGCAAAGCCTAAAATTGCAAGGAAATAATAAAAAGTGGTAGTATCCTATTCACCCCCTCTAGTCGACCAAAGTTGGACCTTTCACCAAGGGACTCTTACCTTCTTCAAAATACTCCTCCATACCTCAGGCTAGGCTTGATGGTATCCCTGGTAGTAGTTTGATTAGATTATTAAGATGAATTGCCTTGATTTGTTGTTTGATTTGGTTTAGAACTTAGAGTGAGCTATTATAGGATCTCGTCCTCTAGGAACCAACTAAATTAATAAAAACAAACCTCAACCAAGTTTCCCAAGCTTAATTTGATCTCTAGTCACCAGAGTGACCATCTAATCTCTTAACTAGATCAATTTTGGTTAATCCTTTCTAATACCTTCCAAGTAAATAAAGGCCAACTATAAGAATGGATCCTCTCTACTCAAGATACACTTCAACAACATCCACTTGATGATGAGTTTGGAACCTTTCAACCCCTCAAAAACATTAACTCTTGCATCCTAGTCAAAAACCCAAATCTGCCAACATATGACTAAGTCTGGAAATGTTATCATCATCACATCTTTGAGTCTCCACTTTTATCAAACCTTGCATATTTTTGGAAATGCAATTAAAACATCTTGTAAACCATCCTAAGGAATTCCCAATCCCACTCCTGACCTTGACTAAACCAGCCTCTGACCCACTTGTTCTTGATTGTTTTGCAAGTAGAAAATAATCATTTATGCAATTCTTATCAACATGCCTACCTTGGCAGAAGCTCCCACCTCCAGCCATCCTATTTTTACCAAATCTTGTCATGATTGTGCTATACTCATGATTGTATATCCATCCTTACCTTCCCTATTTCAAAGGGAGCTTTGCGCCTCTTAAAACCTCCTTGTTTTGGACGCTAAATAATAACCTGCTTTGACACCCTTATTTTCATCGAAGTTTGGCATCAATCCTAGGAGCACTCAACCATGATTAACACCAACCTTCTGTACCATGATGAGATACATAACTTTGTCTATCTACTCATATAACCCATGACCCAAGAGGAGCTCTAAGCCCTTAATCCAACAAGGTTTTGGTGGTACAAAAATATTATTGCCCAAGATCATTCTTCTACCCCATCTTTTGTTTTCTTCAAAAATCAAGTTTGATTTTCAAACCCCAAGGTTTCCAAATGATATATAACCCATATGGACATCATATACCTTGGAGATAAATATTTAGTAAATGTTTTCCATACTTATTTTGGCCCAAAACCATTTATTTCCTTTCTTATACAAAAACTTCAAAACTCCTATTAAAGAAAGTTTGTTTTTCTCCAAAACACTTCTTCAACTCGAGGAACATTTGAAGCCTATATATTGTTCCCTAACTTCCCACTTCAAAAATAAATATTTGTGAAGAGCTTTATTATTTATTTTGCCTATTTTCTTAAATAGCAAAAATGAGAAAATAAATGTTTTAAATACTTTTCCTTCTTAATAAAATCTTGGGAAAATTCTCCAAAGTGTGATATGGTATTTGGGACCATCTCACACCAAAAACTCACCTTGTCCAATTCAATAATTTCAAATCAATTCATAAAAACAGACTGAACACTTTTGGATATATCTTGACCATACGCACCAACCAACACCTTTACCCATATATCCAAGATCAAATTTAAGACTTTTCTTCATGATCATCAATATGGAAAATTTTGGTATTTTACAAAAATAGAAACTAAACCCTTATTCAACCCTCATCAATCATCATCTTGACCACTCTAGCACCACCTCCCTGTTTTGGCCGAGCTACACTATAGCTCCACTATAGTTTCACCCTCTCTCTTGTCCTTTGTTCTTGGAAAAGAAGGAGATAAGGGCTAGGTGTTGTCTTTCCCATTAATATTTATTATAGAAACACCCACTACTTCTCTCCACTTTCCACATGACCAGATCCCTACACACACTCTCATCACCGCCCTCCTTGACCAACCAGAAGACCCTACCTCCTTCCAATCTCTTCCTTGGACTTGGCTCACCATATACCACCTCCCCAAAAATAAAAGGGCATCAGGCCCTCCCAGCTCTCTCTATCCATCCCATTCCCCCTTAGCCCCTAGAGCTTCACTGCTCGAGCCCTATCCCACCCCCTTGCTCTATAGTGCCGGGTAGAAGGAGAACCTACTCCCTCAGGCTGCTAGAAGGATGAAGACCCTGCAGACTCTCCGGTGCTCCTATCTCTCTCATTTCTGTCTCACAACGATCCTCCGTAATACTCCACCTAAACCTATCTTCTTCCGTTCCTAGGACTGCCCCAGGAGAGCTCCCCGGCGAGCTTCCGAGCATTCCCCACCAGCGGGATGTGCAAGTCGAAATCTTGGGGGTCAGAGTGGTCATTCAAGGAAATATGCCCTGAAAGGCAATAATAAAGTTGTTATTATGTATTCCTTATATATGATAGATGTTTATTTTGCATGCTATAATTGTATTGATCGGAAACATCAATACATGTGTGTTTAATAAACAAAAAGGGTTCCTAGTTATGCCTCTCTTATAGACTAGCTTGTTGATTAACAAGATGATCAAGGTTTCCTGATCATGGACATTGGATGTTGTTAATAACAAGGTCACGGCATTTGTGAAATGATGTGATGAACATTCATCTGAAGTATAGCATTACGATCAAGTCATTATGTTTATATTGCTATAACATCATACGAAGTAATATTTATCCTTAGACCATGAGATCATGTTAATTGCTAACACCAGAAGAGTATCTTGATAACATCAAACATCACACCGTAACAAGGTGACTATAAAGAAGGGTTCAGTCCTACGAAGGTGTTATGTTGAGTCTCATGGATCAAGAGTGGAATTTGTCAATCCCGATGACGGATAGATATACTCTGGGCCCTCTCGGTGATATCACATTAATATAGCTTGCAAGCAAGTGCTGTGATCACTAGAATGTTATATCACAGGAACGAGAAAAGAGTGCATGTCGGTAACGAGATCAAACTAGGTATTTGGATACCGATGATCGAATCTCGGACATGTATTATATCATGAGACAAAGGGATTAAATTACTAGCGTTAAAGGTTCTCACGATCATAGAAGTCATCGTTGAATATGCAGGAGTCAGTATGGATCTCCAGGTCCCGCTTCTGATTATTGATCTGAGAGGAGTCTCAATCATGTCTGCATTATTCGTGAACCGTAGGGTGACACACTTAAGAGTTACCGGACACCATTTTGGAGCACATATGTTTCAGACGAAAGAATTGCAAAGCGCAGGAACTGTTTCGATAGAAACCGGAATTGTTTCGGGTGAAATTGCAGAAAGTGGTTCTGCATGTGATATTGAAATATTGCAAGGGGTTATATGTGAATGTTTGTTAATTAAAGTAATTAACAAAATTCTGAATAAATTTAATAAAATAGTTTTATTAAATGAGAGAGCATTAAACTTAGAGAATTTTAATGCATTTAAAGTAGGGACTTTAAAAGGGAATGTGAAGAGGCATTTTAATGTGGAGGGAGTTACCACCACATGAATGGAGGAGGTGAGGGGTCACCTCCATGAGGCGCCGGCCATGGATGGGGTACCCCCCTCTTCCTCCTTATTCATCACACCTCCTCATGAAGGATCTCTCTCCCCCTCTAGAATTATTCCCCATGGTCTCGGATTAGCGAGATACATGTTCCCGGTGGCATTTTGTCTGGAAGGAGTTGTTGCTTCCGCTGGATCGCTAGAGAGAGGAGGTGGAGGTTGTACGATGTCTTGAACATGTGTGCAAGGACAGATGCGCTGCTGATTTACGGCGCTCGGACTTCCACACGATCTTGAGATCGGCAAGTGTACGACTACATCAACCACGAGTTCCTACTCGTTAACAAAACTCGTTGTCTTCGAGGGTAAGTTCTCGATGGATGTATGTCCACCCGTTGCCCTGTACCTAGTAAATAGATCTTGGCGTGTAGTTCTCATCGTAGGAAAATTTTTGTTTTCTATGATGCGGACCCAACAATGGTATCAGAGCCTGATCTATGTGTAGGTGCTTTGCACGGGTAGTACACATATGTTTATATGTGGGCGATGATGATCATGTTATTGCATCTTCTATGTATTTTGGATATTGGTGGCATAGTGGGATGAAGCGGCCCGGACCAACCTTACATGTCATCGTACATGAGACTGGTTCCACGACTGACATGCAACTTGTTTTGCATAAGTGGCTGGCGGGTGTCTATCTCTCCTACTATAGTCAATATCTGATTTACAACGAGTTGCTAATAACTTGGTTATCCTCGTTGTGGTTCATGTTCGTTTGTGAGAACGGTTCTATCTCCGAAAGCCCTAAGCCACGTAAAACTTGCAATTGATAAATTAGAGGCGTCTAGTTTAGATCGTTGCTGGGCTAGTGTCTTGATATGGTATTGTTGTAAGTAGATGTATGATAGAAACTCTTACAACACACTCAACATGTAAGTTCCATAGACCTTGGCCTTACACACAAAGGAATGATAGAGATCATACCACGATGCAAATGATAGAGATCAAATGCATGGACCATATCATCTCACTTTACACATTAGATGTTAGCATCTTATACTGCTAGTTTGGTGCTTTTTGTAGCATTGTAAGATGATCCCTCTTTAGATATCAAGATAAAAATGTGTTCTTCCTTAAGTATGCATCGTTCTGCGGATCGTGTTTCGAGACATCACGTGATGATCGGGTGTACTCGAATCTACGCTTTCATAGGAACGGGTGTAAGATAGTTTTACACATGCGAATACTAAGGTTCTTACTTGGCGACCCTAGCATGTACATACATGGCCTCGAAACACAGACCGAAAGGTTAAGCATGAGTCATATAGTTGATATGATGCCCATATAGATGCTCGCCTTTGAAGCTACATCAACTCACGTGATGATCGGACTTGGTGTAGTGGATTTGGTTCATGTAATTACCAAAAGGACACGAGGGATGTCGTTTTTGAGTGGGAGTTCATTAGTAATTTAGATTAGTTGAACTCACTCTATCATAAACTTAGTCTAAATAAACTTTACAAATTCTGTTGTAGATGGCACCACCTGCTTTTAATTTCAATGTGTTCATGGAGAAAGAGAAACTTGCTGCGAATGGTAGCAACTTCACCAACTGGGCTATGAATTTGAGGATTCTCCTCCTTTCTTTGCACAAAAGCAATATGTTCTAGAGGCGCCGCTAGGCCCCCCACCAGCTCCTGATGCCCCTGACGAGGAAAAGAATGTCTATATGACTCGTCAGGAGGACCACAACTTAGTTCATTGCGGCATACTGTATGGGATAGAGCCAGAACTTCGAAAGCGTTTCGAAAATGGCAATGCCTTTGATACCATGGGAGAATTGAAAATAATTTTCGATACCCATGCTACCGTAGGGAGTTATAATGCTTCTGAAAAGTTTTTTAGCTGCATGATGGAGGAGAACAGCTCTGTTAGTGAGCACGTACTCAAAATGTCTAGGTACGCCGATAAGCTTGTGTCCTTGGGAATAACGATTCCCATTGACTTAGGCATACATCATGTTCTCCAATCTCTACTACCTAGCTACAAGATCTTCATGATGAACTATAATATGCAGGGCATGAAGAAGTCTCTTCCCGAGCTTCTGTCAATTCTTAAGACTGCAGAAGTGGAGATTAGGAAAGAACATCAAGTGTTGATGATCAATAATACCACCGGTTTCAAGAAGGACAAGAAAGGCAAGCACAAGGGAAAGAAGGGTGGCAAATCTGTTGCCGCACCTGAAAAGAAACCCCGAGCTGGCCCTAAGTCTGACACCGAGTGTTACTATTACAAGGGGACTGGCCATTGGAAGCGCAATTGCCCCAAGTATTTGGCAGACAAGAAGTCCTGCAAGGCAAACAAAGGTATATGTGATATACATGTTATTGATGTGTACTTGACTAGTACTCACAGTAGCACCTGGGTATTTGATACGGGATCGGTTGCTAATATATGTAACTCGGTCCAGGGGCTGTGGAACAAGCGACAACTAGCAAGGGATGAGGTCATGATGCAGGTCGGCAATGGATCAAGAGTTGATGTGATCGCCGTCGGGACGCTACCTCTCCATATGCCATCGGGATTAGTTATAAACCTGAATAATTGTTATTTGGTTCCTACACTGAGCATGAACATTGTATCCGGATCGTGTTTGATGCAAAGTGGTTATTCCTTTAAATCTGAAAACAATGGTTGTTCGATTTATAAGAATGATATCTTTTATGGTCATGCATCTGTGTTGAATGGTTTATTTCTATTGGATCTCGATAGTAGTATTACGCATATTCGTAATGTTGATGCTAAAAGGAGTAAACTTGGTAATGATATATCTGCATATATGTGGCACTGCCGTCTAGGTCATATTGGCGTTAAACGCATGAAGAAACTCCATTCTGATGGACTTTTGGAATCACTTGATTTTGAATCATTTGATACATGTGAGCCATGCCTTATGGGCAAGATGACTAGAACGCCGTTTTCCGGTTCAATGGAATGGGCGACAGATTTATTGGAAATCATACATACTGATGTGTGTGGACCAATGAGTATGTCGGTGCGAGGTGGATATCGTTATTTTGTTACTTTCACGAATGATTTGAGTAGATACGGGTATATCTATTTGATGAAACACAAGTCTGAAACCTTTGAAAAGCTTAAGGAATTTTAGAATGAAGTGGAAAATCATCGTAATAGAAAGATCAAATTTCTTCGGTCTGGCCTTGGAGGTGAGTATCTAAGTTACGAGTTTAGCACACACATGAAAGAGTGTAGAATAGTTTCACAACTCACGCCTGCTGGAACACCACAACGTAATGGTGTGTTGGAACATCGTAATCGTACTTTATTGGATATGGTTCGATCTATGATGCCTCTGATTGACTTGCCACTGTCATTTTGGGGTTATGCACTGGAAACAGCTGCATTCACTTTAAATCGGGCACCATCTAAATCCGTTGAAACGACACCGTATGAATTATGGTTTGGAAACAAACCTAAGTTGTCATTTCTTAAAGTTTGGGGATGCGATGTTTATGTGAAGAAACTTCAGCCGGATAAACTCGAACCCAAAGCGGAAAAATGCGTCTTCATAGGATACCCTAAGGAAACGATTGGGTATACCTTCTATCACAGATCCGAGGGCAAGGTTTTTGTTGCCAAGAATGGATCCTTTCTTGAGAAGGAGTTTCTCGCGAAAGGTGTGAGTAGTCGGAAGGTAGAACTCGAAGAGGTTATTGAACCTTCTCTTCATGAAATGGCGAGTAGCACAGCACCGGAAATTGTTTCGGAGTTGACTTCACGTAATGAAGAGAGAGCTAATGATATTGATCATGAAACTCCGAAAGAGGACACTACCGAACCTCGCAGGTCAAGTAGGACACGTCTGACTCTGAATCTGATAAAGAATCCTGTTGTAAATTTCATGGTTGATGAAATGGATGACCCTGTGACGTATGAAGAAGCGATGATGAGCCCGGATTCCAACAAATGGCTAGAAGCCATGAAATCCGAGATGGAATCCATGTACAAAAACCAGGTTTGGACCTTGGTGAACTTACCTCACGATCGAAAGGCCATTGAGAATAAATGGATTTTCAAAAGAAAAACTAATGCTGATGGTAATGTGACCATCTATAAGGCTCGACTTGTCTCAAAGGGGTTTCGACAAATTCAAGGAGTTGACTACGATGAGACATTCTCTCCCGTAGCGATGCTTAAGTCGGTTAGGATTATGTTAGCAATTGCTGCATATTTCGATTATGAAATATGGCAGATGGATGTCAAAACTGCGTTCCTCAATGGTAATATTGAAGAAGAGTTGTATATGATACAACCTAAGGGTTTTGTCGATCCTAAGGATTGTAATAAGGTATGCAAACTTTAGCGATCCATCTATGGACTGAAGCAAGCATCCCAGAGTTGGAATCTCCGCTTTGATGAGGTGATCAAAGAATTTGGATTTGTCCAAACTTATGGAGAGGCTTGTATTTACAAGAAAGTGAGTGGGAGCAATGTGGCATTTCTGATATTATATGTGGATGACATATTATTGATTGGAAATGATATAGATCTTTTAAACAGTGTTAAAAGTTATCTAAACAGCAAAGTTTTGATGAAAGACCTTGGTGAAGCGTCATATATATTAGGCATTAAAATCTATAGGGATAGATCAAGGCGCCTAATTGGGCTATCGCAGAGTACATACCTTGATAAGATATTAAAGAAGTTTAATATGGACGGAAGTAAGAATGGGTTCTTCCCTATGTTGCAAGGCAAGACATTGAGCAAGACTCAAAGTCCAGCTACGGTGGAAGAAAGAGAGATAATGGATAAGATCCCCTATGCCTCGGCCATAGGCTATATTAGGTAGCCATGCTATGTACAAGACCGGATGTGGCACATGCTATTAGTTTGACTATTAGGTACCAATCTGATCCAGGTTCAGAACACTGGATAGCGGTCAAGAACATCCTTAAGTACTTGATAAGAACTAGGGATATGTTTCTTATATACAGAGGTGAAGAAGAGATAGTCGCTAAGTGTTATGTCGATGCTAGTTTTGACACCGATCTGGATGACTCTAAGTCTCAATCCGGATACGTATTTCTCTTGAACGGAGCAGCAGTTAGTTGGAGGAGTTCCAAACAACCTGTGGTGGTTGGATCAACGACGGAGGCGGAATATGTTGCTGCTTCAGAAGCGGCACGGGAAGCGGTTTCGATGAAAGAGTTCATTAGGGAACTAGGTGTGGTTCCTAGTGCATTGGACCCAATGGTAATCTATTGTGACAACAATGGAGCCATAGCCAACGCCAAGGAACCGAGGTCTCACAAGAATTCCAAGCATATTAAGCGCTGGTTTCACTCCATCCGCGAGCATGTCAAGGATGGAGATATAGATATTTGTAAAGTACACACGGACCTAAATGTAGCAGATCCGTTGACTAAAGCTCTCCCTAGGGAAAACCATGATCAACACCAGAACTCCATGGGTGTTAGATTTATCACTATGTGAACTAGATTATTGTCTCTAGTGCAAGTGGGAGACTGAAGGAAATATGCCCTGAGAGGCAATAATGAAGTTGTTATTATGTATTCCTTATATATGATAGATCTTTATTTTGCATGCTATAATTGTATTGATTGGAAACATCAATACATGTGTGTTTAATAAACAAAAAGGGTTCCTAGTTATGCCTCTCTTATAGACTAGCTTGTTGATTAACAAGATGATTAAGGTTTCCTGATCATGGACATTGGATGTTGTTAATAACAAGGTCACAGCATTTGTGAAATGATGTGATGAACATTCATCCGAAGTATAGCATTACAATCAAGTCATTATGTTTATATTGCTATAACATCATACGAAGTAATCTTTATCCTTAGACCATGAGATCATGTTAATTGCTAACACCAAAAGAGTATCTTGATAACATCAAACGTCACACCATAACAGGGTGACTATAAAGATGGGTTTAGTGCTACGAAGGTGTTATGTTGAGGCTCATGGATCAAGAGTGGAATTTTTCAATCCTGATGACGGATAGATATACTCTGGGCCCTCTCGGTGATATCACATTAAGGTAGCTTGCAAGCAAGTGATGTGATCACTAGAATGTTATATCACGAGAACGAGAAAAGAGTGCATGTCGGTAACGACATCAAACTAGGTATTTGGATACCGATGATCGAATCTCGGACATGTATTATATCATGAGACAAAGGGATTAAATTACTAGCGTTAAAGGTTCTCACGATCACAGAAGTCAACGTTGAATATGCAGGAGTCAATATGGATCTCCAGGTCTCGCTTTTGATTATTGATCTGAGAGGAGTCTCAATCATGTCTGCATTATTCGTGAACCGTAGGGTGACACACTTAAGAGTTACCGCACACCATTTTGGAGAACATATGTTTCAGATGAAAGAATTGCAAACCGCAGGAATTGTTTCGGTAGAAACCGGAATTGTTTCGGGTGAAATTGTAGAAAGTGGTTCTGCATGTGATATTGAAATATTGCAAGGGGTTATATGTGAATGTTTGTTAATTAAATTAATTAAAAAATCCTGAATAAATTTAATAAAATAGTTTTATTAAATGAGAGAGCATTAAACTTAGAGAATTTTAATGCATTTAAAGTGGGGACTTTAAAAGGGAATGTGAAGAGGCATTTTAATGTGGAGGGAGTTACCACCACATGAATGGAGGAGGTGAGGGGTCACCTCCATGAGGCGCCGGCCATGGAGGGGGTACCCCCCTCCTCCTATAAAAGGCCCCCCTCTTCCTCCTTCTTCCTCACACCTCCTTGTGAAGGATCTCTCTCCCCCTCTAGAATTATTCCCCATGGTCTCGGATTAGCGAGATACATGTTCCCGGTGGAATTTCATCTGGAAGGAGTTGCTGCTTCCGCTGGATCGCTGGAGCGAGGAGGTGGAGGTTGTCCGGTGGCTTGAACGTGTGTGCGAGGACGGATGCGCTGCTGATTTGCGGCGCCCGGACTTCCACACGATCTTGAGATCGGCAAGTGTACGACTACATCAACCACGAGTTCCTATTCGTTAACAAAACTCGTTGTCTTCGAGGGTAAGTTCTCGATGGATGTATGTCCACCCGTTGCTCTGTACCTAGTAGATAGATCTTGGCGTGTAGTTCTCATTGTAGGAAATTTTTTGTTTTCTATGCTGCGGACCCAACAGTCATCCCACCCACCATTGTGCTCACCGTTGTGACCCGTGCCTCCCCCTGTCTTCCCGCCACCAATGAAGCCCAGGTGAGCCTCCATGTGCTCGTCCTGGGCCACCTAGGGTTCCTGCGATGCCACGCATGTTCCCATGGAGACAACGACCTCACGTTGTTGATCTTGTTTTGATCGGATGTCTCCCGTAGTAGCATACCGCATCAATGTATGGCTCACTGACAGGTGAGCTCCGTCCCCAGGGGTTCAAAACCATCTCCCGCACGAGCCGCTGCGCTGGCTGGGCCGGCCCAGTACGGTGCGGTCCCGGAACCATCCCATTTTGGTCTTCTTTCACAATTTGATTAATACTTTTCCACATATAATTAAGTAGACTGTTTGGTTTAAATATCAAATAAAATGAAACATGCATGACATTTGCTAAATCAAAATTTCATATCATACTCTAGGGTTTTCTCTAACATGTAGAGCAAGCCCCAGGCCCAAAAAAAATTCTAATATTCTCTGGCATTAAATCTACCAAATAGTATCAATTTCATTCAATAAATTCCCTAATGAGTTCCACATATCAAAATGGTGTGAAACCAACTTCATCTCGTGGCATATAAGCATACCTATATTTTGGCCTTGGTCTCATGCCAAGTGGAGCTACAATTGTCCTGTAGCAAAAATGATAAAGACATTCCAAAACTGCCCTTAGAAATTTCTCTAGGTAAACGTATGACTTGTTTGACCTAATTCCAACTCTTAGCCCACATGCATTGCAAGATCTATCCTATTCCAGGAGCTCCTAATTATTTGAGTCACTACAGAATTTTAGTGAATTAAACCTCTCTACATATGGCTATTTTACTAGATAAATCCTTACAGTGGTTCTACAACTTCAAAAATGGTGAATCCAATTTCTACCGAAAGGTATTACAAATACCTACCATGTGTCTTTGGATTCATATCAAAAGAGTCTGTAGAATAAATCTAGTGAAAAGATAAATTGCCAATAGATTTTACTTTGGGATTTTCCCAAGGACATTATATTTATTATTTTGGAGTGAAACCAACTCTCAAAATTCATAAATTTAAATATATAAAAAAATCTCCAAGGACAAATTTATTTGAGCTACAGATCTTTTCTAGTGATTTATTCACCAAAACAAGGATTATTTCCACTAGAAAATTCATAACTAAATAAAGAAAATTGAAAAATATGATGAAACCACTTCTGGTGGTTTTGTTATTTCAATACCTACCTATTGATACCATGTTTGCATGTTTGTATCCTACAAAACTTGGCCTTGGCATTAAATCCCTTATTTAAGTGGTATTTGACAATTAAATCACAAAAGAAGTTCCACAAATGCAATTAAAGTAATTCCAATTGCTATTTACTCAAGTTACCAAAACCTACTAAAGTGAAATAATGCTTTGTTCAATTTCGTGTTGATATGCATTGATGCTTGTTTGCCTTGTGTTAATTGTGGCCTTTGTGTATTTGCATGTGAAATCCGTGATGATGATATATTTGATTATATCGAAGTTAAGAAGGTGAAGATATTAGTTATTATGGTTTTCTAAGAAGAAGACCAAGGACATATTGCCATATTTCTGGTCATAGGTAAACCACCTACTTGTTCATAAGCCTTGTCCTTCTAATTTACTTATGCATGTTTTATCTACTTATTTATGCAAACTGCAGTGTGTTACTATATGACTATCTATATCTAGTAGTGGCTTGCTCCTCCAAACCATTACACATTTGTACTACTAAGTACAACCCCCTTGATGGACACCTACTTGCCCTAGTATTGTAAGAGGTGTATAACACCATACCCCTTTGGAGAGCCAATAGGTTGCGAACACCCCGGAAAAAGTTTACAAAATGTTTTATGGTAAAACCTTGGTGAGGTTTGACCTGCCAAGATAAGTTTGAGAAAGAAAAAGGCTTTGATTTTTCAAATGATACTAAAGTGGAGGAGGAGGAAAAATGTTTGCAAAAACGCACCCGGTTCTTTGCAGCTTAGCTATAATAACTAAATCATGCAACCACAGTACCCTGGAATGGGACGTGACTGGACTTGAAGTTTGTTTACTTTGGTATGGGATGCCTCGCAACTACTTATAAGGGATCATATCTCTCGAAGCCGGGTCTTCCCTAGGGGAAAACCATTTGCTGTAGCAGTGGTCTAGGGGAGAATACGGACTACCTACGGGTAGCCCGGCGATAATATGGGCCTCTCATTGGAAGTGTATATTCTAGATGGAGGAATGCGCTCTGGTTGGCTTTTGAAGGTACCTAGCGTCCCGATCTTGAGAGGAACACCCCATAGGGTAGGGACTATACTATAATGACATCTTGGACAAACTATTACCGAGTGGTGCTAGTTTTGATTTCTAAAATGGATTTCGAGAAAGAAAGAGTTTTCAAAACAAGGTGGTGGTCTGGAGGTGATCTTGGAGGATCACGGAAGATGAACGCCCGGTCGAGTGAGGACCGGGAGATGAACTTGGGTGACCCAATCCTAGTGGTCTCCAAACTTTTCAAATGTTTTCAAAATGTTTTACAAAAGTTTTCAACAAAGATATGCAGATGCTATATCTACAAGAGAAACTATTTTAGAAATGAACCTCTTATGGAGCCCTCCTACAACCACAACCATATTGCATATCCTTTTATTGTTATTCGCTTAAGGTCTTTTGCGAGTAATTCAAAGTACTCACTGACATTGTCCCTGGATATTAACTTGGTCAGATTCGAGAAGTAAGAAAAGAAGAAGGTGAGGTTAACGACTATGCGAGATAGGACATTCTCCTAGTTAGCTGCCTATAGGGTTAAGGCATGGCTCGGGCTCGACGTTGTACTAAAGTTCCACTAATGATGATCGATATATCCATAATGGAATTAAGGTATGACTTGTATTCGTTTAAGTATTGGAAGTTTCCTTTGATACTTGTTGGTTATGTGCCACGATAGACTAATCATGGGATCATGGTGAAATCAATAAGAGGGATTCTTGGGTGATTAATCCGGGGGGCTACAGTTCCTATCCTACCGTGTTCGTAGCTCCTTCTCGAAATAGGGAGTAACATGTCATACTTTTTTACACTCTTCAGAGGTACGTTGCTTTACCTATGAGAGATCCTTATCCATGTTGCACCTCCGAGCGGCCAACCCATTCACACTTCCTTGGTATGAGGTCCGGTAAAAGAACCCAAGCCGATCACTACCCTTCGCCACGACCACATATGCCAACATGACTCTATAAGCAGGAATACCTCTACTATACCCCTATTGTGGGTAGCTATAGCTATGATAACCCATTGTAGACTCTACAAGAAGATCTACTGCTGATAGCCACCATCAGATATGGTGGACCTCCACCTACGACAACCCGTCACAGATGCTAGACACTAATACCATGGGGCACTAAGGGGTCGCACCCATGTGCTGGATCCTTGCAAGGAATCTGCAGCTTCACGATAAGGTCGTCCGTTGACACACGAAAGGAAGAAGATCCAACTAACTTCCCTAGAGCCATTGTAGATCTCATGGTTCACACGAAATATACATCGCAAGAATCACTGGTGACTTTTGTTGTTAAATCCTAGATGATACAATCCCGAGCAGTGGTGGTTTCATTGCTTGTCATAATATATTAGCTGACCATTTTAGATCAGTAACCAATAGTTCAAGTTAAATATGAAAATAGTGTTTTCTGCCATCCTTTTTGAAATGCAGGTGATAATAGTAGTAGATTGCAAATACTTGATAGAAAATAACCAAAGGACATGATCAAGTGTGAACCTTTTTTTACTACAAGATTATGCAGCCAAGGTCTTCTAGTCGATATAAACTCCAATATCTGAAATAGCACCATTGGTCCGGTAAGGACTAATATTTAAAGAAGCAATATGCTATTTTGCATAGATAATGATATGCATTTTGTATAAATCCCAAAGTAAATCCCCGTGTTCGAAATATGGATTGAGTTTGGTAATTTATGAAAGATTTGGGTTATATTTAAATTTACTTCACAAATAATATTTATACTATGATTCTAAAAGTAATTAACAAGTAATGAAAGTAAAGAACAACAACAAATTTTGTTGGATGTTGATTGATAATTACTCTTAAGAATGATCACATTTTAGGTTAGTGAGTTTTAACTGAATTTTTAAAGCCTTAGTTTCAAATGGAAAAAAGAATAACTTTTGAGGAAAATACTTCTAATATTAAGTTAAGAAGCTCACAATGTTATTGGAATACAATCAGTGAGTATTTATGTCATTATATTGATCTTAGGTTAATAAGCTTCTAGCTGGTTGAGTGACAAACCAAAATTAACTATAAAATATAATTAGGATTAAGATATAGTAGTTTTATATGGCTTTTGAGTTCAAGAGTTCTCTTAAGTACGATAAATGACGAAATCGTATAGGTATTAGGTGTAGATCTATGGACCTAGATCTAGCAAGTTGATGATAGGTAGGTTATAGAGTTAAAGCTAATTATGAGATATGGTGATCGCATTATATGGTTTGCTTAATTACTATTAAGTCCTAGGGTTATGCGAAATACAGTTAAATAAGATGAGATCATTCACTTCTAACAGAAGTGAATGATAAACATAATGGATTTATATATCTTGGACTTATAATTGGTTTAAGATTCTAAAGGAATACTATAGTTAGCAATTTTCTCTTAAGTTTTATTGGAAACCATAATTATAGTTTTAAGTTTAGTATTTAGACTTAATCTTTATTTGGGTGTCTTACCTACATTATTAGGTAGGGAATAGTTTTAAAATGTGAAAACATCTTTATCTCATCTATAAAGGAACTAATAGTGTTACATTTAAAACAACAATTTTTATATGGCTTAAGTGAATCTGGAAAGAATTTATCTAGATTTATAAAGATAAAGAAATTACATTCTTTTTACTTTTCAAAAAATAAAAGGATTTTTTATAAGCCAAATATAATATTTTTCATAAATCCAACCAATATTTCCTTCTTGTTTGTTTTCTTTGTTAAACTTGTAGGTACAAGGTAAGAATAAGGAGATATAGGAATATTAGATAGGAAATTAGTTTTAGGCTTTTCCTTTTGTCCTTTTGTATTTTTATTTATTTATTAAGTTCTTCGTAAGGACTCTATAATGTGTTAAATATTAATGAAATAAAGATTTATTTTCTTTTCTTTTCTTTAGTATTTACTTGTATAATAATCTGTGAGAGTGTATTATGCAAACAAACCCCACACATTATTTTATTATATTAACTTGTGATATTATTGTAATATCTTGTAATATTTTTCAATAATCCAATTTTGTTCATATTATAATATTTGTTTATCATTATAATAATCTATAATTAATTCTTTGGAATTTCAAATTCCTAGACATTTAAATTTGAAATTCAAATCTCAAATTCAATCCTTAATTGAAAATTCAAATACCAGTTTAAATTCATTCTCCCAAAACAGTTAAAAAACCTATAGATCATGTCAAAATCTGTTAGACTCACTGAGATGATTTAATTCTAACATCAAAGCGAGAGAAACCTTGGCCCCTCTACGGTTTTAGTTTTGCACGAAAATTCCTTGGATTTTTTATGTATGAATGCAAATGCACACACTCTATTCTGCAACCCTAAATGCTAGGGCATTACAAAAGGTCCCCCGACGTGACCTCATAATAGGCAGAGCACAAACAAAGAAACACCAAAATAGAGCGAGATCTTGCGAACATTGGAGGGTAAACGCCGCCAGAATCGTCATAGGTTGGATATCCACCCTCTCCAACATCATCAACATCATCTCCATGATGAATAGGGAGTAATCCACCTCTGTACTATGGGTTTGTGGTAGTAGGTTGATCTCTCTCTCATGCTATCATTGTTTTAGTACCATATGAGCTGCCCAACATGATTATGGTCATCTATGTAATTTATTTGTGATGGGTATTTGTTTTATGAGATGGTATTTGATACTGGAATTCTATCATGTGTAATATATATTGGTATACGCATATTATGTACCCCGTTCTTAAGTACTTGTTTTGATCATACTTGTATTCAAAAGCATGTGTGGGGGAACATGTGTATTAGATGGAGTAACATGGTGGTGGGGATTAGGTAGTGACAGAAAACTTGAGATCCACTATGGTTTACCTTTCTTTTGTTATCTCACTAGGGATAAAGTGAATGCATATGTTATAATCATCTAGTGATAGAAAATATGGACTCGTTTGTTCGAGGTAGCATATTTTATATTAAAACATCATGTGAAAGTACCTAAGGCTATGCTCTATTTATTCTTAATTTTAGATTACATAGAGTTTTCCCTTTCTAGAGGAGTACAAGTGAGATGTGTTGCATCATATTTATATTAGAATGTGATGTTCATATGAATGCTAATCAAACACATAATAAAGTTCAAAGTGATATTATATCATCTACAAGCAGTTTTTTTATGTCTATTGCACTTTATGAGAGAGTAGACAAGTGAAGTCATCAAATCCGGTCCACTTTTTATTATAGGAAACACCTTTTACAAACTTTTATAGAACTTTATATTTTCAACAATAATTAATTCATAAAATACATTTACTATTTTCATAAACAAAAAACTCAAAAATAAATTTACTTTCTTGCCTAGTTATAGATTGTTTACTTTTATTTATAGTTTTTTTTAAGTTTTACTAATATGAAACCTTATGCTTGACAACCATATGGTGGAGTTAGGGACAAGACAAATAGTTTTGCAGGTTACTAGAAAAGGATAAGAAAATGAGAGTTCTCTGGAATTCCCTAAGAGTTCAATATAAACCCTTGAGTCACCCTTGTGGAAAAAAATGCTTTCTACAACACTCTACACTTGGAGTCCCAACAAGTTGGTACACAAGTGCAAACTTATTCCTCTTGTTTGCGACAATTTGTCAAGCTTTTATTGTTTCTTTTTCTGTGTCCTTTCTCAAATGGTGAGCCTAGAATTATCGTATGCTTCCTTATGATTTTAGTAAGATACGGCGTAGTCTCTTGTCCTTCCTTCATGTGCTAAGTATTGGGATGATGCAGCTTCTCGGACGTGTGCCATAAATCCCCATGCCACCACACCCTCTTGACACACACCATCTCTATGGTAGACCCACTTCGATATGGCTCATGGCAAGAAGACTATCCGTCTTTCTTGCGTCTAGCAGTGCCCGCTGGCTTAGCACCTCCATGTTGATTAGGCCTTTCCTGAGATGGGAGGATACCATCTCTGGTTGGGGAGGATGAGCACCTTATCCCGTTATCGGACCACGACGGAGGCTCCTCCCCCTCGCACTTGGTCGACTGGTCATCCTCTGACGAGTACTGGAAAATCAATTTGGAGAACAACTAGGACATGAGGACTGCGAGCCAGAAGATGATTCACAACAACTCGAATAGTGGGAGGAGACGATGAGGAGGAGGAGGAGGATGAGATGCCTGATCAGCAAGTGGTGATGCTGGAGTAATACGCGAAGAAACACGAGGAAGATAGAGAGTGTGCGACAAAGACGGCTAATGTGGCCGCTGTCAAGAAGGAGACTGTCCATATCTCTTCCGACGACAATAAGTAGTAACAACTTGCATAAATTAATTTATAACTTTATTATTGTTTTGCACACAATTTGTCATATATAAGCTGTCTATCATGCATTTGTATATCGCCCACTTTTATCCATAGATAAACTACTTGGGATTGTGTTAATCGACGTTTCCCCTCGCCTATAAAATTCTCACATAATAATCTTCCCGTCGTCTTCCTCTATCATCGACACCATGCCTCCCTTCGAATCCAGTCTCGGGTACACCAACCTGATATAGTGCTTGGGGCCAGAAGAAGCAAACATTTTTCTTAGTATAAACTGTGTGTGATGTTTGGATGAGGATGACATTGAGTTTGTGCGATGCGCTGAACTTTTGAACAATGCACACAGTTTTTAGTACAAAAGGCATGTGTGACAACGAAATTTCACAAGGCTTTTTTGGAAGGAATCATGTGTGTTTTTGGCCCATTTGGGCCCGACATATGAAAAGCCCCTACCATCTTTCTCCTATATATATATATATATGTAAGGATAAGTACCATGAGGGACCGTGTCTGGTCTCCCTCCAGTCGATAGTCGCCATCCCTCTTCAGGACCACGTAGTACACGCCTTGCTCTCCTGGATGTAAACCTTGCCGCACTGGAATGCATATGACCTCGCCGCCGATGACTTCTTCGCAGTCAATAGCCAGCGGTGCCGGCAATAATGCCGGTCAAGCCGGCTCGTCCTCTCCAGCTATCGTCCTCGTATGCCTAGAGCTATACGTTTTTACCCTGCATTTTTAATTCATATATAGAACATATCTATCATGTAATCACAGTTAAGAATGCCGGATCCATGTGAATATTTTGTTAGGATCATGTGTTCGGTTTTTATACACCAGCACAATTAGCAAGGCCGGATTCATTAGAATATTATATTAGGGTCGGTGTGTATGCTAGCTTGATGTATATCTTATATTTTATTATAGGATTTGGTTGTTAGATCTGTATGTTATATTTTGTACGATTAGATTTATTGTTAGATTTATTAAATCTGTAGTTGCACTCAATATTCTATTTCACTAACTTGAGTACCAATTAACTATGTGTTTTTTATGTGTGTAATGATCTATTTCTTTTCATCTTTATGTATTTGCTTATGTGTGTGATGATCTATTTTTGCCACTATTTCATGTGGTTTCTTATGTGTGCAATCATCATCTTATTATAGGGATGATATTTTGGTGACATTGCATAGGATTTTGACTTTCTTAGTCTTGCCATAACACTTCTAGGTAAGAATATAAATTATTTAAACTTGCATTTTTTTTCTATGTTTCTATTCTAACTCCAAAAATATCTTTATATAGTTGTCTCGTGTTATGGCATGCACTTTAGAAAGTTAACCACTGTATCCAGATTAGGGCCAACAGAGTGAAAAAAATCTCTAAGAATACTAGTATGTATCTACGCTTAGACAAGAAAATTGATCTATTTTGTTTTAAGCATGTCACTGATTCACTTCTCTTCTTCTCTGGACAAACAATTGAGATTCATTCCAATCCATGGGCCATGCCTCCAACCATCACTATTGTGATGTTCTGTAGCCTGCGTAGATCACCATTTTTATTAAAAGTGTTCTATGCAGTGTTGTCAGAATATCACAAAGGTGACGAGAAGATTATACTGAAGGTTCTGAACAAATGGACTATTACCAGGTGTGGTGTGTAATATCAGGCCACCAGAACATATCATGTTGACAACAACGTAACCAAGAATTATTCCTGCAGCTCTCTCATTTATATAGCTATCAACTGAATCTATGTCAAAATACATATATACATGTGGTGCGCTGAAATGTATAATCAAATTGAATTCAGTTTTGCTGATGTATTTGCATGCAGTGTTGACGTATTTGCATGCAGTGTTGAGTTATGAGTCGCTGGGTATAACTTGTGTACATATGCTCCATCTTTCTGCTGGTATCACTTGTTCCATAGCTAAACTGTGTGTGTTACTTGAAATAAGAATATGGCTGGACAAAACAACCGCGTGACTCCTTAGTTGAAGACATACGCCGGCCGTCGAATCTTCTGACGGTTGAGCAACGCAAACCGCGTGCGAATGGCCTAACTATCACAAATGATCAACATAATGAAATCGTCTGGAAAACATCAGCGCTTCGCACACTATTCGAGAAACTATATGCGCAACAGAGGCTCATCGCTCACCCATAGGTAGTGAAGGTTCGATTTATCATGTCTGGAAAACGATTTCCGCCGTGTTCGAAGGTCCAATTTATACTAGTAGCAGTCCGTGACACATCCAGCCTGATGCATTCTCAGCCCAAATTTGGGCTACAAATAGATCAGCACGAACGGACGTGTCCATTTGGGTCTGGCCGCTGGAACAGGTTTTCGCGGTCTATGTTTGGAAAAAATGGATAGACCGTGATTGGAAGAATCGGCTCGGTGAAAATGTCCTTACCATCGTAGAAGAAGGCCCTTCCACGGCGGACAAAGGCATGGTGGTGTTTTGACCCACCGGTTTCATTCTGTTCACTCGACATGTGTTTCTCTTGTGTCCTCTTTATCTTCGGTTCGTCGGCGCTCAGACCCAAGCATTTGCTCTAGATCCGCTCGTTCTGGTGAGAGTGGCGGTTCTCCTTGTTCTCCCCTCCTTGATGCATTAGTCAGTGTCGTGTTTTTGCCAGCAATATTTAACATAGCGTACCACATCCACAGAGATCTAGGCTAGTACTCCGTCCATCCTAAAATAATTGAATTTGTCTATATTCGTACGTATCTAGACGTCTTTTAGTAGTATCAAATACATACGAATTTAGACAAAACCAAATCACTTATTTTGGGATGGAGTGAATAATGGAGAAACAGATTCAGACATGTCCAGGCTTCGTGAGGACCCTATTCCTTTTTGGGGTGATTCTTATTTGTATATATATGTATCATATGACCGGGTTTTGGTGTATGAGGTATTGTCATTGCATCTACAAAGTGTGTAGAGATTCGTGCCTTCCGGGTGCTCCCTACGGGAGGAAGTTCTATCAGATCTGGTATACGATACGAGCTGATCAAGCATGCATGGACCACCTCCAGACACCTAGAACTACGAATTTTAAGTACACCGTTCGTAATTATCTCCTAGACTCAGAATCATACACGTATTATCCTGCCGTCAAGACAGCATAGGATAGAAGTATGATACACCTCAGCCTCGTGCAATGTCCGGTGGCGCGTTGATGTAATCTCCGGCGAGGGCACGGTGGCGTGATCGTGTAATCTCCAACGTTGAGTTAATTGAAAAAAAAAACACGATATTAGCATGAGAAGTAAATCCACCAATTTTTTTAAAACTTTTGCAAAAATCCACCAACATTGCGACGGTGGTTAGCAATGTGCACTGATTGATGCTGGGATTTGGCCACCCTAATGAAATTTCTGACAGCGGGACCCACTATCGATGGTGATATGGCACAACTGTGATGGTTATGGCTGTGATGGTTATGGCGTTAGAAGGATTATAAATTCTATTTTTTTACAAAAATACATCTCTCTCAAAAATAATCGAGAAAAGGGGGAAGAGAAGTGGCCTTCTTATTTTTCCTCCGTCCGTGCGCCGTGCTCCCCGCGCTGCCCTCCTCGTGCGCCACCCCAAGCCTCCAGCAAACACGTCGCTGGTGCCTCCCCCGATCCATCTCGCACGCGCGGCCGGAGGGGCAGAGGAGCGTTGGCCATGAGCCGGGTACGGGGGAGGTCTAACCAGGGTGGTGGCGGGGATGGGCACGCCGGGATCCATCTCGCGTGTGTGGTGTGGTAGGGGCGGCGCGGGGACGGGAGTGGTGGTGGGGAGGGGCCGTGCCGGCGACCGGGACATAGGTGGTGGTGGGAGGGTGGTACCGGCGGTCAGGACAGGGGTGGTGGTCGGCAGGGGGCGACAGAGCATGGTGGCGGCAGCGGGCTGAAGTGGTGAAAAAACAGAAAAGTAAAAAAATAAGAATTGAATAAGAGGAGAGAGGTAATTTGATTGTGCGACAGAAGAGCTAACGAGTTTGGGTTCACAGAAAAATTACAGAAACCCTCCATTTTAAAATCTGCCTCACTTTTGTAGCCCTCCGCGGTAATTGGCGTGCCACGTCAGCCTGACAGTGGGCTCCACTCGTTAGAAATTCAGTTAGCCAGGCTAAATCTTAACATCAGTGCACATTGCAAGCCACCAACGCAATGTTGGTGTCGCAAAGTTTTAAAAAAGTGATGGATTTTTGAACTTCTCACGCTAATGTGGCTGCTACACCATGGGGCCGCCTACTACATGCGGCAAGGATCCACAATTGGGACGACATTGCAATGCAAGGATTCAGCTCTGACCTGATCGATCATCAGCTCTAGATGAATGCGGACACACATTTCACCATGAATTTGTCATGATTGTTTTTATTCATGTCCCGCTTTCCTGATCGCGGTGAAGTATCATAGCGTTAGTATTTTACCATTGTCCTCTTAAGCGGTGGGTGTAGCTTTGGCCGAGAACTGGAGTCGCCGCACCAGATTTGGGACAATCGAGAGAAGAACATGTCTAGGAGGTGATGACCCACCGACAAGCCAGAGATTAGGTGATCTGGAAAAGAAACTACCGATGAGAATTGCGTATACTATACCTAGGATAGTCGAAACGATGGTTGGAGATACTTACAAGTACATACAAGATTCGGGTCCAGAAGATACTTACAACTGTGTGCTTTGAGATCATACTACCACCTGTCCTTCTTCGAAGGTGATCCACGTTGATCAGCTCGTGTACCAGGTCATTAGAATTTTCTCCCTACCTACCCCCCCACCCATATAAGTGGACCGGATTGGGATACATGGTGCTCGAATCGACTTACAAATAGAGTTCTAGTCAGATACAAACTACTTTAGGATGTTTCGAGTGTGTACTTGGCTTGTCTTTAGTCCAAGTTGATGTATCACCTTGTATCATAGTGGAACTCCATATTGACGAGATGATCACCCTGAAAGGACATTTATCGTCTTAATCAGTTTTGGTATTCGTTAATAACTTGGGGACACTTTTTACCATGTGCTAACTATTTCAGGGTGATCTACTAAAAAGAGAAAAGTCCACAACCGGAGGAAGTTTCCCTGGCTGAATATAAGTCCAGAACGGAATCTCTAGTGTGCAAGGACCGGAGTTTCCTGCCTGGACCGGAGTTTCGGCCCAAATCTCCGTAGTGGATCAATGCTTTTGCCCAAGGTCATTCTGACTAGGGGTCCGGAGATAGACCGGAGATTGGGCAGAATCTCCTATGTGGAGTCTCAGATCGGAGTCTCCAATGTGCAAACTCCGGAGTCTCCGGTGTTCCCCGGTCTAGAGTTTAGGCCAAGTCTCCGGAGAGATATATTCATCCCCCCCCCCGTTCACTTGATGGCCCCTTGCTCTAGGGTTTCATTGGAAATCCTAGTCCTTGATTTGGTTCTTACAAACGTGTCTTTGATTGTTGTGGTAGCTTGCTTGGATTCGGGAGCCTCCAATTCAGTTGTGGATGTGTGCCTCGAACCCATTTGTAAAGGTGTCAGTTTCCACCTCGAAGGTTACCGATATAGTGGAAGAGTGAATCGATCCCCTTGGGGTGAGGTTCATCGAAGAACAAGGGAGGCCTTTAGTGGCGTTGGTGATTTGAAACCAGCCCCACTCCAAACGCAGACGTACTTCCCCTCAAAAGGAAGGAACTGCGGGAAATAATCCTGGTGTCTCCGCGTGCTTCATTTCGGTTATCTCTATCCTTTACTGCATCTTACTTATATTTTGTTCTTGCTTAGTTAGTTGTGCTAGTGTGACATATAGGGGCATTCACCTTAGTTGCATATCTAGAGAATTTACCTTTTGTGCCAAACCCTAAATTGAAAAGGAGTAAAATTTGAAGTAGCACCTATTCACCCCTCCCCCCTCTAGGTGCCTATACGATCCGTTCACACCCTATGTCCATGATCAACTTTGTCCTCCCATGTGGTACCCGATGTTCCATGTTCTTGTCAGTAGCCCTTGAATCCTTTACAATAAGGTCGTAGCTTCGTCTAGCTTGATGATCCTTTTTCTCAGTCGAGTGCTTTAGCCTTATTCTCGTGGTTACATGCCTAAACATGCCTCCTAGTTGCTTGTGAGGAGAATTCGGGAAGGACTAAGATTCCTATAGAATAAGAAAAAACACTTTCCAAGCTTTCATGGGTATATTAGGAAAGAAAAACAGTTAGAATGGATGACATGAATGACTTAGTTGAAAATACAAATAATATTTTAATACTAAAATGGATGAAGACGAAAAACTGAAGCTAGAAATGGTGGAAAGAAGAAGGCATAGGAACAAGTGAGAATGGCAGTGTAGGAGAAGAAGAAGGTAGAGGAAGAAAGAAATGGATGTTGAGGAAGAACTAGAGGATGCAAACAAGAAGAAGATAAAAAAGAGCAATACTCAGGAGGCAAATATGCTGTTGGATCTCAACTATAGAAGCACAATCATTGAATACAAGTTTAAGGCAGATAATACCAAGATAAATTGTAAAAATATTAGAAAATATGTTATCAAGAAGGGGAATTGGCTGATGCATGCGATGGGTGTCATTGTGATCTTTGTAGGTGTTTTGTTAACTGTTTTAGGTGCAACTAGATGTTAGCTAGTTGTCTGATATTTGTATGAACAAGTGATATGTATCAACTTTGCAGCAACGTTATGTATGAACAATCAGTTGTACGCGTAAGTGTATGTATGCATGGTTTCCTCTAGAAATCACGTGGCTATCAAAATGAATCCCAAAATTGCAACGTCTAAGCTACAACAATGTACATAGACAAAAAACATTAATAGAATTCTCCCCAAATATGTAAACCTTGCGCCCTCAAACCAAACAACCGTACCATCGTATTCAAAGATAAATAGATATCTAAGGAGGAGTACTTACTCAATGTCATCAAGGTTATGGGTATATTCATGGTTTGTTGATGGATTTGCTACCTTAAACTACGCCAATTTCACCCTGACTGCAATGGTTGTTGTGTGGCACTACCTATTAACACATAGAAGTTGTCATCCACTCCCTGCAAGTCATCGACGCCCCTCGGAATTAGACATGTCCATTGAGTGAGTAAGAGGGAGAGGTGGTTCGTTCGGAATTAGACATAACATATGTCTGGTCTGATCAGCAACCTGTGCGGCATCAACCCTGGTAGACAGGCGCCATTGACTAGGAATGTTGTTGACATGCGATCAAACGGGCATTTCTTCAACTTATCGCTCAACAAGTGGTAGATATCTGAATAAGTGAATGTTAATGACGTGTTTACCCAGCCCCTACTACGGTAGGTAGTCCTGTGCAATTCACTTAATATCTAGCAAAGCCAAAATGTCTGACAAAGATTATACTATAAAAACGGGGAACATCCAAGGGATAGCTCAATTGACAATACGGTCAGAAAAATTGGCAAAGCTGGGATGCTTTACTTCTAACACATGTTGTTCCGGGAGACCAGTATCTAGGGCTCTAGGTTAAGAATGATACAAAGCTTTATTCAAGCGAGACTTCGGTGTAGAAATAGTCTCACAAAATGGCAACAAATGGTAGCGTGGCTTCATCGGGGTCATCTACCCACCAGCAGCCTGATGATATGCTACTATTTGCTACCTCCGTACCGTAAAAGAACACGTATAAATACTTTTTAAATTTAAACGATAGTAAAATTTGACCAGACTTCTATAAAAATCTACAAGAACTATGATACCCATTGTCTAGATTCGCATGTATCTAAACACGTTTTAGACATATGCAATCTAAACAGATTTGCGACATCATTTTTCCGACTAAAGAAGTATTATATAAATATAATATGAAAATATATCTCATGAATCTAATGACATTAATTTGACATTGTAGATGTCGGTAGTGTTTCTAAAGACTTATAGGGCTTCTTTTACAGAATGAAAATAATAATAAGCAACATAACCACTGGAACTAAAAAAAAGCAGTGGAACACGGTGGCTTCTTTTACTTAGTTGGCACTAGTGGAAACGAGGCCTTTGGTTGAGCCTGGAAATGGGCTTTAACGGGGTCTGTACCAGCAAAAGAGTGGCCTTTAACACGGTTTGTGGCACGAACCGGTGTTAAAACTCTACCTGATGGTTCACAAGAGCCCCCTTTAACACCGGTTTGTGGCTTGAACCGGTGTTAAAGGGGAGGCTATATAAGACACCGCAGCCCACACCTCACTCTTCCATTTTTTCACTATCTCATTTTGGAGCCTAGCAAGAGGGTGTGAAGTGTGCTAGTTTGTGTTTTTTTGTATGCACAAGAGGTGTTCGGTGAAATGCCCGAGAGCTCAAAATAAGTTTTCTCATTGCTCTTTCCTTCTCGGTCGAGGTCGGCAACTATCCTTTCATGTGTCATTGATGTACTATATATATAAATGGTCATCTCCCTATTATTTTTTGATATATACTATATATTAATGCAGATGAACCGGCAATGGATGTACGGTGACCGCCACACTTCCGAGTATATTACGGGCCTCCAAAATTTCATCGTTGTGGCTAATGCAAACCGTGGTCACAATGGTTTTATGTGCTGTCCGTGTGTTCACTGTCAGAACAAGAAAGACTACTCAAATACCAGAACCATTCACGCCCACCTGCTTCGATCCGGTTTCATGCCCAGCTATAATTGTTGGACCAAGCACGGAGAAAAAGGGGTTGTGATGGAAGACAACGAAGAAGAAGAGGATGATGAAAACTATCATAATATCTATCCTGAATATGATGATACTGCAACGGGGGTAGATAATGAAGATCAAGAGGCAGCAGATGGGCCCGCTGATGACGATCTTGGTCGGGCCATTACTGATGCAAATGAAGAATGTGAAAATGAAAAGGAGAAGGAGAAGCTGGAGCAGATGTTAAAGGATCACAAAACATTGTTGTACCCAACTTGCGAAGATGGCCACAAAACGCTAGGTACCACACTGGATTTGCTGCAATGGAAGGCAGAGAACGGTGTGACTGACAGCGCATTTTCAAAGTTGTTGGTAAAAATGAAGAATCTTCTTCCAAGAAATAATGAGTTGCCCGATAGTACATACCAAGCAAAGAAGGTTGTCTGCCCTCTAGGATTAGACGTGCAGAAGATACATGCCTGCATTAATGACTGCATCCTCTACCGCGGTGAGAAGTACGAGAATTTGGATGCATGCCCGGTATGCACTACACTGCGGTATAAGATCAGACGAGACGATCCTGACGATGTTGAGGGCGAGGCCCCTAGGAAGAAGGTTCCTGCCAAGGTTATGTGGTATGCTCCTATAATACCATGGTTAAAACGTCTCTTCCGAAATAAAGAGCATGCCAAGTTGTTGCGATGGCACATGGAAGACCGTAAGAAAGACGCGATGTTGAGACACCCCGCTGATGGGTCACAGTGGAGAAAAGTCGAGCGAGAGTACCCGGACTTCGCACGTGACGCAAGGAACTTAAGGTTTGGTCTAAGTACAGATGGCATGAATCTTTTTGGTGAGCAGAGCTGCAGTCACAGCACCTGGCCTGTGACTCTATGTATCTATAACCTTCCTCCTTGGTTGTGTATGAAGAGGAAGTTCATTATGATGCCAGTGCTCATCCAAGGCCCGAGGAAACCCGGCAACGACATTGATGTGTACCTAAGGCCATTAGTTGAAGAACTTTTACAGCTGTAGGCTAAACCAGGTGTACGTATGTGGGATGAGCACAAAGGGGAGCCATTTGACCTACGAGCATTGCTTTTCGTAACCATCAATGATTGGCCTGCTCTTAGTAACATTTCAGGGCAGACAAACAAGGGATACAATGCATGCACACACTGTTTCCATGGTCGGAGAGCAGGAAAACCAATCATGCGCCCCGCTCCAAGTGTTCGACACACGGGACACTCCTCCCGTAAATGATTACGAGGCAGAGCTACAAAGAAAGGCCAATGAGATGGGGATGACTTACATTGCATACTTGAACATCATGGGAGACAACTTGCCCAAATGCGATGCCAACCCCATACAGCCATGGAAGTATAGGAAGAATTTCGTCAAGAAAGAGGAGCTCAAGAATCTATCAACAAAGATGCGAAGATTGCACAAGTGGTACCTTGATTTCTGCAAGACGAGAAAGGAAGAATGGATCACGGCGCATATAAGAGATGAGATTTTCTTGTGCGGAGACGACGAGATCGACTTCAACATTCAAGACTTGCATTTTCTATTTAATCAGAAGGAACTCGACAAAGCTGCCATCAGCCTTTATTGTGTGTAAGTACTATTTCTGTATTTTCTATCTCATCTCATTCACTTCATTAATTGCATGTATATATATATGCTCACCATATATGTATATACTATTATGCAGGAAAAAGGTTATGAAATGCATGAAAGGAGGACCTTTTGATATTGGGTTCGTTGACCCAAATAGAGTTCATGAAGAAGTGGTAAGAACCAAACCCGGGCAAACAGAAGATTTATTGCTAAGGTCTTTACTGAGACAACAAACCAAAAGGGAAATACTATTGCCTTACAACTTCTCGTGAGTACTGTTACCCTCTCTTGTACACATTCTGTTTCGGCTTACTCGATGTTAACTGTAACTGATGATGAGTTATGCGTGCGTAGGTTCCACTTTATTATGCTAGTCATTCAACCTGACTTAGGAAAAGTCCTTGTCATGGACTCGTTACGAAAAGAAAAAGAGCTATGGGCAGACTTTAGAGAGATGCTCCGGAGGTAATTTCAATCATATTATCGCACTAGATCGGCAACTTTCGTGACAACAAGTAATTAATTACTCCTTTATCCATTTTTTTTTGTCGGACAGGGTTTGGAAAAGGTTCACGGACAGGGCCGTGGGTGAATAGTCAGAAGAACTAAAATTTGTAGACCAAAATGTAAGTAATACTAGCTAGCTAGGTCTGCGTATCTCTTTGATTCTGCTTCCAATTCCATTATATCATGCTTTATTGATTATTATTTTGATTGAACTCTCTATTCTCGTAAAGTGCGTGCATCAGGGACACGGCAATAACTTATGTGGGTACTATGTTTGCGAGTTCATTCGCAACACGATATGTGCGACGGGCCAAGCCGCACTAGAACAACTTAGAGTAAGTAAACAAAGTACACAACATTATTTTATTACCATCAATTGTGTTGAGTTTTATTCTTATATATATATTGATCCCATTCTTCATATATATTCAGATCGAACGGATGTGGGACCAACTCCTACCATTTGACCGCATACGAGCCATTCAAGAGGAATTGGCGGGGTTCATACTTGATGAGGTCGTCACGCCTGGCGGAGAACTCTTTAGATATCCACCAAAATGAACGTTGTATATATGCTTGAACGTGTTTGTCTTGTACTTGATGCTTCAACGTTTACGAAGAATACCACACAATGACGATGTTGTGTATAATAATAGTTGCTTAATTATTTATGTACTCGTATGTACCGATGACGATGTATGTGTATACCGCTCCCGATCGATTCCCCCTCTCCCCCCTCCCCGTCCCTGCCGCGCCGCAGAAATACGCCCAGAACGGGGCAGGGGCAGAACTCTGTCGCGGTAGAGATTTAGGCCGTTTTTCTGCCGCGGCAGAACTCTGCCACGGCAGAGATTTATCTCCTTTTTCCTGCCGCGGCACAGAACCTTACGAACCGGTGTTAAAGGGGGGGGCCTGAGCCCTGCGGCAGCCCCACGTGCGCCACCCTTTAACACCGGTTCGTATAAGCGTACAAGAACCGGTGTTAAAGGGGGGCCCCTCTAACACCGAACCCTCAACAGCTGTTCTACAACCGCTGTTAGAGGGCCCTCCAAACCGGTGTTAGAGGGGGGGTGTGCACTAGTGTGGGCTCGCTATTGCAAAGAGGTTTGATACGTACCAAAATTATTCAGTGGTACTTGGGTACTTACGAATCTGTCGAGAATAGAAAATTTGAAAAACATAGTAAATGGAATAAAAGTCAAAAGAAATATTTGCTTGTAGACGATATGTTTTTTAGATAAAGAAAATAAATTAATATCGTGAAGGTACCAATTACACTTGGCCTATGCACCAAAATCATGCTGAAAGACATCAAAGATACACACAAAAAAAAAACATAAAAACAAAGACCTTGTCACGGTCATGAAACACACATAATAGCAGCTCTAACCACCACCGAATACAACACCTGGATTACAAAATGATTCCCCCAAAATAGTGTCTTCAAGCAAAAAACAATGCACACACATTGCCGTCCCTTAAACGAAGATCTTCGGTTTTCACCCTGAAGAAAGTACGAGCTCCCAAAACAATGTCTTCAGAAATACCATTGCTAGGTAGAACCAATGAAAGCCGGTTCTTAGGTTTTCACCGTGAAAAACGCAACTTGGTTCTCATGGAGCACCACAAAAATACAGCTAACTTGTGTTGTCCCCCTCCCCCCCCCTCCCCCTCTTCACAATGCCGTTGCTGCAAGTCATCAAACACCCAACATACAGGAAGAGCCTGTGCAGCATAGTATTCACACATAGTCTTCGTTGCAAGCAATACACCATACCACCATAACTTCAAAACCAGTGAATCACAACCACCACGACTTTCTCCACCTCTGTCAATATCATGCAAATCTATTCTTAGACATCTTCCATGACAATAGAAAAGCGAAGCTTCGCGCCACGTCCTCCTGAAACAATACTGGTTGAAAATGAGGGCGCACACGACCTTCTGATCTAGATATTCAGCGCTTTCATACGCCAATCACATGAGATCTCTGATAGGAAGACCGGAACAAGTCCATGACCAGATCGAGGAGGCCGACATCAAGCAGATCGGTGACTTGGTGTAGGAAGATCAGCAGGGTCAAATCACCTTTATTGATCAGAGGCCGCACATATGTAATGAACAGTAAGACCCTAAGTTTTAGACCCCCCCCCTCCCAAAATCTACGTGAATCTACGTGACTTAAGGATACGATAAATAATTTTGGGTACTGAAAAATCACACTCCAATACATGCTGAAATTTTCTTCGCCACTTCTCTGTCAAAATATGCACGAATAAACCGAGCACGCTCGGATGATTCAGTACGAGCTCAAACATCCTCAGCCAAGCCGACTACTATCTTCTACAAAGTACTCCCTCGGTTTCAAAATATAAGATATTTTAATTTTGTAAAAAAAATATATTTAGACTTTGTTTATTGTCGAGTTCACTCTATATCTAAATAAACCTACGCACTAAAAGGGGTATAAATACACTCCCTTTATAAAGCTAAAACATCTTATATTTTAAAACGAAGGGAGTAGTACTAAATATTTTCGAGACCACGTTCTGCGATCTTTCGTGATAGCAACGTCTTAACAAACACTACAAATATTCCTTTTGTTATACCGTTGTTTTTAAAAAAAGGCAGGTTGTATTGGAATGCGCCCGGTAGCTTAATGCATGCCTTTGTTGATTCGTCGTCTCTCGGGAAGGATTCGTGCAGGTGGAGTCTGGACCAGATCGGCTCACCGTAGACGTGTTGGCGCTCCGGCCTGAGTCGGGGAGCTCGTCCAGCTTATCATCCTGTTACGATTGCGCTAGCTCTTTCCTCAATTCTCGTAGATCTGATACAAGTTTCAGATACAGATTCCGCTTGGGATCGGAGGATTAGAATAGCAGAATGGAACAATGTTCTAAACTGTTCACCGGCAGATGGTTGTCTCTAAGTAGCAAGGTACTGAGGCTTTTCCCCCACCCCCACCCTCCCTGCTACAGTCGCTTCTTAGGCCGTCGCGCGCGCCGGGCTGATCTGCAGCCAAGCTCGTCGGCGATCTCGACGATCTCCGCAATAAGGTTGCTGGGCAGTCACTCCTCCCTCTTAGTGTCCCCTGGCCTCCTCCTCTTTCTCTGGCCGGCCTTGGCGGCGAGGGGGGGGGGAGATTGGAGGCGTGCTGACGCCAACAGCCGAGGAGCCCTGTGCCTGGGAGGTGGGTGTGAAGATGCTTGTCCCTGACCTGGTTCTTGCTCCGGCCGGCCTTGGCGGCGGGGGGAGTGGACCAGGTTTTGCCGAGCGTCAGATTCTCTCGCCATCCCCGAGTTACTCCTATGTGCGAGCGAGCGGCAGCAGGAGGTCCCCAGCCCCCCCCCCCCCCCTTCTTCTTTCTCCAGTGGTTGGAGCTAGTGGTAGTGGGTGTGGTCCTGGCGGCTCGATCTTCATAAAGCTCATCGGCCTCTCCGTTGCGTCAAAGGCGTCGGGTTCTTCAACCTTCCCTCGGTCTGCCGTGGTGGCTAGGGACGGAAGGGGGATGGGCCGAATGTCGAGGATGATGCGGAGGCCGAAGGTTCGTCAAGCTACGCCCGCAAGTTCTTCTTCACAGTAGTCCTATGGTGGTGTTGAGGCTGCTGGACCGCTGCCTGTTCTGGTCGAATGGCGGCCCTGGGGTTCAACCTCCATCGGAGGCCCTTCTTCGAAGCGCTGCGTTAGTGCTCGACACCTCGCCGTCAGCAAGTGGTGCGTCCCCGCGGATTTCAAGGTGGCCGTCGGAGCTGCTTCTTCTTCGGATAGTGGAGCGTCATGAGCAAGAGACTCCCATGACCTCGCCGTTGGCTCGAGGTCGCCGGAGATAGGTGGTGGAGGCACGCGAGGACTTGATTGCTTTTTATCTTCTAGTCCTAGGGTGTTTTTGTAAGTGAGAGGCCCTTTTTAGTTTTTTCTAGTTTTGCTACGGTGCTTCATACAAAGGGCCTTTCTTTAATTTGTACCCGCCACATGGTTTAATTTGCAGCTTCTAGGGTCTTATGGCCCTGTTACCGTTCAAACAAATACAGGCTTAAGTAGCTGCCTGTGTCTAGCGATACTTTTTGCAGGGCTTGGGCTGTTCTTGGGCTTCCTTCTCTGTATTGGTCCGCATGGTGTTGGGCAGGGTCGTGACATCCCCTCGCCCTTGAGAGTTTGCTTGCCCCAAGCCAGCGACCCGGGAAAACGATGGCGCATCGTTGGTTCGTCCTCTCTCATAGGAGGGTAATAACATGATCATCAATGCCTACTAAATTATATTGTTCTAATCGTATATTTTTTTGCGGGAAAAAATGAGGAATGCAACACGAGGACTTCCTAGGAGGTCATCCCTTCTAGTACTACTCTCGTCCAAGCATGCTTAACTTCGGAGTTCTGATGGAATTCGGTGCTTTAGTGCTGATATGATTGCATCCGTTCTACTCGTATATTACATCTATGCATAGATCTAGCTCTGATACCACTACTGGATTTGTTGCATGGAAAATAAAAAATCCTACGGAATAGCAAGAGAGAACCCCGCGAGATCTAATCTACTAGATGCAAATAACAAATAGAATAGATCTAATCTACTTATGCTCGAAGAACACGAGCTTTAACGATCTAGAGATCGTGGGTGATATGGTCGATCACTTGCGACGATTCAAACCGTAGTAGATCTTGACCTTCGAGATCCTTGTACCAAACGGATGGCACTCCGCGGTTTCCACATGTTATGCTACAATATTGTTTCCTCCTTATTGATCCTGCAAGATATGGTAGAAATCTCCATGAGAATCCGGCAGCATAACGGCAGCAATACTATGGTGTATGGGGAAAAGCAGCAGGGCTTCGCCGTGCGCGGGAGAGAGAGATATCGTGGGAGAGAGAGGCAGAAGGGGGCAAGGGTGTGCGCCGACCCCTGCCCCTCCCTCTCTTATATAGGCGGCTAGGGGGAGGGCTTGCCCCTCCCCCAAGCCTCCAAGGCCAGCAACGTCAAGGAGGGGGAGAGTCCATCTCCCCCGCGCGAGCACCCTCCCTGACGAGGGGTTAACTCATCAATGCCTATCGTTGATGAACTTAGGTTCGAGGAATTGGGGAACGCTAGAGGCATCGATCGACCAGCAAACAAGCACATAGGGGGACACTAGGTTTTACCTAGGTTCAGGCCTCGAAGAGGACCCTCTCCTGTTTGTATGCTCTTGATTACTACCTCTGTTTGGGATTATAGGTCCCGAGAGCTTTTTTATATTGTTTGAGATTATAAGGGTATCCCATTTATTAGTCTCTCCCGTCCAATGCATGTTGTTCTTTTTCTCTCACTTCTCTTATGCATGTAAGACTATTGGTGTATTCATAGATTAATGAAAGAGAGTTATGTAGTGTCTTGGTATTATCAACTTGGCCCTTAGGACTAATAATCCCAAATAGAGGAAGTATTAGGGAGTCGAAAGTTACAAGGGGTGTGCAGATGCAATCTGGCGAGGTGTATACAAAGGTTGTGGGTTGTTCGTCTCGCCGCCCCCTCCTAGCCTTTATATAGGGAGGCTAGGTCTCAGGATAGTAGGCCAAGTCGGTTAACGATTAGGGTTTTCCCTTCAAGTTTCTATCTAATCTTTGTCGTGTTCTTCAAGAAGTCGTGTTCCTGTGGGCCACCCGAATCCTTATTGGGCTTCGTTCACACCATGAACTCCTCTTGGGCTGGACCATATAGGATAACCTCAAGTATTTGTAAGGTATACCATGTCAGTAACCCCCGAGTGTCCAGCCGAATCGTAGATTCGGGTGGAGACTAGAAGTCTTCGACTTCATGGAATGTTGGCTCATCCGAAGTTCTTTCGGGTGCCGCAGTTTGTGTCATAGGGATTGTTGATATGTGTGCCTAATTCATTTGATGAATCGGGATCATTTAACTGCCTTATGGCAAAACAACGTTATCTACTCAAACTCGAGCCTCTGGACTCGAATTCAGAACATTACTGGCATAATTCGACTCCTATCGCAGAGGTCTTATAGAGTCGAATTCCAGTGTTTTGGTGTGAGCACTTGACGCGTCCGTCAAGGCCTTTTCATCGTGCCTATAGGCACGGATTATTTCTGGTAGAGCGCATTAGGTGCGTTGCCAGGCCTTTTGCAGGTCTTACCTTCACGTTGTTAATGCGGCATCCGAAAGTTTATTCAGCATGGAGGTGATTCGGATGACCCAGGAGACGTTGCCTCTTTGTAGGGTATGTTCAGCGATTGTGAGACTGAGTCGCCGAATGCTTCGAATGCCCATGGTGCGGATGTGATCAACGCTTTTTGCCATGCACAAATATCTTTTCTTTTCATAGGGAGTAGCCCCCGAGTGCCTACTCTAATCGCATACTCAAGTGGGGACTTTGAACATTTGTCAACTGTTGTCGTTATATTTATCTTTGTCAATTGTGGTTTTAGCGCTCCCTATGGGAGTAACTCTCGAGTCCGCAATTGAATCGTTGATTCGAAAGAGGGGGTTGAGATGTAAATATCTTTGTATGTTTGCTAAGGAAATTTTGTGCCCTTTTAAAAAATTGGGCGCGCGGCCAGTGCTCCTGTTAGGAGTAGCCCCCGAATATTTGGTCGAGTCGTAGATTCGACCAAGGACTAGATCAGTCAAGAAGAAATCCTACTGGAGTGCATATCTTGATGACATTGCATATCTTGATGACATCAGTGCTGACGATCCACTGAGATCAGTTGCCCGCATAAGAGGTGCTAATGGGATGTGATGGAGGTGGGCCCCGAAGTCTGACTAGGATTTGACCAGTCACGCATAATCTTTGGTTTTAACTATGCCTCCTTGATTCTCACACGCAATGGGGAACATGCAGCGACGGTTTGCTGTTTCCACTACCACACGTCTTCGTTGATGTGCGCCACACGTCTGGGTGAAGATCTGCGAGCCGTTGGATGGCATTACCTGGTACTTTAAGTAGGGTTTTTTGTACGGTAATTTTCGGCATTGATCTTCTTCCTCCTTTGCACACTTCTGCCATTGTCATTCTCCTCTTCTTCGCTGCGCCCATTGACAAGGGGTTAACTCATCAATGTCCATTATTGATGGACTTAGTTTCGAGGAATTGGGGAGCGTTGGAGACATCGATCAGCTAGCAAACAAGCACATAGGGGGACATGAGGTTTTACCCAGGTTTAGGCCTCGAAGTGTTGGGCCACGTAGAGATAAACAAAACTTTTTCTCTACGCGGTACACCCAAGATCCAGCTCAGATAATAGGCCACGAGATTACCGCTAGACGCGCAGATGGGGAAGTTGATCTAGCACGTCGAAGTAGTGCCGAACGATCCCACGGACAGTCCTCTGGATCCCATGGATAGTCCTCCAGATCCCACAAACAGCTCCTCCGCCAGATCCCCCGATAGTTCCTCTCTCTCCAGCGCCGCACGTGTAACACCTCTACCGGTATCCATACATACAGGAAGGAGCTTCGGACAGAGGATTACCAGATCCTGTCTAGCCCGAAATGGTAGTGGGGAAAGTGACGGCTATATCAGGGACTATCCCTTGTCACTCCACTTATATACAATGTTAGCTGGCTTCAACGCTTGAGGCACATCTAAGCCGTACTCCAATCTCCACATGGGCTCCTTACCCTTAAGTGTGTGACCCTGTAGGTTCACGTACACCTAGACACGACATGAGCTACACCTCCAAGTATCATGTCATGGCTTTGAGTCCAACTCACTCCCATGAACACTTGGTCTCAAGTCGATAGATGGTAGTGGCCTCTAGCAAGACGTGCTAACTCCCAAGTGTCGTAAAGTCAGAAGACGAACCTTCAGTGTGACTTTTGTCCAAGTCCCTTTGCCTCACGATATACTTGTTAAGCTATAGACGAGTAGTTGTCATCCCTTCAATAGCTTAACTCTCTTCTCGTACCATGATATGCGATTCACTGGACTAACTCTTAGTCCGACTTCTCGGTTAACACTTAACTGAGTAGCACATGGCCATGCTTCCGAATCATATCACACAAGAGGGCCCAGAGAATATCTCTCCATTACGGAGGGGAAAATCCCATCTTGATAATCCACGTCACGTAGCTTGCTTCACAACCAACCCGAACTCTATCTTTATAACTGCCTATTTACGGAATAGTGTTTGATAGAACCTAAGTTGGCAATCCACAACTCGGATCATGCAATCACCTCAGGTCAAAGAAATCTATTGATTGAGACTGCAAATGACAACATGCTCGTTACATCTCAATTATGGGTCAGCCGACTCGCTAAACTCTTTAGTCGAATCAGTTTAAGTCAGAATAGCATCGCCATGCCCATGACATGTGGAACCGTGTCATCACCCGACTTGCACATTGGTATAAGTTGTGTGTCCAGCACAACCTCAATGACCAAGGACAAACTAGTATGAACAATCATGAATATATAGTTCCACAACTGAATCACGTATTTCATTGATACATATATGATGTTCATACAAGGACAAGTTTACTTTATGAATACTTTGGAACTATCATCAACCATGACTGCCTCTAGGGCATATTCCCAATAGTCTCCCACTTGCACTAGATTCAATCATCCTGACATCACATGTCTAGGCATCTAATTCCCATGGCTCTTATGTGCATATACTTAGGCTATGGAAGTGGCTTTGTCAACGGATCTGCAACGTTTGCATCCATGTGTACCTTGCATAACTTGATATCACCATGATCCATGAACTAGCGAATCAGGTGGTATCTCATGAGTATATGTTTGTTCTTATGGTGTTGTCTAGGTTCCTTGGCTTGTGTGTAACTACCTTGGTGAATTACGCTCTTAGTTACATGCCTGGATAAGCGAAAATGGTTAAAATAGTACGGTGGGGCCAAGGGCCACTCACAGGTAGACCTTTCGGCCGTCCTAACCATTTTCAGATAGAGGCAATAGGTACTATATGTATGCAAGCATGTGGTAGTGCTTGCCTGGCAGCTCAGTTGAAGCGAGGGACGGATCTGGGTAGTGCTCCTGGGATTCCTGGTATATCCCCCGCCGTCATTCAAGAAGAAGAACCAAACAAACAAGGGCCAACATAAATAGAGTGCACAAGCATATGAATTAAAATGCGACAAGCAAACAATCATGCTATGATGAATGATGCACAATTTGCATGGTAATAATGTAGCATGGCATGGGTGAGGTGTGGGGTACAAGATTAAAGCATTTTGTTAAGTTTTTAGCCCGGTTTGCTCTCATAACACTTGTTGTATACTTCTTATTTATATGATGCATGCTGCAATTCAGAACATGGAATGCATAGATAGAACGGGCTCGTCGCGCTGATCGATTTAGACATATTACTTGTCAAATTTGGAGTTATAAAACTAAAGTTAGTTATTAATTAAGAAAAAGGACATTTTATTGTAATTTTAATCATCTCGAAATTTTAAAGTGCTCAAACATTATTTTGAATAGCATAATTGAATTCCTCACATTTTTCTGATTTCAAAACATATATTACATGTTGGATTTGGGATTATAAAACAAGTTATTTAAAAACAGATTTGAATTTGAATGTAAACAATTTCTGGAAAAGTTTAAATCAAACAGAAAACCAGAAAACATTTTATACCCTGGCCAGACCTAGCCCCATCGACAAGTGGTGGGACCTGGGAGGAGAACGGCGCGGCGAAAAAGCTTTTTGCACCGGCACAGGGGCTAGCCGAGGAGGCCGACAGGTGGGGCCAGCGGGCTCGCAGGCCCACGTGACAGCGGCTGAGCACGCAGAGGCTGACAGGTGGGGAGCGTGCTGGATCGCGGGTTGGTTGTTCAAAACTGCAGGGGTGTTTTTGCAAAAGGTACAGGGAGGCTGACTGGTGGGGCTCGCGAGTACCGCGGGTTGAGCGAGAGTTAACAGAGGGGGCTATATGCAAAAGAAAAGGGGCACTGTGGTTCTTCTCCTCTCGTTCTCTGACGGATCGGTCTGACGCGCGCGGTGCGCGGCGCGGCGAGGCGGGGACTCGATCCCGCGACCTAGGCTCGCGCGCGGAGACGGTAACCAGTGCGGCTGGGTGGGTGTTGTTGACAGGGGAGGACTAAGCGGCCAGGTGAGGTGTGGCGCGGTGCAGACGCGGCAGACGCCAGCGGCCGACGGCGCATGGAGAGCGCCTGGCGAAACGCCTGGCGCGGCTAGGGCTTCCTGGTGAGGTGGAGGATGTCTAGGCGGGAGAGGTACTCACCGCGGGGTGGTTGGTGGCGGCGGGTCGGCTTGGGGAGCGGCAGGGCGACATCGCGGCAGACGGCCGGCGAGATTAGGTTTTCCGCGGCGTCACGGTGCTGCGGCAGACATGGGGCTTCTCCTCCTCGCTGGCGCGTCCAGGGTGAAGCAGAGGGTCCTCCTCGGTCTCCTCGACCACCTCCACGTCGCCCATGCCGGCTGAATCGAGGAAGAGGTGGTGGTACTGGCAGTGACCGGCAGGAGGAGCTGGCGTCGGTGAAGCAGAAGGAGGGGAGAGGGTAGGGCCCTGGGGTGGATCTGGCGAGGCAGAGACGTGTGGAGGGAGGTAGATAAGGAGGGCGAGAGGGAGAGGGTTGTCGTGGGGGCTCGGGAAGGGAAAAGGTGGCTTCGGCCACCTTTTTGCTTTCCTTCCTCACGTGCTCGGCGTGGGGCTCGGCCTGGGTGGCTGCAGGTGGGGCTTGGCCAGGAGAGAGGGACAGGCAGGGAGGGGCTCGGGTGGTGGAACCCTGTGGCAGAAAGAGAGGAAGAGGGAGAGAGAGAGGGTCAGGTTGGGGGAGTAGATGGTTAGGGTTGGGGTGGCTTCGGCCTAGGGTTGGAGAGAGAGGGCTGGTGGGTCCCTGCTGGCAGAGAGGGAGGGAGAGGAAGGTGCCCGGCAAGAGAGGGGTGAGGTGGGGACTAGGGTAAGGGGTTAGGGTTGAGAGAAAGAAAAGAGAGAGAGACTAGGTGAGAGGGGGTTTTGGTATGCATGATCAAGAGAGAGAAAAGATGGACATGGGGATGATCTTACAAGCTCATGCAAGGCTCTACACAAGTGCGGTTGATGAGGTAGAGATGAAGAGAGAAAAAGAGAAGATCTCACAAGAGGAAGGTTCCACTCAAAACAAAGAAAAAACAAAGAAAAGAAAAGGGGTTGATGATGGTTGCATGGCCCATGCAAAACATTAAATGCCATGTTTATGCTTGTGAAAACAATACTAATAACATGGCATTATTATTACACATTCCCAAAATGTGGAATAAAGGCCAAGCAAAAAGAATTAAAGGGATGCTCCATGTGGAGTAGAAGGGGATGACCATATTTGAATAAAAATGGGGCATGCTAGTTTGTATGTGCCACTAGGTATTTAGTAAGCCCAAAAATATCCCAACATGAGCATAAACCCCAAACAACCCATATGGAAGCTAGAAAAGGGTTCCACTCACAAGGCATGCAAAGGTGGCCATGTGGCTCTCATAAACCAATAATGTGGAAACAATATGGTGCATATATGAGAGCATGTGGAGTTAGAAGTAGGTCCATCCCAACCTATATGAGCTAGAGATGGAAACAAAATAAAATGCAAAGCTCACATGTAGTAGGGTAGTGGAATGATGGGGTGGTGATAAGAAAGGTGGTGGAATTAAATAAAAGATATGCCCCCAACTCAACTTGGGCATCAAGCATTTATCAAGATTCAAATACAATATATCAAGAGCCAAATACAATTAATAATGCATATGAGAGAAGATCCAAAAGGAAAAGGGTTTTATATGATGCTCAAATGCAAGGTGGCATGATGACATGAGCATGATATAATTATGATGCAACAATTATATGTAGGAAGTAGCATTTATATAGACTAGGCTAGTAGCATTGCAATTGTTAGACAATTGGGATGCTACAACTCTCCCCCACTAAACAAGAATCTCGCCCCGAGATTCCTAGGAAAAAGAAACCAACACAAGGAGAGGCGGGTGTTCGAACGAAGGTGACCCTCACGTTCCCAAGTTGATGAACAACGGAATGGTGCGACCACTACACCATGCAATGCTAGACTTGTTGTGAGTCTTGCGTTTTGCTTGAGAAACAACGGTTAGAAGAGTTGAAGGATTGTCGTGAGACAAGAAGGATAGGATGAACATAGCTCCGGTTTTGTCAAGAAACATGATAAAAGAATAGAACCACTTGTGAAAGAAAAGGACAAGATGATGTATCATGGATAAAGAAAAGACACAACGTTAGGATTAGAGACCAAAAGATGCAAGTGAAGGTGATTCTTTGTTTTCGCTGGAAGAAAAGAGCCACTTTGGGTAAGTATCACCCACTATGAAAATAACATAGTACCTTCCCTCAGATTTGCGAAGAGAAGTTCAGAACAATATCGCCTTCAACAATAGAGTTCCTTGATATAAACAGAAAGATTTAGTTAGACATCGTCGGATTAGATTCTTCTTGCGCCGGTAAGAACCAAAGGATCACGCAATTGAGGTGCGCGGATATAACTTCCAGAGACGGATGTGAAGCTAGATCATGGTGGAATCCCGAGAAGCAAAGAATATGGAGGATCTGGAGTTTATTGTAGAGATACTTATTGCTTTCTTTAGCCTTGAGGCTAACGCAATAGATTTGCGGCTGATGGCATCAACCATAATTGGCTTTACCACAGAAAAAGAATTGATGAAACAAAGAGAGAGATAGTTTCCTTTCATCTTGTTTGGGGATGTCGAGCATCTGTAGGATGACGAGGACAGAAAAGAGTTTGCGTCTGTTTCCACCAGATAATTGAAGATTTTGCTCCATCTAGAATAGACAGACCACCAACAAGAGATTATTGATTACTTTCTTCGAGAGAGCACTCCAGAAAAACAAGGACGGAAGTAAAAGTATCGAGGGATAAAGGCCACTTCTAACTTCCGTGGAATGAGTGAAATCACATTAATTCACCAATTCAATGTACAATAGCGAATGATAATAGTAGTGGTATGGTAGCTACTCCATCCCGCACTCAAAGCATTACTCCGCACATGAATAAGAAAACCATGCAATCCAACTACCGAAAGCGACTGAAGATCTTGACAAGAAGAGCTCATGGAACTCCATAAGAAAACAAAGATTGATGCAAACGATTCACCGGATCCAAGATATATAAGGGTGATGATGTTGTCGTCATACCAGAAGTAACAAGCCACCGGAAAGATATGAAGGAAGATCATGGAGACAACTGCAAGATTCCACAGATAAATAAAAAAATAGCACCACTTGAACATAAGGATTACAAAAGATCTAAAAAATCTTCATGGCCTCCGGTGGATTGAGCATAGACGATAGAGCGAGAGGGTTTCAAGAGATTACTTAACGAGATAGAGGTGAAAAGAACTCCATGTTCTTCTTGAAATGATTGAGAGAGGTTTAGCAGTCTTAAGGAAAATCTTTAGCGGAACGACGATGATAACTTGCCAATAAGGAATAACTCCAGATTGGTTGAAGATGGAGGATGGAATTAACAATGGACTTGCTGATTCCAGAATTTAAGTAATGTATTTTGCAGAAGGACGTGGTCGAGATAGGTGACTTCAAGAAGCCAGAATTCACACTTTGAGAACTTTGCACACAAGCGGTGTTCTCGCAGCTTGAGAGAAAGAGACATAGATGATCTTCCATGTTCTTCCATTGATATCGAATAGGCAAGCATATTATCAACATATACCACCATGGATTAATAAGATATTCCCAGAATACCAAGTTCAAAAGGCGAGAGAAACGAACAAATGCTCGAACACTTCCTGAGCTCAACGCTCTTTGAGAGTCAATATTAAGAGCACGGGTTCGTGTTGAAGAAGATGCACTGGCAGAATAGATTATCTGGTCCTTCGGAAGAAAAGGAGATGTCACCTGGTTCACATTGTCGATTGGATCGCCGCTTACAAAGCTCACAGTCCCTCCGTTCATTACGAACACGTACCCAAATTGCGAACGAGAATCATCTGAGTCAGTAAGGTAACTCGCATCTGTGTAAACCTTACACTAAGTTCAACCTCACCTCCATAAACTAGGAACACATCTTTAGTCCTTCTCAAGTACTTAAGAATGTTCTTAACCACTGCCAAGTGGATTTCTCCAGGGTTAGCCTGGTATACACTCACAAGACTTAGAGCATAGGAAACATCTGGCCTAGTACAAATAATGGCATACATGATGGATCCAACTGCCGAAGCATATGGAATCGCATTCATCCTACTTCGCTCATCGGTTGTCAAAGGACACTGAGTCTTGCTAAGTTTTACACCATGGGACATCGGTAAGAACCCCTTCTTAGACGATTCCATGTTGAACTTCTTCAATATTTTGTCCAAATATGTACTCTGCCTCAACCCAATGAGCCGCCTAGATCTATCTCTATAGATCATGATTCCTAGTATATAAGTTGCCTCACCCAAGTCCTTCATTGAGAAACAACTTTCCAATGACTCCTTGGTTTCTTGCAACATCTAGACATCATTTCCAATCAACAATATGTCATCCACATATAAGATTAGAAAGTTTACTTTGCTCCGACTAAACTTCTTGTATAAACAAGAATCATGATCACTCTTGATGAAGCCAAACGATTTGACTACCTCATCAAAGTGAATATTCCAACTACGAGATGCTTGCTTGAACCCATAAATGGATTTTTGAAGTTTGCATACCTTGTCAACATTAGCCGGATCGACAAAACCCTCAGGATGTAACATATACACGACCTCTCGGTTAAATTTCCATTAAGTAAAGCTATTTTGACATCCATCTGCCATATCTCGTAGTCAAAATAGGCTGTTATAGCTAATATGATCCAAACTGATTTAAGCATCGCTATGGGTGAGAAAGTCCCATCGTAGTCAACTCCTTGAACCTTCCAGAACCCCTTCGAGACAAGCCGTGCTTTATAGATAGAAATCTTTCGATGCATATCAGTTTTCCTCTTAAAGACCCATTTGCACTCGACGGGTCTTGCACCGTCTGGCAGATCAACCAAGTTCCAAACTTGATTTTCATCCATGGACTTTAATTCGGATCTCATGGATCCAAGCCACAACTCAGAATCAGAACACACCATCGCTTCCGAATAAGTTGTTGACTCATCACTGTCCAACAGTAATACATCACAAACACTTCGCAATCTGGATAATATTCGCAGTGTAGGTGCAACTGCCGGCTCAGCTGCCGGTTTATAACAAGTCATGCTACAGCAAAGAATACTAAGCATAAAGCCAAAACAATGTCAAGCATGGCATGACAAAGCATAGCCATAGTCAAGAACGAGCTCTTTTTACCACATAAGCATGAACTTTCCTACTCTTTTCCAAACCAAACCAAACTAATTGCAAACCAAAGTATGAAAGAGGGGGTCCAACAAATTTATTCAGAAAACTAAGCAAACCAAAGCAAACGAAAACCAAAACAAAAACGAAAAAGAAGACGCTCCAAGAAAAACACAACTGTGCATGAAACAATAAAAATGAAGCGTTTGGAAGAAACCTGGGATTTTTATTGATGAAGAAGGGGATGCCTTGGGCATCCCCAAGCTTTGACTCTTGTACTTCTTGGATATTTCTTGGGGTGACATGCGTGGCATCCCCAATATTGAGCTTTAGTCCATCCTTCATCTCATTACTCATTCCTTCCATACACCTGAAATTTTCCTTCATACAAAACTTCACACAATCTTATTAGCAACATTAGTGCACTTAAGATAAATAAGTCTCAAGGTTCAGTTCTAAGACCAAATAAACTTCCATTAGAACACTATATACTGTAGCACTTCCCTCAAAAAGCTCAATTCCCCAAAATAACTCAAGAAGGAACCAACAAGAAGCAAATGCAGAAAATGGCAGAAATCTGTCAAAACAGACCAGCAGGTGAAGACGAATTTTTTCTAAGATCTTATGTTTCTCAAATAAAAAAGTGTTGAACTAACGAAAGTTAGATAACAACCTGGGTCAGAAGCACAAAAAATTACAGCTCAATCCGACATACAGAGCTCTCTCTCAGGAATTTTTACAGTGAAGCACAAAAATCTGTTTCGGGACAGCAACTTTCCCAATCATTACTTCACTCTCATTAGAGGTTACTCTTGGCACAAAAAGCAAATAAAAAGGATAAGGAGAGGTTATTACAGAGGTAATAACTTCCAAGACTCATCTAAAACTTTTGGGTTATCTCCCAATAAGTACTTTTCTTTAACGCCTTTAAGTTAGGCATAAGAAGCAAAGAAAGAATCAAGTGTTCTGAAATGAAGAAGCATTAAGATCAATACCAGAAATATTTTCAACAAGGCAAGGTATATCATCCAAATAAGTTTGAGAGGATCCTATCTCAATGCTCTTGGGTTCACTATTCTCATCAAAAGGGTTTGTAGGAACAATCCAATCAAGATTCTTTTCTATGACATCATGTATTGCTACTAGTTTAAAGGGTATTGGTATCTTAGGTTCCTCCCCATTAGGTTCGGTTTTGTTCATCTTTTCTCATGTACCAACAACATCTACACATGAGCCTAGCATATTGAAACGTTCAAAAACTTTTCTAGCTTCCTTGGCAACATCATAGAACTCCTTAAACAAAGTTTCTAGAATAAAATCCCTCTTTTCAGGGTCTTCAATTTCTTTAAGCTTAAGAAACATTACTTGCATTAAGGGGTTGAGGTTAACAAACCTAGCTTCTAACATGTGAATTAAAGAAGCTGCAGCAATCTCATAGTTTGGAGCAAGTTCTACAAGGGATCTATCCTCAGTATCTTCATGCTTACTAACATGATTAAAAAATTCTTCAATGTTATCTTTCCCAATTATAGAACCACTACCAATTGGAAGGTCTTTCAGGATGAATGTAGGGATCAACATGGTGAGCTGAGGAAGAGGTGACTACTAAAGGAGACTTAATTTTTTATGTTTTTGAATAAGAAAGCAAACTAGTAAAACTAATTTTTTTTTGTGTTTTTTGAAGAACAAAACAAGCAAACAAAGCAAAAATAAAGCTAAGCAAAACAAAAACAACAAAGTAAAGATATTGGTTATGAGGGACTCCCCTTGTGAAGATGTCCTTGACTCCCTAGAAATGGCGCCAAAAAATGTCTTGATGCGCCCGACTTTCGACGTAGAGCTCGTTGGGAACCCCAAGAGGAAGGTATGATGAGCACAGCAGTAAGTTTTCCCTCAGTTATGAAACCAAGGTTTAATCGAACCAGTAGGAGCAAGGAAACACCCCAAAGGTGTTGCTAGCTGAGCTTTGGCAGGGCGCACTACCGGTGCTATTAGCAACGTGGAGACCTGCACAACACAACCATAGAACTTTGTCCCCAACTTGCGATGAGGTTGTCAATCTCACCGTGTTTTGCGGAAAACAAAGGATTAAACGTATCAAATGGAAAGAAGTAATAGTTTGCAGAAAGTAAACACAAAGCAGAAACAATTTATAGATTGTATGTAAAGAAAAAGGACCGGGATCCATAGTTCACTAGAGGTGGCTCTCCTTAGATAGATAACATGCTGGGTGAACAAATTATAGCGGGGCAATTGACAAACACCGAGAAAGCAATACATGCATATACTAATCATCTTGACTCCTCTGAGACTTGATTGGGCATTACAACATAATACATAGACCGCCATCCAACTGCATCTATGACTAATAATCCACCTTCATGTTATCATCCGAACCCCCTCCAGTATTAAGTTGCAAGCAACAGATTATTGCTTTACGAACTATGTGTAAAGTAAACAATACGACTGTTCTATGAACAAAGGATTGTTGTTTTCTCTCTAGTAGCAACAGCACATCTAGTACCTTAGAGATTTCTATCACTTCCCCAGATTACCAGAGGCATGAACCCACTATCGAACATAAATACTAACTCTTGGAGTTGCTAGCATCTACTTGGCCAAGATAGCTACTAACAACGGAAAGCATGCAAGATCTCAAATAACAAAGACATGATAGAATCAATAATCAATCTGAAATAGCATCTCAATATCCATCGGATCCCCGCAAACACAACATGTATGAATTACAAATAGATGATCTTGATCATGAACGGAGCTCACAAGATCTAAACATGAAAGCACAAAGGAGGAGAACCAGCCATCTAGCTACTACATGGATCCGTAGTCCAAGGATGAACTACTCACGCATCACACCGAAGGCTTGCATGGTGATGAAGAAGGCCTCGTGGTGAATTCCCTCTCCGTGAGGTGCCGGAAGAGCTTCAGATCCTTCCCTATCTAGGGATGGAGATTATATGCTCTGAGACTCTTTCGTGGATTTTGATCGGTCCTTAGGGTTTTCGCCCCGAGGGCAATATATAGGCGGAAGGAGAGGCCGAGGGGTGCCGGAGCGCCACACCACCTGGCGCTGGCAGAGCGGCACACCACCTGGCGCTGGCTAGCCCGCGCCGTGTGGTGTGGTGGCTCCCTGGCCCTTCTCCGTCTCGTATTCTGGCACTTGATCCCTTCCGAAAAAATAGGCACTTTGGCTTTTGTCCCGTCCAGTTCCGAGAATATTCATTTTCTGACTTTCCTAGAACCAAAAATAGCAGAAATCAGGCAGCTGGCACTATGGCTCTTGTTAATAGGTTAGTCCAAGAAATCATATGAAAAGTACTCCAAAGTTGGAACAAAACACAAGAAAGTGGATAAAACCAAGCATGGAACATCAAAAATTATAGATACATTTGCAATGTATCAGTGTGAACACCGTCGTTTCTAGATAATAACCCCAAAATGATAAAGGTAGATCTGTGTGACTCATCATTGATTGTACCATGTCCAACAAGGTCCGATTCCGTCGTTCCGACACACTGTTGCTCTAAGGCATACCCGGAAGAGTGAGTTGTGGAACTATTCCACAACTCTTTAGATGGTCATCAAACTCATGTACTCGCCTCCTCGGTCCGACCAAAGAAACTTTATTTTCTTGCCGAGCTGATTCTGTACTTCATTCTGGAATTTTTTGAACTTTTTAAAGGCTTCCGACTTACGTTTCATCAAGTAGACACATCCATATCTACTCAAATCATCAGTGAAGGTAATGAAGTACTCATAACCACCCCTGGTTGTCGCGCTCATTGGACCACATACATCACTATGTACTAGTCCCAACAAGTCAGATACCCTTTCACAACTCCTTGCAAAAGGTGTCTTGGTCATCTTGCCTAGAAGGCAGGATTCGCATGTCTCGAACAACTCCAAGTCGAACATGAGGCAGAAATATTAGACCCATAGCCTTGTCTCATCAAACATGAGGCAGAATTATGTTTCGACTAAGCACTGGAACATAATAACAATTATTTAGCTCCATTAAGAATCCTGAAGGTAAATGAAGTTGCATCGTGCCGACTTCCAATGCAGCGACTCTCGCTTTGTTGCCGACCTGAATGCCAACCTCTCCTATTGCTATGCCCCTAGTTCTTACCAGTCCCTGCAACGAGTTGCAGATATGAATGATTGAGCCGGTATCATATACCCAATAACTACTAGGTGCATTAGCAAGATAAAGGTCTATAACATTGCAAACAAGTGTACCTAAGTTGGAAGCCACACCTCCACTCTTGGCTTTTGATGAGTGCATATTTTCATCATGATTTATATTATTATTTTGCACTATAGTTGTAGGATCTTGGTATTTTACAGCGTTCGCACACACATTTTATGTCTATTTTCACCAGGATCAAGACAGATGATGGATACAATGGACACAATTCTTGGAGCAGTTGTATTGGGGAGAAAAGGAGTCAAAAACAATGTAAATCGCTTATTTGGGAAATATCAATAACACCAGAAGAAAACCCGAAGCGATCGAGGCATCCAGAAGGTTTAACGACCAACTATACGACAGGAATTAATTTTCGGCTGTATAGTTCCCGCTGTATAGTTGGCGCCACCACCGCCTCCTCAAATAGTTTCACCCCGTGCAACTGGATCGGAGAGACGACATACAGAACAACCATAAATCGCTGAAACCTCACCTCTGGAAGGCATCTGGAGGGGGAACTCGTCCATCGGGGATCCATCTTCGCCCTGCACAGATCCGGGAGGCTAAGGCATCGATCTTCATCATCAACCGCTGCATCACCACCATCTCCATCCATCCCATTGACATCTTATCTAGATCTTGTTGTAATTTCCGTACTCGTTGTGGATTTATACAAGCACTATTCATCTATGATAGATTCCATTGTTATTGCCATGATGTTGATTGCCTCCATGTATGAGTAGATCATTAGTTCTTGGGGAGATGGAGAAACCCTAGTATGAGATTGAAATAAGATAAAGTTTATTATGATATTCATCGCTGTGACCATGTGTTAGATTGTCTTCATCTTGATGTTGGAAGAAGTCGACCTCTCAATATTTGCCTCTTCTGGGGACTTGATGGAGGGAACTACGTGTTGGCAGATGAAGGTGCGGTGACTATAAATTTGTTGGCACCCCTTATGTATCAACTTGGGAACCGAGGAAACTCACGGAACACTATCCATGCCATGGGATACGTCCTACGGGATTAAGTCCCTTAACAGCGCAGTAATTCGATTGATGTCGATTGTTGACTGTTGTGGTTATGAGGATGATGTGAGCAGTGGTTGCTGCCTATTTGTCCAAATACGGAGTTCCTCCCACACATACATAGTTGAGAATGTTCATGATAATAATATTTACCTTAGTTCTTTATAATGCTAGAGGTGTATCCGCTACTCCCTAAGAACGCCTTTTTCCCATTGCAGTTTCAAATCTCTTTTACATATGTGATACTTACTTTCTGTGTTTAGTTGTTTTAGTTTACTTATTGTTCTCTTATACCAAAAACCCAAAAACACCTTTTTACACAATACTCGCATTTTATCTTGTTACTTAGAACTTTATTTAGCATTTCTATTGTAGTATTAAATTCAAGAGTTATTAGACTTCAAAATCCTGCTCCTTGTGGGATCGATATCTTTATTTCGAAACTAGCTACATATGATCTATGCACTTGCAGTCATCAAGCTATTTTCTAGCGCCGTTGCTGGGGAGCTAAGTGTTGTAGGTATTTTAGATTTTGCTTATTTATTTTTGTCTTGCTAAGTTTTGTTTTGAGTTACAGGTTTCCACCAACATGATGGAGTTTGAGCATATGGCTAGTGCTAACCCACTCAGCCACTTTGGGAAGCCCTATGATATTAATAAAAGAGACAGCTCCAACAAGAAGACAAGGGGGTTTGAAATAAATCCTCTACTACTTGGTATTCTACACAAGAAGCAATTAACTAGAGATGAAGAATATCCTGATCCATATGAGCATATTGCATGTTTCAAAGATATATGTGGCACTTTCCAATTACCGGGATACACTGCTAATGAGGTAAGGGTTACACTTTTTAGTCAGACTTTGACTAGTATAGCTCTATCATGGTATAGATCTCTACCCCCAGAAGCCACTACTACTTGGGATAATTTAGCATGTGATTTTATAGCAAAATATTATCGATTATCAAAATCTTTTGGAATCAGGCGTCTTATAATGACTTGGAGGAACCATCCTAATGAAGGACTAGTAAGAGCTTATATCAGATTTAAAGATTTACTTAATTAATGTCCTCATCATGATTTTCCTGAATGGTATTTATTGCATATCTTTTATGGCGGGTTAATTGAACTAGAATCTTTTGCGAGAGGAGTTTTTATGAATCTTCCTATAACTAAAGCTTGGGCTTAACTTAATAGAATTCGCGATCATAGAGTTTCATGGAATTTTGGTCTAGGAAGTGAAGGAGGCATAGAAATAGATTATGATTGTATTCATGACTATAATAAAAAGAGCCATGTTAACGAATTATCTAAAGAACTTTATTTGGATTCAGATCTATTGTTGCATGTTGTTAAAGCTTTTACAGAACACATCAAAGCTCCAAAACAGGGTTTCGTCAAGTATGATACACCACCCGAACCTGAGAAGAAAAGAGAAGTTAAAGCAACACTAGCCTCCCTATAACCAATATATGAGATACCTTTCCGTAACACTGCACAGAAGCATATTTTTGAATATGAACATGTCAAAGCAGTACATGAGAAGAAGGAAGAGGAAAGTATGCCAGAAGTTGAGGAACATCTAGAAGAAACCAAAGATGAAGAGGTAACCAAGGAAGAAATTATGGCTATGTATGCACATTGTAACATAGTTGAACTTGATAAAGAGACTTCCGTATTGGTTGAAGGTAAAACAAAGGTAAAAGATGTGGGTAAGCCTATTCTTCCCTACATATTTAACGAAACCTCGCATTATGGTTTATGCGATCTTGGCACCGAAATTAATGTTATATCTTATGATTTTTATTTAGAAATAAAAGAAGAAATAGAACCGGCTACAATTGAAAATACTGATATGACAATCATGTTAGCCAATAAAACTCTTAGAATTCCAATGGTAGTAGTTGAAGATGCAACTGTCACAATTTGCAATAAAAACTTTCCTATCGATTTTGTAGTTGTTGATATGCTAGCTGACACTCTTTTCCCAATTATATTTGGAAGAAACTTTTTGAGTGATGTAGGTGCCAAAGTTGATTTCAAAAAATATATTGTGTCTCTTAAGCTTGGGGAAGCGGAAAAAAATTCCACTTTTCCAAATTTAAAGACAGACCTCTACAAATACAAGAAGAAGAGAAAGAGAAAACTATAGAGGAAATGGCATCTCTCTTCTTTAGTGATCAAGAAGAAGAAATAAATGAAGACTCAAATTATTAAGAAATAGTTATGGAGAACAAGTCCCTAGAAGAACTAGAAGGTGAATTCGATTCACTTCCCATTATAGGGCCTCCAACTAGTGAGGCTTTTGAAGAGCCAGAAAAGAGAGGGGACGAGTGATGGCCCAAAATATATCGAGCTCATTGGGGAACCCCAAGAGGAAGGTATGATGAGCACAGCATCAAGTTTTCCCTCAATTATGAAACCAAGGTTTAATCGAACCAATAGGAGCAAGGAAACACCCCAAAGGTGTTGCTAGCTGAACTTTGGCAGGGCGCACTACCGGTGCCAGCAGCAACGTGGAGACCTGTACAACACAACCACAGAACTCTGTCCCCAACTTGCGACGAGGTTGTCAATCTCACTGGTTTTGCTGAAAATAAAGGATTAAACATATCGAGTGGAAGAAAGTAATAGTTTGCAGAAAGTAAACACAAAGCAGTAAACAGTTGATTGTAGATTGAAAGTAAAAGAAAGGACCGGGGTCCATAGTTCACTAGTGGTGGCTCTCCTTAAGATAGATAACATGTTGGGTGAACAAATTACAGCGGGGCAATTGACAAACATCGAGAAAGCATACAAGAATATACTAATCATCTTGACTCCTTTGAGATTCGATTGGGCATTACAACATTATACATAGACCGCCATCCAACTGCATCTATGACTAATAATCCACCTTCAGGTTATCATCCGAACCCCCTCCAGTATTAAGTTGCAAGCAACGGATAATTGCATTACGAATTGCGTGTAAAGTAAACAATATGATTGTTCTATGAACAAAGGATTGTTTTTTCTCCCTAGTAGCAACAACACATCTAGTACCTTAGAGATTTCTGTCACTTCCCCATATTACCAGAGGCATGAACCCACTATCGAGCATAAATACTAACTCTTGGAGTTGCTAGCATCTACTTGGCCAAGATAGCTACTAACAACGGAAAGCATGCAAGATCACAAATAACAAAGACATGATAGAATCAATAATCAATCTGAAATAGCATCTCAATATCCATCGGATCCCCGCAAACACAATATGCAGAATTACAAATAGATGATCTTGATCATGAATGGAGCTCACAAGATCTAGACATGATTGCACAAAGGAGGAGAACCAGCCATCTAGCTACTACATGGACCCGTAGTCCAGAGATGAACTACTCGCGCATCACACCGGAGGCTTGCATGATGATGAAGAAGGCCTCTAGGTTGAATTCCCCTCTCCGGCAGGGTGCCGGGAAGAGCTTCAGATCCCTCCCGATCTAGGGATGGAGATGATGGCGGCTACAGACTCTTTTGTGGAATTTTGATCGGGTACTTAGGATTTTCGTATCAGAGGCAATATATAGGCGGAAGGAGAGGCCGAGGGGGTGCCTAGGGCGGCCAGACCACCCCCTGGCACGGGCCAGGCTGGGCCGCACGGCTAGGTGGTGTGGCCGGGCTGGCCCCGCTCTGTCTCATAGTCTGGCTCCAGGTATCCCTAGGTGAAAAACTGACTTTGGCTTTTGTCCTGTCCAATTCCTAGTATATTCATTTTCTGACTTTCTCGGAACCAAAAACAGCAGAAAACAGGCAGCTGGCACTGTGGCTCTTGTTAATAGGTTAGTCCAAGAAATTATACGAAAAGTATTCCAAAGTGTGGACAAAACATAAGAAAGTAGATAAAACCAAGCATGGAACATCAAAAATTATGGATACGTTTGCAACGTATCAACATCCCCAAGCTTAACTCCTGCTCGTCCTCGAGTAGTTAAGTGATAAAAAGAAAGAATAATTTTTTAGGTGGCATGCACCATCATAAACTTGATCAAAGTATTTGTAAAACATTCAAAGCTGGGATCATAGTACTTCAATCATAACATGAAATACAAAGTCCCAGCAATAAGACAAAGCAACTATGTTGCAACATGAAAAGGCACAAACAAAAGATTAATGAATAAAAATGCTTTGCAAGATGTTTGTTTGTTTCACATAAAGAAAACATAGCATAGTGGCATTCAGCTTGTCCCTCATAGAGTAGCAAACTTAAATGCATAGGACACCTTCAAAGTTCATAAGAGTGACTAGATACAAATAGTTTAAAACAAGCAATATCAAAGTAGGTGCATAAAGGTAGAAGGTGGAGACTCAACATAAAAGTAAAAGAAAGGCCTTCATAGAACGAAGTAGGGATTCAAGTCTCATAAAGAGCTTCCAAAAATTATGGTACTTAATAGCTTTCAGCTCTCATTTCCCCTATCAAAAGCATCTTGAAGTGATTAAGGTTAAAGTGAACAAACTATGGTGTATATGATTGACGAAGTATAAGTTGTAAATCTCATGTCCCTTGAATACGATGGCCGCTCCTCATGCTACTCAAGTTTAGTCACCGAAAAGTTCTTGTCATCGTAAGTACATGTGTATCATAGAGAACCGCCAACGGGGTACCCCTTGCTCGATGATACGGAAGAATCCCCATATCAAAATGACAAGGCAAGCAGACAATGAGCATCTCAGCAATCTTCTTATTTACCATGGGAATATGGTGCTTTTTCTCTCTTTCCTCTTTTCATAATCTCTTTTTTTCTCTTTTTTCTCAATATCTGGCTCTTTTTTTATAAGAAGAATGCTTCATAGACAGCTCATTATGGTTACACTACAGGTTTCCACCATGTCAGCATGGATTAAACCAGCGGCCCAGGCGTTTCTCTAACACATATACATAACTCCATGGACTTACAAGCTCCCCTTTCATTTCACATCAACGACATTCATAGACAAAAGAGCATGATATCAACTACGTACAAAGTACAAGTGCAATGTTCAAAGTGTTCCCCATGACAGCATGGTTCTGCTAATCCCCAACAAATAAGTGCAAGCATAAACAACACAAATGACACAATGGTTCAAGTTTATTAAGGGCAAGAAAGGTAAAGTGTGCCATCAAGTTCGTGAGAGCATTAATCACTAGTTTTCTCATGACAAGTTTAATTCGGAAGGTAGATAAAAACATGAATATACTTGGAATAGCATATGCTATTAGGTAGGTTTGGTGGACTCTTTGGAATAACTTGGTTTAGGGAGGTGGATGCATGAGTGGAACTCATACTTGGTTGCGGAGGCTAGCAAAACACTGGGAGCGACAAACTAAGAGAGCAATAATGGCCATAATCATGCAGAGCGACAAAACATCATTGATCAAAGCATAAAGTGATACTACAAGTTGAAAACTAAAGGATCATAAAGGCTTATGGTGACTAGGGATAGTCATAACATGGTGTGAGCATGCTCCAAGTCAACCCAAACAAAGCATCAAAAGAGAATACCACAATACTATGCTTTAATATGCTAAAACAACGCATGATTCTTCAAAGGCACATTAAGCAATCTCAATTGTTTATAACAAGTCACGCTACAACAAAGAATACCAAGCATAAAGCCAAAACAATATCAAGCATGGCATGACAAAGCATAGGCCACGGTCAAAAACAAGCTCTCTTTACCACTTAAGCATGAACTTTCCTACTCTTTTCCAATCCAAACCAAACTATTTGAAAACCAATGTATGAAAGAGGGGGTCCAACCAATTTATTCAGCAAACTAATCAATCAAAGCAAATGAAAAACCAAAACGAAAACGAAAAAGAAGATGCTCCAAGAACAACACAACTGTGCATGAAACAATAAAAATGAAGCGTTTGAAAGAAACCTGGGATTTTTACTGATGAAGAGGGGGATGCCTTGGGCATACCCAAACTTTGAAGCTTGTAATTCTTGGATATTTCTTGGGGTGACACACGTGGCATCCCCAAGCTTGAGCTTTAGTCCATTCTTCATCTCATTACTCATTCCTTACATACACCTGAAATTTTTTCCTTCATACAAAACTTCACACAATCTTTATTAGCAACATTAGTACACTCAAGATAATAAGTCTTTAGGATCAGTTCCAGAACCAATAAAACTTCCATTAAAACACTAGATACTGTAGCACTTCCCTTAAACAGCTCAATTCCCCAAAAGAACTCAAAAAGGAACTAACAAGAAGCAAATGCAGAAAATGGCAGAAATCTGTCAAAACAGACCAGCAGGTAAAGACAAATTTTTTCGAAGACCTTCTGTTGCTCAAATCAAAAAGTGTTGAACTAACTAAAGTTATATAACAACCTGGGTAAGAAGCACAAAAAGTCACGTCTCAAAAGGACGTACAGAGATTTTACACGAATTTTTACGGTGAAGCACAAAAATCTGTTTCGGGACAACAACTTTCCCAATCATTACTTCTCTCTCATTAGAGGTTACTCTTGGCACAAAAAGCAAATAAAAAAGTATAAGGAGAGGTTATTACTGAATTAATAACTTCCAAGACTCATCTAAAACTTTTGGGTTATCTCCCAATAAATACTTTTCTTTAACGCCTTTAAGTTAGGCATAGGAAGCAACAAAAGATGCTCATACTGGAAATATGAATTGAAGTAAAAGAGAGCATCAAGAAGCAAATTCAAAACACATTTAAGTCTAACCCACTTCCTATGCATAGGAATATTGTATGAAAATAAATGCACAAAGAACAAAGTGATAGGCATAGGAAGATAAAACAAAAGTAACTTCAAAACTTTCAGCACATAGAGAGGTGTTTCACTACCATGAAAACATCTACAACCATATTTTCCTCTCTCATAATAATTTTCAGTAGCCTCATGAATAAAATCAACAATATAACTATCACATAAAGCATGATTTTCATTATCTACAATCACTATAGCTTTATTATAAACATTTTCAAAAGAATCCTCAGGAACATAACATTCATCCTCCTTTAGTAAGCATGGGGGACAATCAAATATTGTAAGGGGTAAAGAGTTACTCTCACTACAAGGTAGGAATGGGTAGATCCATTCTTCATCCTCTTGATCATCACTCTCCTCCTCTTTTTCATCCAATGAGCTTCCAGTTTCAGCAATTTGTTCTTCCATAGGCCCCTGTAAGGCATTAGTCTCTTCCGCTGGTGGCGAGCATCTATTAAGACATTCAAGAATATAGCCATTTTCTTCCTTGTAATTATCAAAGCAAAATTGAAGTATATCATAAACCTCATATTTATAAGGTGCATCATCAGTATTTTCAAGCAAACTAGCAAGTTCAAATGCACCCTTCCAAGCAATAAATTCTTCAATTTGTTCCACATCATAAAAGTCATAATTTACTTTAACATAAGAAGATATGGTAACATTATCATTATACTCACATTGAAAAGGGAGGTGTTTATACCTCCTACAGCAAGAAGATTTATCAATGCAATAAGTAACATCATAAGTAGAGCACACGTTTCTAGCAATGGTATTCAATTTATCAATTTGTTCCCATAAGAGTTTCCCTTTTTGTGACAAGCGGTGTTCCTTATAATAATATTTTTGTTCTTCCGTGAACCCACCTTGCCAATTAGATTCAATTTCAAAGGAACCAACCATTGATAATAAGCATGATAAAGCAAGACAATAACAGACCAACGAAAATACCAACTATAGTAGGAACTAATTTTTTTTGTTTTTTTATAAAGAAACAACCAAACAAAGCAAAAGTAAACTAGGCAAAACAAAAACAACAAAGTAAAGAGATTGGCTATGAGGGACTCCCCTTGTGAATATGTCCTTGACTTCCCGGCAACGGTGCTAGAAAAATAGCTTGATGGCCCAAAATATATCGAGCTTGTTGGGGAACCCCAATAGAAAGGTATGATGAGCACAGCAGCAAGTTTTCCCTCAATTATGAAACCAAGGTTTAATCGAACCAGTAGGAGCAAGGAAACACCCCAAAGGTGTTACTAGCTGAACTTTGGCAGGGCACACTACCGATGCCAGCAGCAACGTGGAGACCTGTACAACACAACCACAGAACTTTGTCCCCAACTTGCGATGAGGTTGTCAATCTCACCGGTTTTGCTGAAAACAAAGGATTAAACGTATCGAGTGGAAGAAAGTAATAGTTTGCAGAAAGTAAACACAAAGCAGTAAACAGTTGATTGTAGATTGAAAGTAAAATAAAGGACCGGGGTCCATAGTTCACTAGTGGTGGCTCTCCTTAAGATAGATAACATGTTGGGTGAACAAATTAGAACGAGGCAATTGACAAACATCGAGAAAGCATACAAGCATATACTAATCATCTTGACTCCTTTGAGATTCGATTGGGCATTACAACATTATACATAGACCGCCATCCAACTGCATCTATGACTAATAATCCACCTTCAGGTTATCATCCGAACCCCCTCCAGTATTAAGTTACAAGCAACGAATAATTGCATTACGATTTGCATGTAAAATAAACAATACAATTGTTCTATGAACAAAGGATTATTGTTTTCTCCCTAGTAGCAACAACACATCTAGTACCTTAGAGATTTTTGTCACTTCCCTAGATTACCAGAGGCATGAACCCACTATCGAGCATAAATACTAACTCTTGGAGTTGCTAGCATCTACTTGGCCAAGATAGCTACTAACAACGGAAAGCATGCAAGATCACAAATAAAAAAGACATGATAGAATCAATATTCAATCTAAAATAGCATCTCAATATCTATCGGATCCCTGCAAACACAACATGTAGAATTACAAATAGATGATCTTGATCATGAACGGAGCTCACAAGATGTAGACATGATAGCACAAAGTAGGAGAACCGGCCATCTAGCTACTACATGGACCCGTAGTCCAGAGATGAACTACTCACGCATCACACCGGAGGCTTCCATGATGATGAAGAAGGCCTCCAGGGTGAATTCCCCTCTCCGGAAGGGTGCCGGGAAGAGCTTCAGATCCCTCCCGATCTAGGGATGGAGATGAGCTGACTCTGAGACTCTTCGTGGAATTTTGATCGGTACTTAGGGTTTTTATATCGGAGGCAATATAGGCGGAAGGAGAGGCCAGGGGTGCACAGGCGGCTGACCACCCACAGTGCGGGCCAGGCTGGGCCACATGACCAGGTGGTGTGGCCGGGCCCCAGCCCCTCTCCGTCTCGTAGTCTGGCTCCAGGTATCCCTCGGTGAAAAACTGACTTTGGCTTTTGTCCCGTCCAATTCCAAGAATATTCATTTTATGACTTTCCTGGAACCAAAAACAGCAGAAAACAGGCAGCTGGCACTGTGGCTCTTGTTAATAGGTTAGTCCAAGAAATCATATGAAAAGTACTCCAAAGTGTGGACAAATATAAGAAAGTAGATAAAACCAAGCATGGAACATCAAAAATTATGGATACGTTTGCAACGTATCAACGAGGAATTACCACCCTAGAATTGAAGACTCTACCAGATAATCTTAAATACAGATATTTAGATGATACAAATAAATTTCCTGTTATTATTAGTGCTAAACTTTTAGGAGATAAAGAAGAAGAACTCATGAAAATACTTAAGGAGCATCGCAATGCCTTTGGGTACTAAATGGATGATTTGAAGGGCATTAGTCACATGATAACCGTCCATCAAATATTCATGGAGGAAGGTGCTAAACCAGTTGCGGAATTTAATAGACGACTAAAGCCTGAAATGAAGGAAGTGGTAAGAAAATAAATAGTACGCCTATTGGACGCAGGTATAATCTATCATGTACAATAAAGTGAATGGGTAAGTCTTGTTCATGATGTCCCTAAGAAGGGCAGTTTTACTATTGTTCCTAATGAAAACAATGAATTGATACCTACTAGAACTATTGTTGGACATAGGATGTGTATAGATTTCAGGAAATTGAATAAAGAAACTAGGAAAGATCACTATCCTTTACCGTTCATAGATCAAACTTTAGATAGGTTAGCAAACCACACTCATTTTTTCTACTTGGACGAATACTCTGGTTTTTCTCAAATAGTTGTTCATCTTGTTGACCAACTTAAAACAACTTTCATTAGTCTTTATGGTTTAAATTCTTACCATCATATGCCTTTTGGTTTATGTAATGCTCTAGCTACTTTTCAAATATGCATGACTGCTATTTTTGCAGATTTTATAGAACTGATAATGAAAGTATTTATGGATGACTTTTCTATCTATGGAACTTAGTTTACTAGTTGCTTGGATAATCTCAAAAGAGTTTTGCAGCGTTGCACAGAAACCAATCTTGTTCTAAACTAGGAGAAGTGCCATTTTATGGTCAAAGAAGGTATAGTCCTTGGACATAAGGTATCAGGTAAGGGAATTGAAGTGGATAGAGCTAAGGTTGAGTCCATAGAGAGAATGCCACAACCTAGGGATATAAAAGGTATAAGAAGTTTCCTTGGTCATGTGGGTTTTTATAGAAGATTCATTAGGAATTTCTTTGAAATATCTAAACCTTTGACTAACCTTCTGCAAAAGGGAGTAAGATTTAATTTTGACAATAAATGTCTTGTAGCCTTTGATAAACTTAAATATGTTTTATCCCATGCTCCTATCATTAAACCACCTATCTGGGATATGACTTTTGACTTAATATGTGAAGCTAGTGATGATGATGTAGGAGTAACTCTAGGACAACATATAGGTCACAGATTTAATATTATACGTCATGCTAGTAGAACTCTTAATAGTGCTCAAAAGAATTATCCTAAGGAAGAAAGGGGACTTTTTGCTGTATTTTTCTCTTGCGATAAATTTCGTTCTTATATAGTTGATGCAAAAGTAAGAGTTTATACGGATCGTGATGGTTTAAAAGAACTCCTTGAGAGGAAAAATCATAAGCCAAGACTGATCCATTGGATCCTTTTACTTTAAGAATTTGAGTGGCATATTATGGAAAGGCAAGAAATAAAGATGTTGGATGCAGTTTCCATATTCGCCCAACAAGGCACCAATCTTATTGAGAGGAACTTTAGTCCTAGTGATTTTTGTTTACAAGAATTATTAAATAAACTAAGGTCAATTCCTCCAAAAGAGAAGAAGTCTTTATTATTGGAAGTGCAAGGTAAGTGTTCTTACTCAAATAAGTGATTTGTTTTCACAAATTTTACTTCTGAAATTATCCTCATTTTTTTTTGAAGTTTCTAAAGGTTTTTACCAACTATGCGGTCACAACTATACAGCCGGAGAAAAATCTCCCGATGTATAGTTGGTCGTTAAACCTTCAGTACCTTCTTCGTGAAATTGTTTTCGATGTCTGGAAACTATACGGTTGCAACAATACTGCCGGAGAAAATCTTCCCGACGTATAGTTGGTCATTAAACTTTCTGACATTTTCGATTCTTTTTTTGTTTTATGGTGAAAAAAAGTTTTGGTGGTTCCAAGTCGGTAACTTAATTGACCTGGACTCGAGATATTTGAAAATATCTGCCCGGAACCAACTATACGGCCGGAGCTATACAGATCGCGCCTGTATAGTTGGTCGTTACGTGGCAGGACTTCTCCAAATCCGCGATTTTTTGCCTGTTCCGTTAAGATTCTTTTTTTGGGCGTGAATTTGGTGTTTCTCGCGAGTTTTACCAACCTCTGACCCCCTTATACTGCCATCGTGTTTCTCTCTAAATCATAATCACCAGGAACTAATCCAGCCATGCTCTATCCTGTCCCAGGCTGTGGAAAACCCCTGGGTCTCATTGCTCCTTCCAGGGATCGCTCTCACAGCCCGTCCATGGAGGACGACAACGAGGAGGTGGAGAGGTTTAGCCCGAGGTACAAGGTGTACGTCGAGCCAAGCTTCTACAACAACGATCCCGATAAAGATTGGAGTGACATCTACATTTGTCGTGATGTCTATGATCCCCCAGAGATCAACTGGGCGGCAATGAAGAGAGCTCAACAAGAGAGACAAGGCCACAAGACGCATGGAAAAGGGCGTGTGGAGACGTTCAAGTTCATCGCCATGGACCCCAGGCCACGCAAGCGTAAGGAATTACCTAATCTTGGTGCAGGTGCTAGCAAGGGAGCGACGGTGCCACTCTTGAAGCCTAGCATTGGTGCTCATATGAGGGTGAAGCCTCAAGACGAGTGGAGGAACGGTTTCTACTTCCCCGATCCATCAATTATGGACGAGGAAGAAGAAGTTGTTCCCAGGACCAAGGACCACGTGCAAGCACTAGAGATATATCAGAAGCAGGAGCTACTCCATCGCATTGAAGTCTGTCACCGTCTCAAAGAGATAGACAAGAAGGGTGATCTTCTCCTATTGATGACTAAACTCGCAGATAAAGTGTACACTTTGCAATCTGATTTGTGCAGGTGCTACATCCGCATCACTACTCTGGAGGATACCAACAAGAAGCTATGCACCATGGTGTTACATGCCATGGTGCCATAGTGATCTACAATAATCACGGTATCAAATAATCGCAAGGGATTATTTGATCCCGCCTGGCTTGATTCCAAGCTTGGGGAGATCTTTAAGACCTTGCAATCTATCTTATAAGTTTTACATTACTATTTTAGTTTTGCATTAGTTCAAATTAGAAATGAAGTTTGCATCATTAGAATTCCCTTCAGGAATAGTCGATCCCTTTTATGAAATTCCAAGTTTATTATCATATATGGAGCAATATTGAGTTTGTGCTTGTCCTATTGGATGTATGAATGGCTTGAGTGTAATTTTACTTGCACTTGATGATAGGAATAGGAGTCTTCCACACCATTGCTATTAATGGAACATACAAAGATAATTTGGTCAATATGTTGTAAGTTCATGGTTTGATTTACAAAGAAAAAATTATCTAATCAGTTAAGTTGAAAAAGAAAGCTTGAACAAAGGAAATTAAAAGTGCCATCAAATTAGAGTGAGAACAAGACGAGGTAGAATATTCAAGCTATAAAGATTGCTTCATATACAATTGGAATTTGGTAATTGAGATCGTTAAACTTTGAATTCCTACATGAAGTGGAATGTATGACTAGCTCCTTTGCATAGCACTTAAACAAAAGTGTGAGCATATATATAAAAAAAGAGCGAATGTGCAAAGAGCAAATAGGCATACACCACTATATTATAGTATGACAAAGAAGCGTTTGAGATTTTAAATCCCAAGTGAATATGTTAATCTAAAAACACTTGGGACTACCTTGCTAACTCATTCGGTTGAACTGAATATTTTTACATCATATTGAGAGTGATCTTTTGTGAACTGGTAAATGCTAAGGTGTGGAAGCCTGCTAATATTATTCGGATGGTTCGAGTAAGGTACTATTCATGAACTTATTCATATGTACCATATATGATAAACACATGCTGCAACTGCCTCATTTATTTTATCGACTCAGCTTCATGAATATGAGGATCGCATCCATTAAGCTAAACTTGCTCGGGACGAGCAAGAGTCCAAGCTTGGGGAAGTTGATGAGTGCATATTTGCATCATGTTTTGTATTATTATTTTGCACTAGAGTTGTAGGATCTTGGTATTTTACGGTGTTCGCGCGCACAATTTATGTCTATTTTCACCAGGATCAGGACAGATGATGGATAGAATGGATACAATTCTTGGAGCAGTTGTATTGGGGAGAAAAGGAGTCAAAACAACATAACTCGCTTATTTGGGAAATATCAATAACACCAGAAGAAAACCCTAAGTGATCGAGGCATCCAGAAGGTTTAACGACCAACTATACGGCAGGAACTAATTTTCTAGCCATATAGTTCCCGCCATATAGTTGGCACCGCCACCGCCTCCTCAAATAGTTTCACCCCGTGCAACTGGATCGGAGAGACGACATACAGAACAACCAGAAATCGCCAAAACCTCACCTCCAGAAGGCATCTGGAGGGGGAACTTGTCCATCGGGGATCGATCTTCGCCCTGCGCAGATCTAGGAGGCTAAGGCATCGATCTTCATCATCAACCGCTGCAACACCACCATCTCCATCCGTCCCATCTACATCTTGTCTAGATCTTGTTGTAATTTCCATACTCGTTGTGGATTTATACAAGTACTATTCATCTATGATAGATTCCATTGTTATTGCCATGATGTTGATTGCCTCCATGTCTGAGTAGATCATTAGTTCTTGGGGAGATGGAGAAACCCTAGTATGAGATTGAAATAAGGTAAAGTTTATTATGATATTCATCGTTGTGACCATGTGTTAGATTGTCTTCATCTTGATGTTGGGATAAGTCGACCTCTCAATATTTGCCTCTTCTGGGGATTCGATGGAGGGAACTACTTGTTGGTAGACGGAGGTGTGTTAACACTTACAGTGACTATAAAGCTGTTGGCACTCCTTACATATCAACTTGTGAACCAAGGAAACTCACGGAACACTATCCATGCCATGGGATACGTCCTACGGGATTAAGTCCCTTAATAGCGTAGTAATTCAATTGATGTCGATTGCTGACTGTTGTGGTTATAAGGATGATGTGAGCAGTGTTTGTTGCCTATTTGTCAAAATACGGAGTTCCTCCCACACATACATAGTTGAGAATGTTCATGATAATAATCTTTACCTTAGTTCTTCATAATGCTAGAGGTGTATCCGCTACTCCCTCAGAACGCCTTTTTCCCATTGCAGTTTCAAATCTCTTTTACATACACGATACTTACTTTCTGTGTTCAGTTGTTTTACTTTACTTATTGTTCTCTTATACCAAAAACCCAAAAACACATTTTTACACAATACTCGTATTTTATCTTGTTACTTAGAACTTTATTTAGCATTTCTATTGTAGTATTTAATTCAAGAGTTATTAGACTTCAGACTCCTGCTCCCTGTGGGATCGATATCTTTATTTCGAAACTAGCTACAAACGATCTGTGCACTTGCAGTCATCAGCTTTATCCGCCAGATACTTGCTGCAATTCCTCTTCCAATGGCCATCTACCATGCAATAGAAGCAAGCAGATCCGGCTGAAGGAGATGACTTAGTCCCTGAGGAAACGCTTGGGATCTCATCTTGAGCATTACCTCCTGACTTAGCCTTCTTCTTCATAGTCCAAGAACTCTTCTTAAACTTAGCCTTATTCTATACCACCAACACTTGGCTGGTACCTTTCTTGAGATCAACCTCTGCCTGCTTAAGCATCCCATGTAATTCAGTGAGCTTCTTATCCATACCATGCATGTGGTGGTTCGATATGAACTGACCATACGCACTAGGAAGAGAGTTCAGAATTATATCTGTAGCGAACTCTTCACTAATGGGGTACCCAAACCTTTCTAGAGACTGCATGTAACAAACCATCTTGATCACATGCGGACTCAGTGGATCGCCATCCTCAAGATTACAACTCAGCAAAGCTTGAGAGACTTGATACCTCTCGGTCTTTGCCGACCTTGGAACATACTTTTGAGACTTTAGATCATATCGTAGGCCTCAACATTCTCGAACTACTGCTGCAAGTCCGGTTCCATGTGAGCAACCATAAGACAGCTAATTTCTGTAGACTCATCACATGTTCTACGGTAGGCATTGGTTGCTGGGACACTCGCATTCTCATCCGGCACATCTGCAAGCGGGTTGTCTAGAACATGATCCCTCTTTTCTTGTTTGAGAATAATTTTCAGATTATAATACCAGTTGGTGAAGTTAGTTCCATTAAGTTTTCTCTAGGATGGTCCTCAAAGCAAAACTGGATAAGTGAGGGAGACTGCTACTAGGTGCCATTATCTACAACAGAAATATGCAAAACACTTAAGACAAGTATTCATAAAAGAGCAAGCATATTAAACACTTTAATACTTATGCTCCCACTAGAACCAACACCCCTCCGATGGTTACTTAGTGATTCAGGATCCTAAATAAGCAAGCCAACTAGTGAGCTTTAGCATCACCGCTAGCCCTCAAGTGATCTAGGTAGGCAACTCCTTGCCAATCGTATCTCATGCGACTCCTGTTGGTCGGGTGGCATCTCATGCCCCGACTCCCGACCGCCCTCTCCCCGAGCCCCACAATCGTTGTGATAGACCCGTCTAGCTTACCAAGTGCTTTCGTTGTAAGAGTCTGACTCGAACCCACCTAGTCAAAAAGAATTGGTAGCACCTCAATTTTATGAGCCCACTGCCAAGAATGTTCGACTTGTGATGGTGCAGCACCGACGGGGAGACCGACTAGACCTTCTTTGAGGGATTAAAGTTTACAACTATCTAATAGAGGTAAAACTAGAGACACAACAATAACACAAAATAATCCAATTATAATGTGAAATGGTATGGCTCCCTTCATGGTGACCTCCATCTCCCGTGTCCTTCAAGTCCTCCAAACATGCTACACTAGCACTAAGGAATATACAAGAAGATGTCATCTCATGCCGACACGCAGGTCGTTATACAATAATAGTGACATCACTTTGGCTCCAGCTGGCTAACAAAACCATGATGCGTAGATCACATATGGATTACACACATCACATGCACATAAGCCATACCATTCACAACTTCCTGCAAAAACAAGTTGTGCATAGATACGATATCCACCGGCATTGTGAACCTCGCAACGATATCTAATGTGCTACGACAAGGCGAAGCCGGCGGTCCTGCTAGCCGAATAGCGGACGGGGATTGAAGGGGCAGCGCCCGACGATTTTTCCAAAATCGCAGATCTAATTTGCATTCCGAACCATGGATTCCTTCATTGGATAAAACACTTTTACCCAAATATGATCCCTGTGCAGATCTGACCAATCTCATTTATCGTCCGCACCTGATCTTCCATGCACCCTCGAGTGCGATTGATCCAATCAATCTTGCACAAAGTCGATCTATCTCATAGATTAACCACCAATACCCTAAGTGGATCTCATCCACTACCTCGTGCATATCACATACGCACAGATCTAGAGCCTAAAACCAGAAGCTTTCACTCTGATACCACTGTTGGGCCACATAGAGATAAACAAAACCCTTTCCCTACGCGGTGCACCCAAGATCCAGCTCAAGTAATAGGCCACGAGATTACTGCTAGACGCGCATATGCGGAAGTTGATGTAACGCGTCAAAACAGTGCCGAATGATCCCACGGATAGTCCTTCGAAACCCATAGACAACTCCTCCGCCAGATCCCCCGGACAGCTCCTCTGTCTCCAGCGCCGCACGTGCAACGCCTCTACCGGTATCCACACATATATAGGAAGGAGTTTCAGACAGAGGATTGCTAGATCCTGTCTAGCCCGAAATGGAAGTGGAGAAAGTGACGGCTAGGTCAGGGACTTTCCCTTTCACTCCACTTATATACACTCCTAGTTGGCTCAACGCTTGAGGCCCATCTAGGTCATACTCCAATCTCCACATGGATCTAATCCACATGGTCTCCTTACCCTTAAGTCTGTGACCCTGTAGGTTCACGTACACCTGGACACGACATGAGCTACACCTCCAAGTATCCCGTCATGGCTTTGAGTCCAAGTCACTCTCATGAACACTTGGTCTTAAGTCGATAGATGTTAGTGGCCTCTAGCAAGACGTGCCAACTCCCAAGTGTCGTAAAGTCAGAAGACGAACCTTCAATGTGACTTTTGTCCAAGTCCATTTGCCTCAAGATATACATGTTAAGCTATAGGAAAGTAGTTGCCATCCCTTTAATAGCTTAAATCTCTTCTCGTACCATGATATGTGACTCACTGGACTAACTCTTAGTCTGACTCCTCAGTTAACACTTAACTGGGTAGTGCATGGCCATGCTTCCGAATCATATCACATGAGAGGGCCCAGAGAATATCTCTCCATTATGGAGGGGAAAATCCCATATTGGTAATCCACGTCACGCAACTTGCTTCACAACCAACCCAAACTCTACCTTTATAACTGGCCATTTACAAAACAATGTTTAATAGAACCTAAGTTGGCGATCCACAACTCGGATCATGCAATCACCTAAAGTCAAAGGATTCCATTGCTTGAGACTGCAAATGACAACATGCTTGTTGCATCTCAACTGTGGGTTAGTCCGACTCGCTAAACTCTTTAGCTGAATCAGTGTAAGTCGGAATAGCATCACCATGCCCATGACATGTGGAACCGTGTCATCAGCCGACTTGCACATTGGTCTAAGTTGTGTGTCCATCACAACCTCAATGACCAAGGACAAACTGGTATGAACAATCATGAATATATAGTTCCACAACTAAATCACGTATTCAGTGATACATATATGATGTTCATACAAGGACAACTTTACTTTATGAATACTTTGGGAAATATCATCAACCAGGATTGCCTCTAGGGCATATTCCCAACACGAAGAGGACCCTACTTCTGCTTGTCAGCTCTTGATTATCAGGAAGTCAAAAGTTACAAGGGGTGTGCAGATGCAATCCGGCGAGGAGTATGCGAAGGTTGTGGATTGTCCTCCTCGCCGCCCCCTCCTAGCCTATATATAGGGAGGCTAGGTCTCGAGATAGCAGACCGAGTCGGTTATAGATTAGGGTTTTCCCTTCAAGTTTCTATCTAATCTTTGTCGTGTTCTTCAAGAAGTCGTGTTCCTGTGGGCCACCTGAATCCTTATTGGGCTTCATTTGTACCATGGACTCCTCTTGGGCTAGACCATATAGGCTAACCTCGAGTACTTATAAGGTATACCCATGTCACTCCACCATCTAGGGTTTGGGGCGACGCCCCCCACATGGGCCCTTTGACCATGGCACCCTAGCCCATTATGGTTGGGGTGCCCCCACTTAGGCCCATGTGGCCCCCACCTTGTAGGTTGGTCCCACCATGGACCCTCCGAAACCTTCTAAAAGCTTCTATCGCCATAGAATCTTCTGAACTATTCCAAAACCCTAAAATAGGAAGTGCCATATATAATTCTCTACCCCTGGACCATTCTGGAGCTCCTCATGATATTAAGGATCTCATTGGAGACTCCAAAACAACATTTGATTCACACCACACATATTATCAAACGAAGACTAGCGACATTGTAGGTTAGGTGTGTGACCCAACGGGTTCGGGAATATGTAGACAAGATAGAGACAACTCTCTGGTCAATAACCATGACCGGGATCGGGATGCCCATGATGACTCCTACACATTCAAAGAATTTCTTTTCGATTGAACCACTATGTCAAAGATTTAGACAATCCGGTACACGATTCCTTTGTAATCACGATATGTGACTTACCAAGATTTGATCGTTGGTATCACTATACCTAGTTCAATATCGTTACCGTAAAGTTCTGTTTGCTTGAATCGTGGCATAGGATCCATGTGACCAACTACTTTAATCATTGGTCTCTTGAATGCTATAATATCGAGAGGTCCCAGAGATATCTTACACTCCATAACACAAAGAAAAAATCCCACTCTTGATTCACACAACCCAATAGACACCATCAGTGATACCTGAAAGCCACCTTTATAATCACCCAGTTCCGGAGTGATGTTTGGTGTCCAAAAGGTATTCCTCCGATGCCCGGGAGTAATATGATCTCATGGTCTGAGGAAACTATACTTGCCATATACCTAAAGGTGATAGCAAACAAACTACACATTGCGATCAGAAGCTATGCTTACTATTAAGGGTCTTTTCCTTCACATCGTTCATTAATGAATGTGATCGTGTTATCAAGTAACATCGATGTCCATGGTATATGAAACCTTAATTAACCATCTCTTGACTAACGAACTAGCAGAAGAGGCTTACTAGGGACTCTATGTTCTTTATTTACCCACACGTGTATTTGGTATTTGGTTTCCAATACATGCAGTTATAGCATGGATAATAAACAATTCATGAACATGTAAATATGAATAACAACATCTTTATTATTGACTCTAGGGCATATTTCCAACACCATCATGCTTGAAATCTCTTGTTCATTTGACCCTCTCAAATATTCATCCCCACACACTTCAACCATAGCTTTGCAGAATTTGTACATGGTTTCAGTGGCTGCGGACTCAGACATGTGCAGGTACTCATATTTTGTATCTCTAGGAGCTCTATATGCAAGCATTCTGATGACAGTCGTGCATTTCTGAGTTGATGAGAAACCTACCATTCCCATGACGTCTTTCTTCATCTTTAAATAGGGGTCGTAGGCCATCATATCATGCACCATGCGCATGTTCCTGTTCCTCCTGTAGAGCCGACGAAATTCCTTTGGGGGTATACGTTGCAATCTCAGCGAAGTAGTCAGTGTATAGCATGGTATGCATGCCCTCCATCTTCTACCTCGGCTTGCTCTTCCATCTCCCAACCGACGAACCTCCATGTTTGGGATCATCATTCTTCAGCTCATTGGCTTGCAACTATAGAAGACATGCGAGGATTTTCAAGTCTATACATCATACAAGAATCATTCAGTCACCTACTTAGCGGAGATGGCGACAAAAAATAGGAAAGTAACCTATCAATGCAAATTAACTGAACACTTTGTGTGTGAGATGCGCGAGAGAGGTCGCCGCGAGTTGGAAGACCCAAAGGACGTTGGAGGAAGCTTCATAGCGGTAGGAGACTTAAACGTTAGGAGGATGGACTTCGACGGTGACCTATGTGAAACATGGAGATGGCCACGTCGATGATTTAGCAGGGGTTGGAGACTAGGAGAGAGGTGCGACATCGGGAGGAAGAAATAAATGGAGGCGAGATTGATGGCAAGTGGAACCCGTATGGTTGTATCTAACATGGTGGGACGTGTGACTTGTGTCTGACACGCCCAGAAGCTCCCTCTAGCGCGAGACAATTTGAAAGTGTCGAACAACCTATTAAACCAGACCCAACAGAACTTGGTATTGGAGGACATGGCTGGACACTTTTTATGTTGAAGGAAATTTGATCTGTTAGTAGCTCTATTGAGCTGACCTAGGTGTTGTAGAGCTACCTCTTGGAGTGTGCACAACATCATGTTTAGTTTAACATGACTTGCTATTGTTTGTTTTCCTAAAATAAAATAGTATCTTTGCAAATAGTTTTGAATAAACAAACAAATATATGACGATACTCAAGCATGATCTTGAGAAGATATGTGTTTGTGTGGTTCAAGTGACGTCCTCTGATCTCCTAGAAATCCTCTAGTTGCAGGTCCATGGAGTTTGGTTGCTTATACCATTCTGCACAATTATTTGTGTTTCTATCAACCCTTGTGAGATATGACTTGACAAGATCAGATCTTGTACTGATACCTAGGCTCTGCCAATGATGCAAAGGCCGAGGCATGAATTCTCTTATAAGAACAGATACTAAGATTTGGCTTTTCAACTCTAGGAGGATTAAACATAGCACTTCTATGTATATTGTATATTTGAGAGAAAACCATCCTTCTAATCCTCCTAGACAAACTCTAGTTGAGGGGTAGTCGGATTTGATTGCTTTGTATTGTTTCCCTGTTTTTTTAAGATGTGGCCATGCAAAAGATATGAACAAATGCTTCTTGATCTAGCTTATACTTGTAGTTGATTCCTACCTACTACCCTTTGTATCATGTTTATATCTATCTTGTGCTTCTGGATCTTGTTCTTTTGGATCCTAACTAATCAGCTTCTTGTGAGTATTTGACCAGATGCTAATGTATGATTATGCTTGTGTCTTGCTGCCAAATTTGATCAATTCTTGCTGGTATCTTCTCCTCCTAGCTCCTGCTACTCACGCCATCTTGTACTCCTGGTTTGCCCTCCTACCTTCTTCTTGATTTGATTTCTAGGCTCTACTATGTGATCATGTTGGATGGGATTGCTGGTGGTGTTAATGTGTTCTTGTGGGGTTCCAAGAAGAACAAGTGGAGAAGGTAGTGTGTAGAGTTGAAGATATGTGTAGTGTGTTGTGGAGATGATATGGTGTAGTGAACTGAGATATGCCAAGGTAGTGCTACAACTGCTATCTCCTGCTTTGCTTCCTAGAGTTGTGCTTGTTGTGTCGACAACACACATCTTGTGAGCTGCTAGCCTGATTGCTTATCTATCTGGCTCAAGTGACAAGGCTAGTGACTCCAGTTATGGATGAGATCATGTAAAATCTAAACATGCTCCTGGAGCTTTACTATTGCTCAAATAACTTACTCTTGGTAAAACTTGCCCCTTCCATGCCCTCTGATGCATTAGTCTGAGGCCATACCTGTGATAAAAACATATATTCCATTTGGCCCCTCTTTTAATTACTCAATGATGACAAAAAGGCAACAGTAATCCTTTGCTAAGTTTTAGAGTAATACTAACACTAATCATCCCTTTTATGTGTTTTCTTTATCTAATTGTTATGCAGGAATTCAAGTGAAGAAGAAAAGAAGATACAAGAGTAGATAGGAAAATAGTTTAGGTTTTCTTTTTATCAATTATTGTAATTTCTTTTCTATTTGGATATTGTAGAAACATTGTATTATTATATCTTATTCAATAAAGTTAAATTTTCTTTCTTTTGCAATTTGAGACTTGTAATTATTTGTACTCCTATTTATATAGTAATAATAATACCATTGTTTATTAGTAATTAAATTTCCTTTTCTAAATTTCTTTACTATTTAGAGTTCAATTTCATTTTATTTTGAATGCACATATATTATTTAAATATTCAAACTTAAATATTCCCTCCTAAAACACAAGAATTCAACAAAGGCCATGTCGACATTCATAGCACTCATCATAGATGAACTAAACCCCGATTCATCGAAATAAGAGGAACTCCGGTCTCTTTGTGTTTTAAAATAAACGCGTGAAAATTCTTCGGATTTTCTGATACATGAATGCAATGCACATACCTGTGGTCTCTCCTTTTCTGACCTAAAACCCTAGGATGTTACACCTTCAATCACTTATGCAATACAAGTTGCATGTTTGTCATAGAACCAGTCCCGCGTAAGCTTACACATAAAGTCGGTATGTGTCGCTTCATCTAACTATACCGCAAGAAACTACTAGTACACATGGGAGGGTAATAACATGATCATCAATACCCACAACATCATATTGTTCTACACGTACATTACTTCTACGCATAGATCTAGCTCTAATACCACTAGTAAGTTCATTGCATTGAAAACAAAAAATTTCTACGGAATAGCAAGAGAGAACCCCGCGAGATCTAATCTACTAGATGCAAGTAATAAATATAATAGATCTAATCTACTTTCCCTCGAAGAACACATGCATTAACGATCCAAAGATCGTGGGTGATGTAGTTGATCACTTGCGACGGTTCAAACCATAGTAGATCTTGACATTCGAGATCCTTGTACCGAACGGATGGCACTCCACGGTATCCACACGTTCTACTACATCGTTGTATCCTCCTTATTGATCCTACAAGAGATGGTGGAAATCTCTATGAGAATCCAGTAGCACAACAGCAACAATACTATGGTGTATGGGGCAAAGCAGCAGGTCTTCCCCACACACGGGAGAGAGAGATATCATGGAAGAGAGAGGAAACAGGGGGCAAGGGTGTGCACCGACCCCTTCCCCTCCCTCTCTTATATAGGCGGCTAGGGGAGGGCTTGCCCCTCCCCCAAGCCTCAAGGCCAACGATGCCAATATTTGATTCACACCACACATATTCTCAAACAAAGACTAGCGACATTATAGGTTAAGTGTATGACCCGACGGGTTCGAGAATATGTAGACATGATAGAAACAACTCTCCAATCAATAACCATGATCAGTATCGGGATGCCCATGATGAATCCTACACATTCAACGAAGTTTTTTTCCGATTGAACCACTATGTCATAGATTCAGACAATCCGGTATACGATTCCTTTTGTATCACGATATGTGACTTGCCAAGATTTGATTTTCGGTATCACTATACCTAGTTCAATCTCGTTACCGTAAAGTTCTCTTTACTTGCACCGTGGCATATGGTCCTTATGACCAACTAATTTAGTCAATGAGCCCTTGAATGCTATACTACCAAGAGGGTCCGGAGATATCTTACACTCCATCACATGAAGGAAAAAATCTCAATCTTGATTCACACAACCCAACAAACACCATCTGTGATACCTGAAAGACACCTTTATAATCACTTAGTTATAGAGTGACTTTTGATGTCCACAAGGTATTCTTCGATGCCCGAGAGTAATATGATCTCATGGTCCAAGGAAACTATACTTGTCATATACCTAAAGCGATAGCAAACAAATTAGACATTGCCATCAGAAACTATGCTTACTATTAATGGTCTTGTCCTTCACATCATTCACTAATGAATGTGATCCTGTTATCAAGTGACATCAATGTGCATGGTATAGGAAACCTTAATTAACCATCGCTTGACTAACGAACTAGTAGAAAAGGCTTACTAGGGACTCTATGTTCTTTATTTACCCACACGTGTATTTGGTTTTCAATACATATAGTTATAGCATGGACAATAAACAATATCATGAACATGCAAATACAAATAACAACATCTTTATTATTGACTCTCGGGCATATTTCCAACACCATGATGCTTGCAATCTATGCTTCATTTGACCCTCTCAAATATTCATCCCCAAACACTTCGACCATAGCTTTGCAGAATTTGTACATGGTTTCAGTGGCTTGCAACTGTAAAAGACATGCGAGGATTTTTTTCCGAAATGGAGACTGATCCTCAGTCTCTGCATCGGTAGATGCATGCGACCTTTTAGTACTTTATTTTAGTCTATTCTTTACATAAGATAACATCATGGGTCACACAAGGTCGAGACATTATCAACCATCTAAAAACGAGGGAAAGCATGTTAAGGTACTGCATCAACATGTTATCCTATAATCAAAACGCCAGTTGCACTGGCTGTATAAGTCTCGCGTCACCAACTCTATTCGGGTGCATCTAGAATCCATATCCTCGCGCTTCTCTGTAGATTGCAGGTATGACCATGTACAGATCCAGTGAGTAGCCTGTGGGATAACCTGCATAAAAGACGTATTTTTTGCATTGTTAAAGATATAATCATTTCGAATATTTCATATTGCCCAAAGTAGAGCACATGTACCCACTCGGAATTGTGCTCTCTCTTCTTTTGGCACTCCCAAAAGCCAACTACTGAAGAGATTTTTAATACTTGTAGGAGGCGTAATATTGAAAGTCATATGCATAATACGCCATACTACTCTTGCAAGAGAGCACGTAATGAAAAGGTGTTGTATCGATTCATCCTGAGAACAGAAACAACACTTTTTGCATCCTTGCCAATTTCCTTTTATCAAATTATCCTTTGTGAGAAGAACCCTACGGTGTACCACATAAAAATTCTAATCTTTAGTGGCACTTTCATTTTCCAAATATATTTACATAGGAATCTAGTATGATCATTCATATAATCAAGATAGAGTGATTTCACCGTGAAAGAATCAGATGTGTTTAGCTTCCAAACAAAATCATCTGGCTGTGTCGTCAATTGAACCTCCATGAGTCGATGTACTAGATGAAGCCATCTAACGCCCCTAGTACCCAAAAGTGCTTGTCTAAAACCAATATTGAATGGTGTTTGTGAGAACATCTGAGCAACCGTGACCTGTTTCCTCTGTACTATGTTATAAAGGGACGGGTATTGATATGATAATGGTGTATCTCTAAGCCATGTATTCTCCCAAAATCGAGTTTGTTCTCCATTTCCTACTCTGAAATATCCTTTGTCAAAAAACTCATCTTTAACTTTCATTAGACCTTTCTAGAATGGAGAATCCATAGGTTTTGACTTAGTTTGAGATAAGGAACAAGAATGAAGATATTTGTTTTGTAAATGTTCGTGCCAAACATCATGTCTTGTCAATATCTTAAACAACCATTTACTGATAAGGCATTTATTTTTTATGTCCAAAACTTCAACCCCGAGTCCCCCTTGATCTTTTGGTCGGCAAATGATGTTCCATCGAGTTAGTCTATACTTTCTCTTATGACCATCGCTCTGCCAAAAAAATCTAGATCGAAAATAGTCCAGTCTTTTCCTTACTCCCTTAGGTATGTGAAAGAAGCACTTTGTTAAGTCTATACATCATACAAGAAGCATTCAATCACCTGCTTAGCGGAGATGGCGGCAAAAAATAGGAAAGGAACCTATCGATGCAAATCGTCTGAACACTTTGTGTGCGAGACACACGAGCGAGGTCGCCGTGAGTTGGAAGACCCAAAGGACGTTGGAGGAAGCTTCACAGCAGTAGGCGACTTAGACGTCAGGAGGGCGGGCTTCGACAGTGACCTATGTCAAACAGGGCGATGGCCACGTCGATGATTTAGCAGGGGTTGGAGACTAGGAGAGAGGCGCGACATCGGGAGGAAAAAAGAAATGGAGGCTGGATTGATGCCAAGTGGAACCAATATGTATGTATCCAACGTGATAGGACGTGCGACTTGTGTCTGACACGCCCAGAAGCTCTCTCTGGCGTGGGACAGTTTGGACGTGTCAAATAACCTATTAGACCACACCTGACATAACTTGGTCTTGGTGGACGTGGTTGGACGCGATTTCGTGTCGGGCGCATCCAGTAGACGCTTAGCGAGTCCCGGTTGGAGACGCTCTGATAACCACTAGTCCAAAAGGAGTGGTTTAGCTAGAAAGCTCGTGGCCACACATGTTTACCTGTCTGAAAAAGATGTGCCGGAAAGCAAATACTACAGTCTTGTGTTTCCGTAGGCTGTAGCGAAGAGCCAAACACTATTCAGATCGTTTTTGCACGAACAGGATCCGGCGTACTTTTCCAGGTTAAAAAATATATATCCCACGTCCAAAACTTAAATCGCTGGGTTCGGAAAGCGATGGCGTGATTGCGTCGGCAGAGAGTACTGTAGTATTGTTTGTTTACTCGTCCTGTTCTGATTAAATCTGGTGGTCTGCCGGGAAACAGGTCTCCCGCTTACAGTACGCTTAGACTAACAATCATTACAGCAGCCTCATGGCAACTGTATAATTAGTGAGATGAAGCCTGGGGAAGCGTGTGACCCATGCAGCCCGGCCTCTCGAGTGGACCAGGTGAGGAAAGGTTAGCTAGATTTCGGTGATGAGCAGGGTGGCATGGCACGGCCGTCATCGGGACGCCAATCGCATCGCACATGGCTAGCGGCCGTATCTCACCGTATGGGTCTGAGTGCAGCCCGCCCGTTGCGCCGCCTCGGTTTGGAGGTTGCATTCCGTTCCATTCCACCAGAGATAGGTTGCGTAGTTATGTGACCACATCGGCACTTGTCCAAATTACTACTGGTAACGTATAAAAATCTTAGCTAAACCGTGGTTTGGTAGGGTCAGTGGTGGCAACAAAGCCACGCCTGGGGCCTGGCTGGTGTACGTACGACAAACTCCGTACGCGACGCAGGGCGGTTCCCGTCCCCGATTGGCGAGGAGGAATCTCGCGACGGAGAGAGGTATCGCTGTACCCCCGGCCGGCGGGGGACCAGGTTCGATCGGGGCAGTGGCGGTTCGGGGCAGGAGCAGGACGCGAGTGCGACGGGAAAGGGAAAGGCTCGAGCTCGAGCATGCAGCGCACTATATTCTCGTACGCGACGGGCCACGCGCGCGCTGCGTGTCGCGGCCGGCCGGTGCCGACCAGCAGGTACGCGCGTCACATGGGCCGCGGCGCGGCGATTGGCTCCGCGGGCGCGCCCGCACGTGGGCACGCGGCCAACGTCGTTTCACGCCAGACACGGACGGGTGTGGTGGTGGTTGCCGCTACCTATAGCTTCGTCCTCGCGCGCCGCCAGTCGCCGTCGGCCTCGACCGGTCGCCCTTTCCTTTCCCCCTAACTTCGCCGGGGACATGGTTATATCTGGCTTCGGAACTGACCAGAGCGAGAGGTAGCCAGGTGGGTTCGCATTTATTTACGCTGCCGTCGTGTATCGCTTGCTGGGTTCAAGGTGGAGCTCTCAACACTTGGCTGGTTTGTCCACCGTTCAAAACAGCAGCGTTAGCACATCAATGCATCAAGCTAACAGACAAATAAACAACTACCCGGTAATACTACAACATAAAATATCCATACTGCAAACACACATTCATACTCCCTCCGATTTCAAATAGTAAGATGTTTTAGTTTTTTTTTAAACCGTATGTATCTAGACGCCTTGCGCGTAGGTTCGGAAGTGAAACTACACGTTAAGAAATGTCTAGATACATGTCTCAGAAAAGAGCTAAAACGTCTTATGCGTGCTCGTCTTCCAATAATACTCTTATACACTACCTAGCGCTTCTCACCTTCGTTCTGAAACTAATGAAAAAAAGGTCGGTCGACATCGTCTTGCAAGGTGATCCACTAAATCTCGAGGACCAAATCCACATTATTCCAAGTTGTCACTTGGACCAAGGCATACCCAGAAGTAGCTCCCCACCTAAAAGACGCACACCTCCGATGGAGAAGCAAGGATCCCAAACTCCAAATAATTGTTGCCATATCTCTAACATTATGATAAATTACATGGAAATAATTGTTGGTATTGCATTTACATGTTTTGTTTCTTCCTTAAGTTCTTTTGAGATGATCAATTGAATAGAGGTTTCAAACTGCATTATGCCTGGAATAAAAACACGAGACACCTGGGAGTACTAAAAACTCCTCGTAATGCTAAATGCATCATACCTTATATTTCAAACACGAGGGCGAGTAGCAACTAAAAGAAAACAAAAAATGTAATTTGAGAGTAGTATAATTTGTTAACATCTAGCATTTTGATGATTCTAGTGCTTGGTTTGACAAACAATGTGTCACATACATCGGAACAAAATGATCAAACATAGCTAGTGCCATGAACATGATTGTCTCTGTGAGAGATGCAAGCCTCTCTTGTAGGCTGCTACTAACTTTGGGAGGAAATATTATGGCTCCAAGTATGGATGATAATGTTTTAGCTAGAGTTTACCCGAGGTGCACGCGAAATGGTCACTAATTTCCATAATTAGAACGTACACATGTTCAATTAAGTGCTCAGGAAAAACATAGTTGAGATGAATCATTGATTTGGTCAAAATTCTACTCGCTCGTTAAAATGCAGTTCATGCGTTGATCCTAGACTTATTTAACATCTTTTATCTTCCAAATATTTACTCCATTGATTTATTCCCATGAGGCCGCTTCTACAATTGCGATAGTCCAAGTGGTCTTGCTGTCAAGTTGCCTCATTAAACTTGCATTGGTGTTACCGGTGGCGAAGAAATTAGTTGAGAGGCCTTCTCAACCATGAACATTATATTATAAAGGAGTTTTTAAATAATATAATGTGATGATTGGCTCAATGATTTGATGATTTTTTATGGTGAGATATTTGTGAAAATTGATGACAAGAATATTATGATACATTTTCATGCCTTGAAAGAATCATCGAGGCCATCTGCATCGACAACCTCATGTTCCTTCTACAACTATAACTAAAAGGTGTAATTTATGTTGTCAAAAGCAATGAGTATTATCAGGCTTGTGCTAAGGTATATATTCATAATTGTTTTGGTTATCATGTTGCAGGTCTTGCTTGGATTTGGAGCCATATCGTCGCGGTCAATGAGTAATTAAGCACCAAGAGTCCATTATTTCTAAGGCCTTTTCATGTTTTTATGGTCATGATGTATTGTACTATTACTTATGGACAACCGAATCTTGTAGGAATAATTTCCTTGTTGAGTGAAAAAGACCCCGAGGCTTACTGGCTAGAATATGAGGTGGTGCGATAGACGAGTAGAGTATGAGACTCACTATTCCCACTTAAAGGAAAACCATGGATTTTCCTCCCCTCGGGTCCTTTTTTAATGTTCTCACCGAGTAGACTCATGAACGGTTCTACCATCCCTCTCGCCGCGGCACAACGCCTTATAACATGTAATTTCTTTTGGAGAATTATCCTAAAGTTAACATCAACTTGTGGTTCACCCACGCAGAGAAGTTTGTGTGTCCACGGAGTAGTCTTACATTTTTCTTTGCGGAGTAGACATACATTTATGCTTTAATTTCATTTTCTAAACATTCACAAAATATAAATCATTTTTTCTAAAATTCACAGGGCAAACCTCAATTCCTAGGTCCGCAGCTGTTAGAATGCAAATATGATAAAATATCACTCCATCCAAGTGAAGACATGTAGCATTGTTGTACTCCTACCGATCCATATTACATGATATAAGACGTTTTAGCAAGCTGGATTATCTTTGCAAATATAATGTAACCATCGCATTACATCGTTTGAATTTATCATTATCTTTGTAAAATACAAATAAAAAAAGGAGTGCATTTTTAGAAACAATGCAAAGTTATACTCCCTCCGTCCGAAAATAAGTGACATGAATTTATACAGATTTGTAAAGTATTTATAAATATTTTAATATATAAATAAATACGAATTTAGACGGATCACTTATTTGAGAACGGCGGGAATATATAGCTAAGGTTCACAGCAGTTCGTCGTCATCTTCGGCTCGTGAGCACAGCACACTCTTTCTTCCCTTGACCCTTCCCTTTCGAGCCATCGCTTCGTCATCTACTCAGCGCCTCGCTCAAGTATCCTCTGTAAATCGAGTCGCTCCCATCTTTTTATCCTCCCACTCCCAAAGTCCGAAGCAATGTCTCCAGTAACCGCCGTGCCGTGAGGCTAGCTATCGGACGAGCTCGGCGCAAGCGGACGCGGCCGCCTAATCCAGACCTGTCTCCCCCACCCACGCGCCGTCGCCATGGCCTCGGGCAGCCGCGCCACGCCCACGCCCACGCGCTCCCCCTCCTCCGCGCGTCCCGCTGCGCCGCACCATCACCACACGCAGTCCTCCGGCGGGAGCACGTCCCGCGCCGGAGGGGGAGGGGGAGGGGGAGGCGCGACCGGGAGCGCGGCCGCCACTGAGTCGGTCTCCAAGGCCGTGGCGCAGTACACCCTCGACGCAGGCCTCCACGCCGTTTTCGAGCAGTCGGGCGCGTCGGGGCGCAGCTTCGACTACTCCCAGTCGCTGCTCGCGCCGCCCACTCCCTCCTCCGAGCAGCAGATCGCCGCTTACCTCTCTCGCATCCAGCGAGGCGGCCACATCCAGCCCTTCGGCTGCACGCTCGCCGTCGCTGACGACTCCTCCTTCCGCCTCCTCGCCTTCTCCGAGAACGCTGCCGACCTGCTCGACTTGTCGCCCCACCACTCCGTCCCGTCGCTCGACTTCTCCTCCGCGCCTTCCCCCGTCTCTCTCGGCTCCGACGCGCGCCTACTCTTCGTCCCCTCGTCTGGTGTCCTCCTCGAGCGCGCCTTCGCCGCGCGCGAGATCTCGCTACTTAATCCGCTCTGGATCCACTCCAGGGTCTCATCCAAGCCCTTCTACGCCATCCTCCACCGCATCGACGTCGGCGTCGTCATCGACCTCGAGCCCGCCCGCACCGAGGACCCCGCGCTCTCCATCGCTGGCGCAGTCCAGTCCCAGAAGCTCGCCGTCCGCGCCATCTCTCGCCTCCAGGCGCTCCCTGGCGGGGACGTCAAGCTCCTCTGCGACACCGTGGTCGAGCACGTCCGCGAGCTCACGGGCTATGACCGCGTCATGGTGTACAAATTCCACGACGACGAGCACGGGGAAGTCCTCGCCGAGAGCCGCCGTGCTGACCTCGAGCCCTACCTCGGTTTGCATTATCCTGCCACTGATATCCCGCAGGCATCACGCTTCCTGTTCCGGCAAAACCGTGTGAGGATGATTGCTGATTGCCACGCAGCTCCGGTGAGGGTCATCCAGGACCCTGCAATGCCACAGCCACTGTGCTTGGTTGGCTCGACTCTGCGCTCCCCACACGGGTGCCATGCGCAGTACATGGCAAACATGGGGTCCATTGCATCTCTCGTCATGGCAGTGATCATCAGTAGCGGTGGGGAGGATGAGCACAACATGGCGCGGAGCGGATCCGTCCCGTCGGCGATGAAGCTGTGGGGGTTGGTGGTGTGCCACCACACATCTCCACGGTGCATCCCTTTCCCACTACGGTATGCGTGTGAGTTCCTCATGCAGGCCTTTGGCCTGCAGCTCAACATGGAGCTGCAGCTTGCGCACCAGCTGTCAGAGAAACACATTCTTAGAACACAGACGTTACTCTGTGACATGCTACTCCGGGATTCACCAACTGGCATTGTCACGCAGAGCCCAAGCACAATGGACCTTGTCAAGTGTGATGGTGCTGCGCTGTACTACCATGGGAAGTACTACCCACTTGGTATCACTCCCACGGAAGCTCAGATTAAGGATATCATTGAGTGGTTGAAGGCGTGCCATGGAGACTCGACAGGGCTCAGCACGGATAGCCTGGCTGATGCAGGCTACCCCGGTGCTACTGCATTAGGGGATGCAGTGTGCGGAATGGCAGTAGCTTATATCACGCCGAGCGATTATTTGTTTTGGTTCCGGTCACACACAGCCAAGGAGATAAAATGGGGTGGTGCGAAGCATCATCCAGAGGATAAGGATGACGGACAGCGGATGCACCCGCGGTCGTCGTTCAAAGCATTCCTTGAAGTGGTGAAGAGTAGGAGCTTACCTTGGGAGAATGCTGAGATGGATGCAATACATTCACTGCAGCTCATATTGCGGGACTCCTTCAGAGATGCAGGAGAGGGCACTAGTAACTCAAGAGCCATTGTCAATGGCCACGTTCAGCTTGGGGAACTAGAGTTGCGGGGAATAGATGAGCTGAGCTCAGTAGCAAGGGAGATGGTTCGGTTGATCGAGACGGCTACAGTACCCATCTTTGCAGTTGATATTGATGGATGTATAAATGGGTGGAATGCAAAAGTTGCTGAGCTGACTGGCCTCACAGTTGAGGAAGCGATGGGAAAATCATTAGTAAAAGACCTTATCTTCAGTGAATCTGAGGAAATAGTTGAGAAGCTACTCTCGCAAGCTTTAAGAGGTATCCCTTACTAGAAGTCTTGCTAATTTGGTTGCTCGTGACTTGATTTATGTTTGGTACGAATGATTTACAATATTGCTTGCCAGATGATTTTCATGCATTCACATGAAAGTATCTTATAACTACAGTACTAGATAAATATATTCAAAAGCATGTCACATTGATTTAGTAGGTACATCAAAGGTAGGAGTGGTTACCACTAAGTAAATGCGATTTTCTAGATTGTTTATAGAATTGTAAGTTACCTGGTCATACACACACACAGTCAACTTGCCTTATCTTTAAGGGGAATTTGTGACTGGATAATGATGATTTGTGATCTCGTTTCTCGTGCAGGCGAGGAAGACAAAAATGTGGAGATAAAGTTGAAGACATTTGGGCCGGAGCAATCTAAAGGACCAATTTTTGTTATTGTTAACGCCTGCTCTAGTAGGGATTACACTAAAAATATTGTTGGTGTTTGTTTCGTCGGCCAAGATATCACAGGGCAAAAGGTGGTGATGGATAAATTCGTCAACATACAAGGGGATTACAAGGCTATTGTACACAACCCCAATCCTCTAATACCCCCAATATTTGCTTCAGATGAGAACATTTGTTGCTCTGAATGGAACACGGCAATGGAAAAACTCACAGGTTGGTCAAAAGGAGAAGTTGTTGGTAAGCTTCTGGTTGGGGAGGTATTTGGAAATTGTTGCCGACTTAAGGGCCCAGATGCTTTGACAAAGTTCATGATTGTCCTTCACAACGCTATAGGAGGGCAGGATTCTGAGAAGCTCCCCTTTTCATTTTTCGACAAGAATGGCAAATATGTACAGGCCTTATTGACTGCAAACACAAGGAACACAATGGATGGTGAGACCATAGGTGCCTTTTGCTTCTTGCAGATTGCAAGCCCCGAGTTACAGCAAGCCTTTGAGATTCAGAGACAACAAGAAAAGAAGTGTTATGCCAGGATGAAGGAGTTGGCTTACATTTGCCAGGAGATAAAAAACCCTCTCAGCGGTATCCGGTTTACAAACTCTCTCTTAGAGATGACTGATTTAAAGGATGACCAGAGGCAGTTTCTTGAAACTAGCACTGCTTGTGAAAAGCAGATGTCCAAGATTGTAAAGGATGCCAGCCTCCAAAGTATTGAGGACGGGTCAGTATTTTGTTATTAGCCTTTTTAACTTGTGCATCATAATATATGTGAGACTAGGAATAAATTGAACAATGGCTTGCACTAGTTTTATTTGTTTAGGCATTTAAGGAAGATAAGGAATTAGAGAAGTACATTAGACAGTGACAGCTCCGGTCCAATGTCTTGCATTTATCTGAAATGTAATTCTTTCTGTGCACACAAACCTGTCATGACAGTTAAACTGCTACCATCCTTGCCTCCTTGGCATCTATCTCACTGTGCACTTCCTTTACCTGGGCCACGTTTCAAAATACTTTGGTGGTTCTGCCTAGATTCTCAATATTGCTACTTCAAATACCATACTAGGAATATAGGATCATGTCAAAACTAAACAAATATCCTTATGCCTTTATCACATCCTACAGAACCTCAAAGTAAACTTCACAGCTCACATAACTCCAACAGTACAAGAAGTTTGTGCCAAGCATTGTTTTCCATGGTACTGTCCTAGTATAAACTTGGTAAATATGTTTGCAGATGTTGCAGTTCATCTGCTTGTATAAAATTTCCGATATACTTTTCGTTCCCTTGCGCAGTTGGTCAAACGTCTCAGCTTTTTTTTTATGGACAACGAATGTGCACCACTTCTACCCCAACGATGTCTCAGACTTGTGGCATGCAAAATCATCCCATATCAGTTTGCTAAGTTCAAGCACGAACAAATCTGAATATTATTTTGAATATGAAGTCACAGCTTTGTATACACTATGTTTTTTCTTTCATGTGTTAATCACTCGATGCAATTAGATTTACTGGCTGTAGCTAGAAGCATTATCTCACCTTTTTTATTTTGCCCCTCGTTTGTTACGTTTGACTTATATTTTAGCAATCGGTTTTCCAATAATTGATTAGTTCTATTATTTGCTTGTTTCGCAGCTCTTTGGTGCTCGACAAAGGTGAATTTTCACTTGGAAATGTTATGAACGCTGTTGTCAGCCAAGTGATGATATTGCTGAGAGAAAGAGATTTGCAACTTATTCGAGATATCCCTGATGAAATCAAAGAAGCCTCGGCATATGGTGACCAATATAGAATCCAGCAAGTTTTGTCTGACTTTTTGCTAAGCATGGTGCGGTTTGCTCCAACTGAAAATGGCTGGGTAGAGATACAAGTCAGGCCAAACGTAAAACAAAATTCTGATGGAACAGAAACAATGCTCTTCCTCTTCAGGTTAGCTGCCTTCATGTCTATTTGCAACATACAAGAAGATGATATATTACTTCTCAGAGGGATATCTTTACTTGAATTGATTGAGGACAAGTATACAATAGTACTAACAACTATACTTAAAATTTGGATTCGCCAGGTGTTCGACATAGTTGTGCCTTGTTGCACGTGGTTATCATGACCTTGATTTATATAGAAGCACTAGGAAAGTAGGAATACAAACTTATTTATTTTTATTTTTATTTGTGTTATGCTTTTATTATTATACTAGTATCAGAGCTGTGGATCTCAGCGCTTATCCCGTTAGATATAAAACTCACAGCAGGCTACTTAGTCAGGGTAGTCGGGATTCTATTCTTAGGCATCAAATCAAGTTCTTTCCCATAAAAGGGGATCATTTACCCCTCCAATGAATGAGAATAAACTAGCGAAGATCTCATCTCCATCACCAACCTTCTCACCTCATTTCTGGCACCATGGCCAGACAACCCTCGCTCCTTGGTGTTGTACCCCCAACATTGTCACAACTCACATTCATTGATCACAATGCTTCTATTTTTCTCATGAAAATGTAAAATAGAAAGAGCGCTCTGGGATACTCAAAAGTAACTACTGACGAAACTATATTTGGTAGATTGTTCTGTAGAGATAGAAATGAGGTGACATGGTGAGGAATGGGAGGTGTCATTGTTGTAGATGCAAGTGCAGGTTATTAGGGGCATAAAACATAAGAGCATGATGTTGTAGGAAGATATTCAGCTTTTCAATGAGATGTAGTAATATGATTTGTAGCCAGTGTGCATGTGAATTCACGTCACCTAAAAGTCGCAGAATTTCATGGGACAATGAATTCTTATTCAATCAACGACGTATGCAACATATATTGTTAAGTGTTAAAAGAGGACATCTGATCTGTCAAACTCATGTTCTTATACTAGCGTTGATGCTCTTATAACTGAACTACTGGCGTATATGTAGGGATACCGCAAATCTGCATTTTTTTTCCTTCACGTGTATTTGTTTGGTTACAAATGTGATAAAAGAGATACACTCCCTCTGTCCCCAAATAGGTGGGCATATAAATGAGTAAAAAGTCAATGCTTTTTAAGTTTAACCAAGTATATATATAAGAATAGGAAGATTTACAATACCAAATCAGTTTCAGTAGATCCACCATAAGATAAATATCCATAATGTAGTTGTTGATATTTTCCTCTATATAGATAAATAAATAAATGCAAACATTCTATATCCTGGTTAGGGGAGATATTCTACGGATGATTCTTGGAAGTTTCAATCTCTTGTGTTGGAGCAACTCCTGCTGACCTTGATCGCTTTTCATCTAATTATGTTTCTCCAGATTTGCATGTCCTGGTGAGGGCCTCCCCCCTGACATTGTCCAAGACATGTTCAGCAACGCCCGCTGGACGACCCAAGAAGGCATTGGACTAAGCGTGTGCAGGAAAATCCTCAAATTGATGGGTGGTGAGGTTCAGTACATCAGGGAGTCAGAGCGAAGTTTCTTCCTCATAGTGCTCGAGCTACCCCAGCCTCGGCGATCAGAAAGTAGGGAGCGAAATTGATATGGCAAGCTCAAAGCTGACCTTGCCTAACTGTTCGGTCAGCCAGGTGACCCGAGATTCCAAGATAGGAGGGAGCCTAGTTCGTGAGAAGCCTACAAAACCAAATGACTCGGATGAAGCACATGGGGAGCCACAAATGTGATTCCCGGCTTGCCGACTGTATGCTCGGATATTGTTCGATTAGAGTTTTACGTCGTAAATCGACGAACACTGACGGTATGGTAGCACGTAGCATAGGCCCATGACCACTTGTATAAGATACTATGTTCTTAGCCGCTATGTTTATACATGAGGTTATCTCCTGTGTTATGGATAAGGAGAGCTGTGCAGCTCCCATGATTGTATTCTGATACGCATACTGTTGTCCTGGCCTCTTGCCATGAGCCTGTTTATTAGAGCATCTCCACTCGTTCGGAGGCTGAAATCCGGTGCTATTTAGCGCCGGATGGATGTAACTTTTGGTCTAGAAACTGCTAGTTTTCCACTCGTGTTCCCAGACGTGGTTACCAGGCAAGGCAAAACCGGTGACATTTTAGAACAGGAGAAGTAGCCCTCGGTGTGGCTCTTAGACCATGGTTCACCAAAAGCCGCCCATCGCAAACAAGGTCATCAAGCTGGCGAGAGGTGGTGGTGCACGCCAGCCACTTCTCAGACCTCTTTTCCTCAAGCTCTACGGTGGGCGAGTCCATCGGCAGTGGCTCAGGCTCAGAGCCGAAGATATTGGAGAGACTCATGGGGTTGGGGTCTGTAATTAAGGAGGGGAAAAGAGCTCCAGGAGAATCAGCAGATCTGGCCATGGCTAAGCTCTGAGAAGGCAAAAGGGGAATTACCCTCGTTCAAAAGGTGGATGGATTGATTTTATGATGGGGATAATGAGGAAGAAAGCACCCACGCGTTCATAATGGACCGCCAGCTGTCTTTGTGGGCAGGAATCTCATTATGGTCACCACCTTCAATTTCCCCGGATGGAACAAATTCCCACGAGGCAGAAGAGCTCCCAGAAGCAACAGTTATTGAAAATACCTCTCCAACCAGTTCAGCTTTAGGTCCTCACGCCTACCTCTGCGATCAAGGACCTAAATGCCTACATCTAGAAGCTCTCAACTGACCTAACATCAACCAACCTGACTTGTGGGGCTGCAAGATGGCTCTCTGGAGATTCCGAAGACTAGACGTGCATACAAGGGAGATCGAGGATCAATATTATGTGCAAGACAAGATGAAGACCTCACGTGACTAAGGGAGACTCTGCCACCATTGACGCCTATAAGTACTCAGGGACATTCACCGGAAAGGGACACGCCATAATCGCCCATGTCTTCTCCATTAGCCTTAGTCATAAGCTCTAGATTCATATCTCTCGTCGGATATCATTATAAATCCACTGAGATCATCTTGTAGACACATTGTACGGTATCTCGATCACCTTATGAATGAAGTCTGAGGGGATCCTCCCCATTACACATATACCTTCACCTTTGTATCTGAGAGATCCAAACCTGCTGACCTGAGCCGATTGCCGAACAAATAAACTCTCTTTCGGTCCTTGAAGTGAGACCGTGGAGGGATCATGAAAACTATCCTTCGTCACAAAGTTGCTCCTTGAGCTATATTGTCTCGAGAGAGAAGGCGGGAGAGCGAGAAGAAGCTACTTCCCATCTCCCAAGGCTGGTGTGTTTTTGTCTATCATTCATCATCCCCTCTAATGGGCTTCTTGGGTCACCTTATAGCCATGATGCCCGGGGTACACGAGCAAGAGAGAGGAAATGGGGCTAGGCCCAGCTATCAGCATATTGTGTACCTCTAGGGCCCCCACTAGGGCCTAGCCGGCTAATCGGTCTTGTCGCTATAGTCATCCGACGTCACGGAGTTGGCAGCACTATACAACCACTATGACAGCCATGGGTGGCGTGGGCTACCATAGTCAGCGGGGCCGATGTCACTTCAGTGCAGTCCCATCATGACGTGGGAGGTGGCCGGCCACAGTGCCTCAGCCCATACCCGATGGGACGTGGGCATTGACTTTATGCAGCCCACCACCCATAGGAGGAGCCAGTTGGGGCTGCCGACCCTAGTAGCTAACCGGCCTCGACTTTGTTTTACTCTTATTTGTTGACTTTTTGACTTGTTGACTTGGGACCATCGGGGGTCATCCCCGCGATTGATTAGTAGGATGGATTTAGTCCTTGTAGAGTCGTTCATGGACACCTTCTCGATCACGCTAAAAATTGGCCTTGCATTCCTTTATCGAGACCCCGTGCATCGGCTTCATCGACTCATTTGCTCACGGATGAGTATTGTGGCCATCAAAATTTTGGTATCACCATCGAATCATTCATCTAAAGATGTATCGATGACATTCTTGTAGAAGAATTCGATTGAGCTACTATCCATCCATGTAGAAGAAAGACATTGGCGATATAATGTTCAATGTCTATGTCGGCGCTAGCCGGCCAGTACAAAACAGAAGCCACGTGCGTACCTTAGTTTTGGCTGCACATTGGACAAACAGGTCGTGGGCTTCGCAGTTGGTGGGCAGGTCCGAGCCTAGAAATCGACTTGTCCTAGACGACTTCGGAGAACAACCGCAAACGCCAACCACCCCTGGTGACAGAGTTGAAGGTGCTGGCGGTGGCGACCGGGACGAAGACATAGGATGATGGAGGGGATGGACTGTGCTCGAGATCCTCCGTCGGCGGAAATTGCTATGAACAACTATGTCGGAAAGAACCTTACTAGCCTGCAGGGACGAGATCACGATGGCATTCACCTCCGCCACACGCTGCCCCTAACTACGCTTGTCATCACGCTCGCCAGTGAAGATGTAGTAGTTCACGTCCTATTGAGGGAACTCATTGTAACCCCCACCATTTGGGCAAGCCGACTGCTTGTCACGATCGCAACGGTAGCCGCCACCTGGGAGAAGCGGCGGAGGCGGTAGTGCTCCACCTTGACTCAGGCGCTGGGTCTAGCTACACTGACATGTGGTGTGGGTAGCTGGCTTGGTGCCTCTGTGGTACGTGCATGGCACATCGAGCATCTTCTCGAACATGAACTTGGGCTTCCATGGTAAATCTTCGGCCTTTGGTGCCAGCTGACGCCAGCAACCAGCTGCTCCTTGATGACTGCAAGTGCACAGTTCATTTGTAGCTAGTTTCAAAATAAGAGCATCAAACCACGAAGAGCTACTAATAATGGTCTTAAATGCTCCTTGCTACTATCTACTAGAGAGAGATAAGATTTATCTTCGATTTCTAGCGAGGGCTAAATAGTGTTTGAAAGTGTTTGTGTGAACAAAGCAAAATTGAACTAGTGAATGAAAATAGAGGTTCACGATGTAAAGTACTTGAAACCACAATAGGGATAACACATTCTCCAAGAGTGTTGGATCCACCATTAGCAAATAGATTAATGATTAGGATAAACTCATATCTTTCTTCATGTGTATGTATGGGAGAAGCTCCAAATTTTATGAGCACATACCAGCCATCTATTATTTCATATCTCATAACCACAACTATGATCAAACGCCAGCCGCCCTAATCCTCAACAATTAAAGGTTAACTCTATGGTCATGGACAAGATTTGTGAGTCCCCTCTTATCCCCATTGACAACATGAGTGATGATCCAGTGTGACATGTCACTTACACCATCACACTACCACATACCCAACAGTAATTCCACCAAGATGGATACGATATGAGATGTAGGGATTGGTGATGACGATGATGATGCAACGGTTGATGATGGAGATGATGTATAGGCCTTCAAGGATATTCATAGTGGTGAGGATCGATGACCTTCTGCTTGTTCCCCCTTCAGATCCCTTCTGGAGCTGAGGTTTCTACGAACTATGGTATTTTTGAATGTCGGATCTTAGATCTCTCTACACTGGGTGGAAGTATTTGATATAGTAGCTTCGATGGCGCGTTGTATGGGCGCGTGATGACCCACAAGTATAGGGGGTGTATCATAGTATTTTCGAGGGAAGTGAAACCCAATATATTGGTTCGACACAAGGGGAGCCAAAGAATATTTATAAGCCTTAACAACTGAGTTGTCAATTCAGCTGCACCTGGAAACAATCTTGCTCACAGCAGTTTATTAGTAGCAACAGTTTTGTAGTAGGAATAGTAAAGTAACAGCAGTAGTAAAGTAAAGACAGTAGTAACAATAGCAGTAAACAGTAGGATTCGAGTGCGGTAGGCATAGGGATGGATGGACGGGCGTTGCATAGACAAGATAATTCACATAGCAATCAGAACATAGGGCAATTGCAGATAAATAAGATAAAGCATCCAAGTACTAAATAATCCTAGGCATGTGTTCCATATATAGTCATACGTGCTCGCAATGAGAACTTGCACAACATCTTTTGTCCTGCCAGCCCGTTTGCAGCGGGGCCTCAAGGGAACTACTGGCAATTAAGGTGCTCCTTTTAATAGAGCACCGTAGCAAAGCATTAACACTCCGTGAACACATGTAATCCTCACATCAAAACCATTCCCTTCGGTTATCCCGATTTCTGTCACTTCGGGGCCATTGGTTCTGGACAACAACATGTGTATACAGTTTGTAGGTAAGACCATAAACAATACTATCATAATGGATCAATAACATGTTCAGATCTGAAATCATGGCACTCGGGCCCTAGTGACAAGCATTAAGCATAACAAGTTGCAACAAAGTCAAAAAGCACTAATAGAAGATACTAGGCACCATGCCCTAACAATCTGATGCCATTACATGAACGATCTCATCCAATCCCTACCATCCCCATAGCCTACAGCGGGGGATTACTCACTCATAGATGGGGGAAACATGGATGGTCGATGGAGAAGCGATGGTGATGATGATGGCGATGATGTCACCGTCTCGACAGGGTGCTAGAATGGAGTTTCTGGTGCTGTTTCGTGGAATCTGGTGGTGGCGGCGAAGCGGAACTCCTTCTGGAAAAATGTCGAACCCCCTAGATTTTTTAGGTCAGAAGGCTTCTTATAGGCGAAGAGGGAGACCGAGGGGGTGTGCAGGCGGCGGACCACCTGGCGCGACTGGGCTATGCGTGGCAGTGGTGTGGCCTGGGCCCAGCCCCCCTCCGTATCGTATTCTGGCTCTAGGAGTCTTCTGGTGAAATAGGATTTTTTGCATATTTTCCGGGATTTTTCCTGATAGTTGATTTTCTGCACAAAAAGTAGACACCAAGGCAATTCTGCTGAAAACAGCGTCAGTCCGCAAGCTTAGCTTAGAGGAGAAACAAATCACACAAGTTTAGAGGAGAAACAATAGCAAAAGTGTTCGAGAAAGTAGATACGTTTTGGACGTATCAACTCCCCCCCAAGCTTAGCTTATTGCTTGTCCTCAAGCAATTCAGTTGAAAACTGAGTGCGATAAAAGAAACTTTCACGAACATTTTTGCTTCATATGATGTATATATTCTCAGCATGTGATCAACTACTTAGACAATTCATAATAAAGAGTATGCAACTAAGTTTACTTAATAGGCATTGCAAAGTATGAAGAGATTCCAACTCAAAAATAATAAGTAGCAGGAAACATAAACATAAGCAACATTACAATGCTCATAACAAGGTATGATAGAGTGGTATCTCGCTTGCCTTTGATTATGAATGCCAAGGCACCTCTGAAGTTCAGGTGGAGACTAGAAGTAAAGATATCAAAGATACAAGCATCAAAGTAATAACACAAATAATCAAGTTTTGAGGCAAGCACATTACACTAAGAATGACAACTATGCTCTCAAGAAGGTGCTCATAGAATATGTGGAGACTCAACAAGGAAAACGAAAAAGGTTTTGAAAAGTTTGAAAGGCTTCCAAATGCTGAAAGTATGGTACTCATTAGCTTTGAGCTCTCATTGCCCCTATCATAAGCATCTTTAATATGGTTAAGGTGAAAGTGAGGTCTAATCTGAGTTATATGCTTGACTGACTATAAACTGGAAATCCCATGTCCCTTGAGTACGAGGGCCGCTCCTCATGCTACTCAACTTTAGTTACCTGTAAGTTTTTGTCATCGTAAATACGTGCGTATCATAGAGAACCGCCAACGGGGTACCCCTTGCCCGATGATACGGAAGAATCCCATATCAAAATGACAAGGCAAGCAGACAATGAGTATCTCAGCAATCTTCTTATTTACCATGGGAAAATGGTGCTTTTTTCTCTCTTTCCTCTTTTCTCAAATCTATTTTTTTCTTTTCTTTTTTCTCAATAGCTATCTCTCTCTTTTTTTATAAGAAGAATGCTTCATAGATATCATTATGGTTACGCTGCAGGTTTCCACCATGACGGCATGGATTAGACCAGCGGCCCAGGCATTTCTCTAACACACATACATAACTCCATGGACTTACAAGCTCCCCTTTTATTTCACACCGACGACATCCGCAAACAAAAGAGCATGGTATCAACTGGGTATATATTTACATGTGTTGAAAGCGTTCCCCATGACAGCACGGTTCTGCTAATCCCTAGCCTATAATTTGGAAGCATATAACTTTCATGGACAGTCACAATGGTTCAGGTTTATTAAGTGCAGACAATAAAGTGTGTCATCAAGTTCGTGAGAGCTTTACTAACTAACTTTCTCATAAAAAGCAAACATTTTATTCGGAAGAAAACAAGGCATATTGAATATGCACGGAAATAGCAAATGATGCTAATAGGTAGGTATGGTGGACACTTTGGCAATATTTGGTTTTAGGGAGTTGGAAACATGAGTAAAACATACTCAGTGAAAGTGAAGGCTAGCAATAGTAAGGGAGTGACAAACGAGAGAGCAATAGCTGTCATAATCATGCTTACAACAAAACAGGACTAATCATGGCATGAAAGTGATTCAAGACCCTCAAGGCAAAATAATTCATCGAGGCTCAACTGATTATTTTAGTCATATGCATGCGTGAGCATGTGCCAAGTCAATTCAAATGAAACATTCAGAGGAGGATACCACGGTGTCATACCAAGTTATGAATAGAGTAATGCAAGCAAACATTCATATGACATGCTACAAACTATTAGCAAGCTGGAACTAATCATATGAAAGCAAGAACTACTAAGCATCCATGAATAACATACACCCTACATGAACAGACTAAGAACACCCACAATGATGAGTATATGTACAAAAATGTAAACAAATAGAGTTCATTACCAGCCTCTTACCACACCTCAAGTTGTCATTAATCCTCATTATTGCCCTTCACTCGTGTGGCTTGAATAATAACATGAAACCAATATCCACCGAGGACTACTGAACCCTGCATCAAACTCACAAAACCAAAGAAGAACAACAAATATTTTTGGTGTTTTTGATTTTTAAACAAGAACCAAAAAGGAAGAACAAGCAAAGCAAAATCTTTTTGGGTTTTTTGAATAGTTCAAACAAAGCAGAAAGGGAAAAACAAACCAAAGCAAAAAGAAAAAGAAGCAAACAAAAGAGAAACAACAGAAATATTTTTGGTCTTTTTGTGTTTTAGAAAGCAAAAGCAAAGAAAGAACAAAAACTAAAAAGAGAACGAAACATGAATATACAAAGTACCGATTGCAAAATGATATGGAGATGAGTGCGATGTTGGCGTACCTCCCCCCAAGCTTAGGCTTTTGGCCTAAGTGGATGTCAATCCCAAGCTGGCCAGGATGAAGTGTCACCGTGGTATGACGAGGAGGTACCCTCGTCCTGGTGCGAGCTCGAGTACGTCCCTCCATAGTGCACGGAGTAATCGTAGGAGGGCACATCCTCCTGGTGCTGCCCGTGAAAACCCAGCAAGCGGAGCTGCTCATCCACCTCCTCCTTGGAGCGCGACCACGGTCTCATGTGAACACTAAACAAAGTAGACCGCGGCAAAGGGATCTCCCTCTCATCCCCGTCAGTAAATAGCATCCTATATACTAGACCGTCCAAATTAGAATCAACAGTGACAAAATGATGAGTTTTCATAGCAACAAGGTCAAGCCTTTGAGGTGCCAGTATAGTATCATTGGGGTCCACTTCAAGCCCTAATGCATTGACCATACGTGAGGCAATGATGCCTCCATAGATAGGTCCCCTAGCAGCTAGGCGGCGAGCAATAAGCGAGCCAAGGTTGTACCAAGTATCATTGTTAAGCGCAGTAGCAAGGAAGGCTAAATGATAGTTGGAGATATTACTCGTATTCTCCCTACCAAGAACGCTAGTAGCAAGATAATATGCAAAGTATCTAAGAGCAGGGAGTTGGATGTTTCTTATCTTTCCACGCTGTGCCACGCGGTCATCATCATTGGTCACCCCTTGGTAAAGCTCCAGCAAATCAGCGGGTCGCCCTTGAATTTTCTTCATGGTCCCTGTCATGCTTACACCTACAACACTATAAAATCTTTCCAATGACATGGTAAAGGGCAGATTATAAATTTTGAAAGAGACAGTTGACTGATAGGGCGTGTTAGTAAACACGAAGCTCTCAACAAAGGTTTTGGTGAGCATAGCGTATTGCTCACTCTCATCTTGCATATATGAGGTCAAACCAACCCTTTGAATCAGTCGCAAGAAATCATCAAGAATCCCTGCAGCTTGTAAGAAAGTAAAACAAGGAAAAGTAGATGGGTGAGCATCCCCATCATCCCCTTCATTACCAATACGAGTTGCAATGAGATCTTTGTTGTATGATGGCCTAAACTGAGAGGCTGATCTTGAGGGCCTCGACCTCCTAGGTGCATCCCTCTCAAATATCTCTCCAAAGGTATGGTTGTTCATGCTTGGTATTCTGAAATTTAAACACCTATTAAACAAGTGATTGCAAAGTGAATATAATGAAGGGTACTACTCATAGGGACTTGTAAGAGGCCTAAACATGCATCAAAACTATATCTCTAAGCATCAAACAAGCTTACAAGCTCTCATAACCTGTCACCTACAGCAGCAAAATACTCAAGATATAATCCATTAAACACAAATCTACTTGGACAAGCAGAGGAGTCACATACCGGAGAACAAATGCTCCAAATTTCAGCAACAAAGATGGGCTGAGCAAGGAGATCGAAAAATCGCAAGAAAGCACAACAAGAACGTGATTTTGAGCAATGAACTGGAGCTTACTCGGGAGAGAGAAGTGTTGGAGATATGCCCAAGAGGCAATAATAAAAGTGGTTATTATTATATCTTTGTGTTTATGATGAATGTTTGCATCCCATGCTATAATTGTATTATAAGGAAACACTAATACATGTGTGTTTTGTAAACATAAAAGAGTCCCTAGTAAGCCTCTTGTTGAACTAGCTTGTTGATTAATTGATGATCATGGTTTCCTGATCATGGACATTGGATGTCATTAATAACAATGTTATATCATTAGGAGAATGATGTGATGGACACACACCCATAGTAAGCGTAGTATAAGATCAAGTCATTAAGTTCGTATTGCTACAAGCTTTCAAATGCATAGTAACCTAATCCTTCGACCATGAGGTTATGTTAATCACCATCACCGGATGGGTACTTTGATGACATCAAACACCGCTCAGAATCGGGTGGTTATAAAGGTGTCATTGGGTATTCTGAAAGTATGTGTTGAAGCGCATGGACCAAGATTGGGATTTGTCCATCCTTATGACGGATAGATATGCTCTAGGCCCTCTCGGTGGAATGTCATCTAGTTAGCTTGCAAGCATGTGACTAGGTCACAAGGGTGACATAACATGGAACGAGTAAAGAGTACTTATCAGTAATGAGGTAGAACTAGGTATGGACATACCGACGATCAAACCTTGGATAAGTAGAGTATCGCGTGACAAAGGGAATTGGTTTCGTATGTTAATGGTTCTATCGATCACGAAGTCATCGTTGAGTATGTGGGAGTCGTTATGGATCTCTAGATCCCGCTGATGGTTATTGATCGGAGAGGTGTCTCCATCATGTATGCATATTCACGAACCGTAGGGTGACACACTTAAGGTTCGAAGTTGTTTTAAGTAGATATGGAATGTGCGTTGGAGACCGAATGTTGTTCGAAGACTCGGATTGGATCCGGGACATCACGAGGAGATCTGGAATTGTCCGGAGAATAAGATTCATATAATGGAGATCATTTTCTAAGTTAGGAAATGTTCCATTATATGGGGATTCTAGAAGGTTTCAGAATGTTCCGGAAGGTTCTAGAAGATTTTTTGGAGTTTACTTGAGAACCAAGAAAGGATAAAGGGAAACTTAAAGGGTAAGTAAGGGAAACTTGGGGGGGAAGGACTCTCCCCCAAGCTCCCTTGTGCGCCGGCCCTAGGGGGTGGGCCTAGGGGTGGGAACCCTAGGTCGCACCCCTCCCTCTATATATAGAGGGGTGGAGGCGCCACCCCCTTGGCCCCTCCCACTCCAAACCCTAGCCGCCTCTCTCCTCCTCCTTCCATCTGCTCTGGCTTAGGCGAAGCCCTGCAGAATTCTCTACTCCACCACCACCACAACACCGCCGTGCTGCTGGGATTCCGTGGAGAGATCTACTACCTCTGCTGCTCGCTGGAACGGGGAGAAGAAGGTTCTGCCGACTCGCACGTGACCGGTCTTGAGCGCCGGAACGCGGCGCCGGAAGGATCATCTACTCGATCTTGAGATCGGCAAGTGATCGTCTACATTAACCACGAGATCTGATCTCGCACAAGGCTTTCGGATCTACAAGGGTTAGTACAGATCTATCTCGTTGCACATGTCTAATAGATTAGATCTTGGCTTTTATCTAGATTAGATCTGGGTTTTGTTCGTTCTTGCGGTAGAAATTTTTTGTTTTCCATGCTATGAACCCTTCAGTGGTATCAGAGCCTTGTCTATGCGTAGATCTGTTGCACGAGTAGAACACAATGGCTTTGTGGGCGTTGGTGCTCGTGCCGTCTTTTGCTTTGTGTACTTTGCATCTTGCGGTATGGTGGGATGAAGCGGCTCGGGCTAACCTTACATGTCATCGCACATGAGACTTGCTCCACGCTTGACGTGTAACTTGCTTTGCACAAGTGGCTTTGCGGGTGTCTGTCTCTCCCACCATAGTATAGATCCAATTTACACTTTGTACTTGATAGCACTTGTATCAACGTTGTGGTTCAGTTTTGTAGGTAAGATCCGTTCTTATTCGAAAGCCCCAAACCACATAAAACATGCAAAGAAAATTAGAGGCGTCTAACTTGTTTTTGCAGGGGTTTTGTGATGTGATATGGCCATCATGTGATTAGGATTATATTTGATGTATGCAATGATCCTTGTTGTAATATGGCAACCGGCAGGAGCCTAATGGTTGTCTTTAATTCTATTAAGACCTGCGTGTCTATTCATCTTGTAATAGCTTTATTCCAAGTAGTTGTAATAGTTGCTAGTGATGATGGACAACCATGAAGCGGCGCCACTGACCTTTACGAAATGCTGGTGATGATGGAGATCATGTCCGTGCTTTGGAGATGGAGATCAAAGGCATAAGAAGAAAGGGCCATACCATATCACACTAATTATGAATTACCTGTGATGTTAATCCTTTATGCATCTTGTATTGCTTAGATCGCGACGGTAGCATTATAAGATGATCCCTCTCACTAAATATCAAGTAATAAAGTGTTCGTCCTTAGTTGGCACCGTTGCTAAGACTCGCTGCTTCGAAGCATCTCGTGATGATCGGATGTGATAGATTCTACATGTGCATACAACGGGTGCAAGCCAGATTTGCACATGCGGAAACTAAGGTTAATCTTGATGAGCCTAGCATGTACAGACATGGTCTCGGAACACGGAATACCGAAAGGTAGAGCATGAATCATATAAATGATATGATGAACATGAAGATTGTTCGCCGATGAAACTACATCTTCTCTCGTGAAGATCGGACTTGGTGTAGTGGACTTGGTTCGTGTAATCACTAAGACAATGTGAGGGATGTTGTTTTGAGTGGGAGTTCACCTAGTTAATTTAAGAATTAAAATTGAACTCAATTTATCATAAACTTAGTCTAAACTACTTGCAAATTTGTTGTAGATTATGGCGAACCTCTCCATCAATTTCAATGCGTTCCTAGAGAAAGAAAAGCTTAAGAACAAAGGAAGCAACTTCACGGACTGGCTCCGTGGACTGAAGATTGTCCTCAGGGCTGGTCATTGACCTATGTGCTCGGCACCGCTAGGTGACCCACTGCAGAAGATGCCACCGATGACGAAAGAATGTTTACGCCACTGAAAAATCATTACTCCACAGTTCAGTGTGCCATCCTGCACGGTTTAGAAACGGAGCTTGAAGCGCTTTGAGCACCACGACTGCTCGAGATCATTAAGGAGCTCAAGCTCATTTTTGAGACTCACGCGGCCATGGAGAGCTATGAGGCCTCCGAAAAGTTCTTTAACTGTAAGATGGAAGAGGGTAGCTCTGTTAGCGAGCACATGCTCACCATGTTTGGGCATGCAAACAAGCTCCAAGAGTTGGGGATAACAATTCCTAATGAGTTAGGGATTCACCGTGTTCTCCAATCACTGCCACCGAGTTATAAGAACTTTGTGATGAACTACAATATGCCTTCGCATGAACAAGACGTTGTCGAACTATCGCCCATGCTGAAAGCTGCTGAAGTGGAGATCAAAAGGAGCACCAAGTGTTGATGGTCAATAAGACCACCAATTTCAAGAAACAGGCAAGCCTAAGAACAAGGGCAACTTCAAGAAGGACGGCAAGAAAGCTGCGACTGCTAAGAAGCCCAAGGCTGGTCCTAAGCCTGAAACTGAATGCTTTATCGCAAGGGTGCCGGCCATCGAAGCGAATCGCCCCAAGTACCTGGCGGATCTGAAGAACGGCAACATCAAGAAGAAAGGTATATTCGATATACATGTTATTGATGTGTATCTTACTAGTAATCGTAGTAGTGCCTGGGTATTTGATACTGGTTCGGTTGCTCATATTTGTAACTCAAAACAGAGCTGGAATAAGCGAAGATGGCGAGACGAGGTGACGATGCGCGTTGAAATGGCTCCAAGGTTGATGTGATCGCCGCCACGCTCCTCTACATCTACCTTAGGGATTAGTTTTAAATTTGAATAATTGTTATTTGGTGCTCGTTAAGCATGAACATTATATCTGGATCTTGTTTATTGCGTAGACGGTTACTCTTTAAGTCCGAGAATAAAGGTTGTTCAATTTATATGAGTAATATCTTTTATGGTAATGCACCTGAGATGAATGGTTTATTCTTACTGAATCTCGATAGTAGTGATACACATGTTCACAACATAGATGCTAAATGAACAAAATGGAATGATAATTCTACATACATCGCTGCCTTGGTCACATTAGAGTGAAGCGTATGAAGAAACTCCATTCGATGGACTTCTTGAATCACTTGAAAGATGCGAAGCATGTCTAATGGGAAAATGACTAAGACTCCATTCTCTGAATAATGGAGCGAGCTATGACTTATTGGAAATAATACATACCGATGTGTGCGGTCCAATGAGTGTAGCATCGCGTGGTGGATATTGTTATGTTCTCACTTTCACGGATGACTTAAGTAGATATGGGTATGTCTACTTTATGAAACATAAGTCCGAAACTTTCGAGAAGTTTAAGGAATTTCAAAGTGAAGTGGAAAATCATCGTAACAAGAAGATTAAGTTTCTGCGTTCTGACCATGGAGGTGAATATCTAAGTTATGAGTTTGGCATGCATTTAAAGAAATGTGGAATACTTTGCAATTGACACCACCGGAACACCACACAGCGTAATGGTGTGTCCGAACGTCGTAATCGAACTCTCTTAGATATGGTTCGGTCTATGATGTCTCTTACAGATTTACCGCTATCATTTTGGGGCTATGCATTAGAGACAGTCGCATTCACTTTAAATAGGGCACCATCTAAATCCGTTGAAACGACACCGTATGAATTGTGGTTTGGAAAGAAACCTAAGTTGTCGTTCCTTAAAGTTTGGGGTTGCGAAGCGTATGTAAAGAAGTTACAACCTGATAAGCTTGAAACCAAAGCGGAGAAATGCGTCTTCATAGGATACCCTAAAGAAACAATTGGGTATACCTTCTATCATAGATCCGAAGGCAAAGTTTTTGTTGCCAAGAATGGATCCTTTCTTGAGAAGGAGTTTCTCTCGAAGGAAGTGACTGGAAGGAAAGTAGAACTCGATGAGGTTATTGAACCTTCTCTCGAAGTTGAGAGTAGCGCAGCACCGGAAGATGTTTTTGTGCCACCTGCACCAATTGGAGAGGAAGCTCATGATGGTGATCATGAAACTTCGAACGAAGTTGCTGCTGAACCTCGCAGGTCAACGAGGGTTCATACCACTCCTGATTGGTATGACCCTGCCTTGAACGTCATGTTGGTGGACAACACTGATGACCCTGTGACGTATGAAGAAGCTATGGTGAGCCTAGATTCCGACAAATGGCTGGAAGCCATGAAATCCAAAATGGGATCCATGTACGAAAACCAAGTATGGACTTTGGTGGACTTACCGAATGGCCGTAAGGCTGTCGAAAACAAATGGATTTTCAAAAGAAAAACAAATACTGATGGTAATGTTACCGTCTATAAAGCTCGACTTGTCGCGAAAGGGTTCCGACAAATTCAAGGAGTTGACTACGATGAGACTTTCTCACCAGTAGCGAAGCTAAAGTCTGTGAGGATTTTGTTAGCAATTGTTGCATATTTAGATTATGAGATTTGGCAGATGGATGTCAAAACGGCATTCCTTAATGGTGACATTGAGGAAGAGTTGTATATGGTACAACCCAAGGGTTTTGTCGATTCTAAAGATGCTGACAAGGTATGCAAACTTCAGCGCTCCATTTATGGACTAAAGCAAGCATCCCGGAGTTGGAATCAACGTTTTGATAAAGTAATCAAAAACTTTGGATTTATACAAACTTATGGAGAAGCTCGTATTTACAAGAAAGTGAGTGGGAGCTCTGTGGCATTCCTAGTACTATATGTAGATGACATATTGTTGATTGGGAATGATATGGAACTTCTTAATAGTGTCAAAGCCTATTTGAATAATAATTTTTCAATGAAGGATCTTGGCGAAGCGGCATATATTCTAGGCATCAAGATTTATAGAGATAGATCAAGACGCCTAATAGCGCTTTCACAAAGTACATACTTGGACAAAGTTCTAAAGAAGTTTAGAATGGAAGAGAGCAAGAAAGGGTTCGTGCCCATGTTGTCAGGTAAGACCTTGAGTAAGACTCAAAGTCCAGCTACGACAGAAGATAGAGAGAAGATGAATAATATTCCCTATGCCTTGGCCATAGGTTCTATCATATATGTCATGCTGTGTACAAGACCGGATATAGCACATGCTGTTAGTTTGACTAGCAGATATCAAAGTGATCCTGGAATGGAGCACTAGACAGCGGTCAAGAATATCCTAAAGTACCTAAATAGGACTAAGGATATGGTTCTTTCTTATGGAGGTGATGAACAACTTGTTGTAAACAGTTACACTGATGCTAGTTGGAACACCGATCCAGATGACTCGAAGTCACAGTCTGGATACGTATTTATTTTGAATGGTGCTGCAGTGAGCTGGACCAAGCAAAGCGTTGTGGCGAAATCTTCAACTGAATCGGAATACATAGCTGCTTCGGAGGCTGCACAAGAAGCCATATGGATGAAGGAGTTCATTACTGAACTTGGCGTGGTTCCTAGTGCGTTGGACCCGATGGCCATCTACTGTGACAACATAGGTGCCATAGCTAATCCATAGGAGCCAAGGTCACATAGCAAGCTGAAGCACATCAAGCTACGTTTCCATGCTATTCGCGAGTATGTCCGAGATGGTGACATAAAGATTTGCAAAGTACACACTGATCTGAATGTGGCAGATCCGTTGACTAAACCTCTCCCTAGAGCAAAGCATGACCAACACCAGAACGCCATGGGTGTTAGATATATTACCATGTAATCTAGATTATTGACTCTAGGGCAAGTGGGAGACTGTTGGAGATATGCCCAAGAGGCAATAATAAAAGTGGTTATTATTATATCTTTGTGTTTATGATGAATGTTTGCATCCCATGCTATAATTGTATTATAAGGAAACACTAATACATGTGTGTTTTGTAAACATAAAAGAGTCCCTAGTAAGCCTCTTGTTGAACTAGCTTGTTGATTAATTGATGATCATGGTTTCCTGATCATGGACATTGGATGTCATTAATAACAAGGTTATATCATTAGGAGAATGATGTGATGGACACACACCCATAGTAAGCGTAGCATAAGATCAAGTCATTAAGTTCGTATTGCTACAAGCTTTCAAATGCATAGTAACCTAATCCTTCGACCATGAGGTTATGTTAATCACCATCACCGGATGGGTACTTTGATGACATCAAACACCGCTTCGTAACTGGGTGGTTATAAAGGTGTCCTTGGGTATTCTAAAAGTATGTGTTGAAGCGCATGGACCAAGATTGGGATTTGTCCATCCTTATGACGGATAGATATGCTCTAGGCCCTCTCGGTGGAATGTCATCTAGTTAGCTTGCAAGCATGTGACTAGGTCACAAGGGATGACATAACATGGAACGAGTAAAGAGTACTTATCAGTAACGAGGTAGAACTAGGTATGGAGATACCGACGATCAAACCTCGGATAAGTAGAGTATCATGTGACAAAGGGAATTGGTTTCGTATGTTAATGGTTCTATCAATCACGAAGTCATCGTTGAGTATGTGGGAGCCGTTATGGATCTCCAGATCCCGCTGATGGTTATTGATCGGAGAGGTGTCTCCATCATGTCTGCATATTCACGAACCGTAGGGTGACACACTTAAGGTTCGAAGTTGTTTTAAGTAGATATGGAATGTGCGTTGGAGACCGAATGTTGTTCGGAGTCTCGGATTGGATCCGGGACATCACGAGGAGATCCGGAATTGTCCGGAGAATAAGATTCATATAATGGAGATCATTTTCTAAGTTAGGAAATGTTCCGGAGTATTTATATGGGGATTCTAGAAGGTTTCAGAATGTTCCGGAAGGTTCTAGAAGATTTTTTGGAGTTTACTTGAAAACCAAGAAAGGATAAAGGGAAACTTAAAGGGTAAGTAAGGGAAACTTGGGGGGGAAGGACTCTCCCCCCAAGCTCCCTTGTGCGCCGGCCCTAGGGGGTGGGCCTAGGGGTGGGAACCCTAGGCCGCACCCCTCCCTCTATATATAGAGGGGTGGAGGCGCCACCCCCCTTGGCCCCTCCCACTCCAAACCCTAGCCGCCTCTCTCCTCCTCCTTCCATCTGCTCTGACTTAGGCGAAGCCCTGCAGAATTCTCTACTTCACCACCACCACGCCGTCGTGCTCCTGGGATTCCGTGGAGAGATCTACTACCTCCGTTGCTCGCTGGAACGGGGAGAGGAAGGTCTGCTTCGACTCCGCACGTGTGACCGACTGCGGAAGCGCTGCCGGAACACGGCGCCGGAAGGATCGTCTACTCGATCTTGAGATCAGCAAGTGATCGTCTACATCAATGGTCCCAATCATAATAGTTTCAATTTTTTCTCTTGGTATGGGACAATATATTTCTCCAACTTGAATGCCCTCAACATGTTCAATTGAATTCAAACCATAAGTCCTTTCAATCTTCTTGGGGAAATAGACAATATGTTCCTTGTCATTAACATTAAAGGTTAACTTTCCTTGATTACAATTAATAATAGCTCCTGCAGTATTAAGAAAAGGTCTCCCAAGAATAATAGACATATTATCATCTTCAGGCATTTCAAGCACAACAAAATGAGTTAATATCAAGCAATTATGAGCCACTTGAACAGGTACATCCTCACATATACCAACAGGAATAGTGGTAGATTTATCAGCCATTTGCAAAGATATATCAGTTGGTATCATTTTTTCAAGTTGAAGTCTCTTATAGAGAGAGAAAGGCATAACACTAACTCCAGCTCCCAAATCACACAAAGCAGTTCTAACATGACTATTCTTAATAGAGCAAGGGATAGTTGGAATCCCTGGGTCTCCAAGTTTCTTAGGAACCTTACCATTAAAGGAATAATTAGCAAGCAAAGTAGAAATTTCTTCATTAGGGATCTTCCTTTTATTCGAGACAATATCCTTCATATACTTTGAATAAGGAGGCAATTTAATAGCATCAGTCAAAGGAATTTGCAGGAATAAAGGTTTCATCCACTCACAAAACTTGTTATAGTGTTCATCTTCCTTTGACTTGTGTTTCTTATCAGGGAAAGGCATAGGTTTTTGGACCCAAGACTCTCTTTTACTACCATGTTTCTTAGCAACAAAATCTTCTTTAGTGTATTTAGTATTCTTAGTGTGGTTTTCAGGTTCTTCTTCAACTTTTTCTTTATTAGGAACATCATTTTCTTCATTACCACTTTCAGTTTCAGCATTAGAGACAGATATACTATTAGGATCTATAGCAGGTTCAGAGGGTTCTACAACAATTTTATGTTTCTTTTTCCTTTTCTCATGAGTAGAGCCACTATTTTCAGCTTGTTGAGAATCCTGCTCAATTCTTTTGGGATGCCCTTCAGGATATAGAGGATCCTGGGTAGCAGCACCACTTCTAGTTCTAATTTCATAAGCATGTTTTTCTTTAGCAGCGTTAATTAGCAAGTCTTTTTGCACTTTAATGAGTTGATCTATTTGAGTTTGAACCATTTGAAAGTGTTTGACAATCATTTTAACATCATTAGAGGTTCTTTCCACAATATCTTTTAACTCAACAATAGCTCTAGAATTTTCCATTAGATGATTTTGCACCCTTTTATTAAAATTATCTTGCTTAACAATAAATATATCAAATTCTTCTAAGCATTGATCAGGAGGTTTAGAGTAAGGGATATCACCTTCATCAAAGTGTTGGAGAGAGTGTACCTCAATAATGGATGAGTAGGGGATAGGCTTACATAGTTCTTCTATAGGAGGTAAATTCTTGACATATGCAGCTTTAATTCCCTTCTCCTTAAGACATTTCTTAGCTTCCTTCATCACTTCATCATTTAATTCAATAACTCCCCTCTTCTTTGACATTGGAATAGGCACAGGAATAGTTGGTGCAGGTATAATTCCTTCAGGTATAGCTGGTTTAGGAGGAGTCGAATCTTCATAGTTCTTCCTTATTTTAGCCATTAATTCCTCAGCTTCCTTGGGAGTCCTATTCCTGAAAACATAATCAGCACAACTATCTAGGTATGTCCTAGATTCTTCAGTTAGTCCATTATAAAATATATCAAGAAGCTCATTCTTAGGTATTGGACTTCCAGCCTGTGCATGAATCAAAGCACAAAGCCTTGCCCATGAATCAGGGAATATCTCTTTTTCTCCCTGTTTAAAATCAAAAAGTTCCTGCAAAATAGCATGTCTAGCACTAGGAGGAAAATATTTCTGCAGGAAAGTACTAATCAAGCAATCAGGGCTATCAATAGATCTAGGAGGTAAATTACTAAACCAAGTTTTAGCTTCTCCTTTCAGTGAAAAAGGGAAAATCTTAGAAACAAAGTAAGTACGCATCTTAATATCATCAGAAAACAAGCCACTCATGGTAGAAAGTTCATTCATATGTGCTACCGCACTTTCATTCTTAGTCCCACAAAAAGGTTCTTTCTCAACAATAGCTATGTAAGATAGATCAAGAGAGAAATCATAATCTTTATCTTTAATGTTTATGGGAGAAGCAGCAAACTTAGCAATAGGAGACAATTTGGGTCTAATAGTATGCCTCTCAAGGAGACTCTTAGCAGCGCTCCTATCATGGGTGTTTTTACATTCTTTAATAAATTCATCGGTCATCTCAACATAACCATCTTCAATATCATAACTCTCACTAGACTCAGGTGAACTAACAGGTGTAGTAGTGTCTTCATTAGGAGTTTCAGTATTTCCAGCTATAGTTCTAGCAATCGTAGCATCTAGGAAAGGACCTAATGAACCACTCTTATCAAGCATAGTATAAGCAGCATCATAAGTATCAGAAGTTTCAGATTCAGCAATAGTAGCAGTGTGTGTAACATGTGTATGTGGTGGTGTAACGAGCTTACTCATAATAGATGGTGAATCAAGAGCAACAGAGGTGTTCAGAACCGTACCTCTTCTTGTAGTGGGTGGTAAAATAGGAACCTTGCCATCACGAGACTTACCCATGATGGATGGATAGCAGCGGACAATAGAGAATCCAAGTGAACTTGATAAATAAAGCTATGCTCCCAACAGCGACGCTTAAAATAGTCTTGATGACCCACAAGTATAGGGGGTGTATCGCGATTTTCGAGGAAGTGAAACCCAATTTATTGATTCGACACAAGGGAGCCAAAGAATATTTATAAGCCTTAACAACTGAGTTGTCAATTCAGCTGCACCTAGAAACAATCTTGCTCACAGCAGTTTATCGAGTAACAGTTTTGTAGTAGGAATAGTAAAATGCAATGAGTAAAGTAAAGATGTAGTAACAATAGCGAGAAAAGAAGATTCGAAAGTGGTAGGCATAGGGATGGATGGACGGGCGTTGCATGGACAAGATAACTCACATAGAAATCAAAACATAGGGCAATTGCAGATAAATAAGATAAAGCATCCAAGTACTAGATAATCCTAGGCATGTGTTCCATATATAGTCATACGTGCTCGCAATGAGAACTTGCACAACATCTTTTGTCCTGCCACTGCTTGCGCGGGCCTCAAGGAACTATCGGCAATTAAGGTGCTCCTTTTAATAGAGCACCGAGCAAAGCATTAACCGTGAACACATGTAATCCTCACATCAAAACCATTCCTCGGTTATCCCGATTCTGTCACTGGGCCATTGGTTCCGCATAACAACGTGTATACAACTTGCAGGTAAGACCATAAACAATACTATCATAATGAATCAATAACATGTTCAGATCTGAAATCGTGGCACTCGGGCCCTAGTGACAAGCATTAAGCATAACAAGTTGCAACAAAGTCAAAAAGCAATAATAGAAGATACTAGGCACCATGCCCTAACAATCTGATGCCATTACATGAACGATCTCATCCAATCCCTACCATCCCCATAGCCTACAGCGGGGGATTACTCACTCATAGATGGGGGAAACATGGATGGTCGATGAAGAAACGATGGTGATGATGATGGCGATGATCTCCTCTAATTCCCCGTCCCGGCAGGGTGCCAGAATGGAGTTTTTGGTGCTGTTTCATGGAATCTGGTGGTAGCGGCAGAGCGGAACTCCTTCTGGAAAAACGTCGAACCCCCCCCAGAGTTTTTAGGTCAGAAGGCTTCTTATAGGCGAAGAGGGAGACCGAGGGGGTGTCTGGGGCGGCCAGACCACCCACTGGCGCACTGGCTAGCATGCCAAGTGGTGTGGCCTGGGCCCAGCCCCCCTCTGTCTTGTATTCTAGCTCCGGGAGTCTTCTGGTGAAATAGGATTTTTGGCATATTTTCCGGGATTTTTCCTGATAGTTGATTTTCTGCACAAAAAGTAGACACCAAGGCAATTCTGCTAAAAACAGCGTCAGTCCGTGTTAGTTGCATCCAAATCACACAAGTTTAGAGGAGAAACAATAGCAAAAGTGTTCTGAAAAGTAGATACATTTTGGACGTATCAGCGCATGGTATGGGAACGTCCCTCTCGTACCAATGCTCGTTAAAGTGGTTGAGTGCCTCATGCGGACTAGCTTCTCCTTCTAGGCGTGTGGGTTAATGTTTGAAGGTCTTAATGGTATCCAATTGTCATATTTATGCCCAAAATGGCTTCTTCAATTGATTTTTCCATCAAATCTTTTAATCCTGGGATCCTGGTGAAATATGCACAAAAAGGTGTGCGCAAGCGCGGTAAAATACAAAATCCAATCACTACTAATAAAAAATAATAAGGTAAACATGCTGCAAAAAGACGTGCATCAACTTTCCCAAGTTTAGACTCTTGCTCGTCCCCAAGCTTAGACTCTTACTCGTTCCCAAGCAAGATAGCAGCTTAATGAACAAGGTCATCATGTTCATGAAGCTCAAGTCGATAAAATAGATGAAGCATTGCAACATAAGATTATAATAAAAGATAAAGAATGATCTTTGGATTCTATCAAACCTACACTTTTCAAATGACTTATAAGGATTCCACACCTTAGTACCAATTTTTATATGAACATTAATCAATAAAATGATGTAAAACATCAAATTCAACCGCTTAGGGTTCCCGCTTTGTAAGGAGGTCCCAAACATATTTAGGACTTCGCACATCCGCTTAGGGTTCAAGATTTTGAACAATCTTTTTCGTTTCCCCTCATGATTATGGCTTCTGTGTCTATTTGCCCTTTGCACATTTCTTTTTTACTTTACACTTATGATTTTGTGCCATTTTAAGTTTTGTGAAATGGACAAGACATATTGTCGTGGTGGTGTCACGGCATATGCCATGTATAGGCTAAAGTTGGGGCCGATGGACGATGGAGGAATCTGGGGAGGGATGATGAAGTGAAGACCTCATACGGAAGAACTCAGAGAGATACGATATACCCAGGTTCGAGGCTCTCCTAGTGAGATAACACCTCTACTCCTACATCTAATCTCATATATCTTTCCATGCTTGTGGCTACAATGGTGCTCCTTGAGTTGTACTCTTATGCCTCATGGAGAGAGGAGAGGAAGAAGAAACCATGCTCCTAGTGAGCAGAGGGAGAGGAGCCCTTCAAGGGGGTCTCCCCTGTAACGCTACCCCTGGTGCTCTTTATAAAGGGGAGCCCAGGGGACAAGGTATGTCATCACCAAGTACTCCTATGAGCTGTCTAGTGGGGCTTGCCTAGTCACCTTGTCCTTTATTGAGTCACCGGTCTTATCCCTTCGGCATATCCTTTAGCATCTTCAGGAGATGCTCGGCATATTCCTTAGCATCTTGATGACCCACAAGTATAGGGGGTGTATCGTAGTATTTTCGAGGGAAGTGAAACCCAATTTATTGATTCGACACAAGGGGAGCCAAAGAATATTTATCAGCCTTAACAACTAAGTTGTCAATTCAGCTACACCTGGAAACAATCTTGCTCACAACAGTTTATCAGTAGCAACAGTTTTGTAGTAGGAATAGTAAAGTAACAACAGTAGTAAAGCAAAGACAGTAGTAACAAAAGCAGTAAACAGTGGGATTCGAGTGCGGTAGGCATAGGGATGGATGGGCGGGCGTTGCATGGACAAGACAATTCACATAGCAATCAGAGCATAGGGCAATTGCAGATAAATAAGATAAAGCATCCAAGTACTAGACAATCCTAGGCATGTGTTCCATATATAGTCATACGTGCTCGCAATGAGAACTTGCACAACATCTTTTGTCCCGCCAACCCGTTTGCAGCGGGGCCTCTAGGGAACTACTGGCAATTAAGGTGCTCCTTTTAATAGAGCACCGGAGCAAAGCATTAACACTCCATGAACACATGGGATCCTCACATCAAAGCCATTCCCTTCCGGTTATCCCGATTTCTGTCACTTCGGGGCCATAGGTTCTGGACAACAATGTGTGTATACAACTTGCAGATAAGACCAAGAACAATACTATCATAATGAATCAATAACATGTTCAGATCTGAAATCATGACACTCGGGCCCTAGTGACAAGCATTAAGCACAACAAGTCGCAACAAAGTCATAAAGCACTAATATAAGATACTAGGAACCATGCCCTAACAATCTGATGCCATTACATGAACGATCTCATCCAATCCCTACCATCCCCATAGCCTACAGCGAGGGATTACTCACTCATAGATGGGGGAAACATGGATGGTCGATGGAGAAGTGATGGTGATGATGATGGCGATGATATCCTCCAATTCCCCATCCCGGCAGGGTGCCAGAACAGAGTTTCTGATGCTGTTTCGTGGACTCTGGTGGTGGCGGCGGAGCGGAACTCCTTCTGGAAAAACGTTGAACCCCCCGAAGTTTTGAGGTCAGAAGGCTTCTTATAGGCGAAGAGGGAGACCGAGGGGGTGCCTGGGGCCACCACACCATGCCACAGCGGCCGTGCCCCTGCGCCTAGGAGGGTGTGGCCAGCCCACAGCCTCCTCCGTCTCGTGTCGCTCTGCCTGAGTCCTCTAGAAAAATAGGCACTTTGGCTTTTGTCCCGTCCAATTCCGAGAATATTCATTTTCTAACTTTCCTGGAACCAAAAACAACAGAAAACAGGTAGCTGGCACTGTGGCTCTTGTTAATAGGTTAGTCCAAGAAATCATATGAAAAGTACTCCAAAGTGTGGACAAAACACAAGAAAGTGGATAAAACCAAGCATGGAGCATCAAAAATTATAGATACATTTGCAATGTATCACATCTCCCAAGATACCCAGCATATTGCTTAGCATCTTGGACCAAAGGGGCCAGTCTGAGCCAGGGGCGTCCCAAGACTGGCACCTGATGTAGGCTTGACTTGACTTGGAGGTACGTCAATGTAGAGGTCGATGGTGGGTCCAGATATGAGCAAAGTGACATCCGGGACAAAGTAATTCAGCCCGAGGGAGTGAAATTTGGCCGAGGGAGGAAATAACTTGGCTTATGGGTAAAATGGGGCCCACCTGGGCCATGAACAGTGCTCATGCCGAGTTATCCTTCACCCAACCGAGTTAACTTGAAATTCGGCCCAGGCTGGTGAGCCAGAATGGCCCGGCCGGATCAAATGTGCCTGCCCAGCCGGGCTTGGCCTTATTTGGCCTGGATGAGGCAGCCCAAGTGAGTTTGTGGCCCGGCCGAGGTGCTGCGGTGGCGGAGCGCCGCAGTGGGCCGAGATGACCGAAGGCGGCCCACCCGGGGGAAGCAGGGCGAGCTACACCGGGGAGTCCTTGACGAGGTGGCGCGGTGGGCCGGCTGGGTTATCTGGCCCAACCGGGGATGCGAGGTGGCGCGAGGTGATGTGGGCTTGGTGTCGTGGAGCGGCCCCGTGGTGGGCCGGATTACTCCTTACCGGCCCACCCGGGGGACGAGGGAGTCGAAGTGGTGATGTTGCACGACCCGGGGGCGGGAGCTGGTTCGGTGGCGAGAAGAGTTGGTGGCGATGGCGCGCTGGTCTTTGGCGGGAAGAACTGGTGGCGCTGAGCGTTGACCTGGCAGGACGGTAGCTCGACCCGTGGTGGGCTGGGATAGGTTGAATCCGGCCCACCCGGGGGAAGAAGCTGCGAGGTGGCCGGCCTGCATTGGGCCGGTTGAGGGACACCCCGGTCCAGCCAGGTTTTGAGCTTAATCCAGCTTAGCATGGCCATATTCGGCCCAGGAAAGTAATGCACAGGCCGAATTTAGGATAATTCGGCCCCAAACTATTTCCTTCCTATTTTCTTTATTCCACTCTCCTTATTCCTTAATTTTTACTTATAGATATTCTTTTTCCACATATTCCTTCTAACAAATTTCTCATTGCTCTATTTGAGTTACTCGCTAGACCAACTCTCGGGTACCTGGGGTTACATCCCCAACATTAGTCCCCGAGGCTATGTGGGATTCGTAGAATCGCGCATAGGCTTCACATAAAAATACCCCCAGAGTTGTTTAGCAACATATAGTCCTTTTTGGTCTGGTCATATAATTCTCCGAGGTAAGTTTAAGTCTTTTGGCTCCTAGCCTGATTTGGCTCTGGCCTCAACCCACTTGGGTAAGTCATTTGGCTTCTGGCCGACTTTGGCTCTAGCCTTAACCCATTCAGGTTAATCTTTTAGCTTCTGGCCGAATTTAGCTTTGGCCTTAACCCATTTGGGCAAGTCTTTTGGCTTCTAGCCGAATTTGGCTCTGGCCTTAACCCATTCGGGTAAGTCATTTGGCTTCTGGCCTGATTTGGCTCTGGCCGTAACCCATTTGGGTAACTATTTTGGCTTCTGGCCTGATTTGGCTCTGGCCTTAACCCACTTGGGTAAGTCTTTTGGCTTCTGCCGAATTTGGCCCTAGCCGTAGCCCATTTGGGTAACTCTTTTGGCTTCTGGCCTGATTTGGCTCTAGCCTTAACCCATAAGTCATTTGGCTTCTGGCCGAATTTGGCTCTGGCCGTAACCCATTTGGGTAACTCTTTTGGCTTCTGGCCTGATTTGGCTCTGGCCTTACCCCATTTGGGTAACTCTTTTGGCTTCTGGCCTGATTTGGCTCTGGCCTTAACCCATTTGGGTAAGTCATTTGGCTTCTGGCCGAATTTGGCTCTGGCCGTAACCCATTTGGGTAACTCTTTTGGCTTCTGGCCTGATTCGGCTCTAGCCTTAACCCATTTGGGTAACTCTTTTGGCTTCTGGCCTGATTTGGCTCTGGCCTTAACCCATTTGGGTAAGTCATTTGGCTTCTGGCCGAATTTGGCTCTGGCCGTAACCCATTTGGGTAACTCTTTTGGCTTCTGGCCTGATTTGGCTCTGGCCTTAACCCATTTGGGTAACTCTTTTGGCTTTTGGCCTGATTTGGCTCTGGCCTTTACCCATTTGGGTAACTCTTTTGGCTTCTGGCCTGATTTGGCTCTGGCCTTAACACATTTGGGTAACTCTTTTGGCTTCTAGCCTGATTTGGCTCTGGCCTTAACCCATTTGGGTAACTCTTTTGGCTTCTGGCCTGATTTGGCTCTAGCCTTAACCCATTTGGGTAACTCTTTTAGCTTCTGGTCTGATTTGGCTCTGGCCTTAACACATTTGGGTAACTGTTTTGGCTTCTGGCCTGATTTGGCTCTGGCCTTAACCCATTTGGGTAACTCTTTTGGCTTCTGGCCTGATTTGGCTCTAGCCTTAACCCATTTGGGTAACTCTTTTGGCTTCTGGCCTGGTTTGGCTCTGGCCTTAACCCAGTTGGGTAACTCTTTTGGCTTCTGGCCTGATTTGGCTCTGGCTGTATGGATTATAATCCGAATTATCTCATCCGGGTTATACTTGTTTATATGACTCAACATTGACATGAGTCTGTTTTGACTCACTTGACCCAAAATCCGAGTTACTGCTGCTGAGATATGATATGGCCTTACAATTGGTTGGCAAACCGCCATTGACTTGGATCCGAGTTACTGATCCGAGATATGATTTGGAGTTATGATATGATTTCGTGATACTGTGGCATACTTCCATAGATATGGATCCGAGATATAGATCCGAGATTTGATATGATGAATTATTGATATACCAGGACATGCCATCCACGATATGGAACAAACTGATTTGAGGTATAAGTTAACCTGGTAAGATGAGTTAAAATCCGAGTTACCATGTAACCTGGCCAGCTGAATTAAAATCCGAGTTACCCTGTAACTAGGAAATTGAAGAAAATCCGAATTACCCTATAATTAGGCAAACTAAAGTAAAATCCGAGTTACCATGTAACTAGGAATCCTGTAATTAGGAGAACCGAGGTAAAATCTGAGTTACCATGTAACCTGGCAAGGCGAACCAAATACCAATCCGAATTTCAGATGACCTGGCAAGCTGAAAACACCAATCTGAGTTAAATCCGAGTTACCATGTAACTAGGCTGACTGAGTCAAATCCGAGTTACAAGGTAACTAGGCAAGCTAAAGTATACTCCTAGATACTAGGTAACTAGGTGAGCTAAGTTAAATCCGAGTTATAATGAGCCTCAATGACTTGGTGAGTTACTTTTTCGTCCAAGGTAGCTTAAAGACACAAAGCAGCAGATACGTATGAGATCAAGGCATATCTTAAGTCTTTTCTGAGTTACTGTTCTTTGCACGGAGACATCGAGTCCCTGAGATACTTTTTCTACCCTTAGGTGACTCAAATGGCATGTATGCTAGTCCCCGGGTTGAGTTATCACATCCCTGGGGTGAACAGCTAAGTGATTGAGGGTGATAGTCCCCGAGTGACATTCGGGAGTATCTCATGTGCATGTTGGTTGAGTTACTCATTACTCACTACATCTTTGGTGAGGAGGTTGAGTTATCTAGTTGAGTCACACCCAATGGGTCAGCTAACACTTACAGTTCTGTTGGTGAAGAGGTTGAGGAAGAGGTCGAGTCACCTCAACAAGGGAGGCTTGTGTGCCAACTCCCCTGCTCTCTGTATGTTGGGGAAGAGGATGCAGAGACTTTCGATCGATGGTGAAGCAGAGCTTGATGAAGACGTTCCCGTCCGGATGGTAACCCAACCAGCGCCTCTTATCATCCCCACGGTGGGCGCCAAATGTCGTGGTGGTGTCACGGCATATGCCATGGATAGGCTAAAGTTGGGGTTGATGGACGATGGAGGAATCCGGGGAGGGATAATGAAGTGAAGACCTCATACGGAAGAACTCAGAGAGACACGATATACCCAGGTTCGAGGCTCTCCTAGTGAGATAACACCTCTACTCCTACATCTAATCTCATATATCTTGCCATGCTTGTGGCTACAATGGTGCTCCTTGAGCTGTACTCTTATGCCTCATGGAGAGAGCAGAGGAAGAAGAAACCATGCTCCTAATGAGCAGAGGGAGAGGAGCCCTTCAGGGGGTCTCCCCTGTAACGCTACCCCTAGTGCTCCTTATAAAGGGGAGCCCAGGGGACAAGGTATGTCATCACAAAGTACTCCTATGAGCTGTCTAGTGGGGCTTGCCTAGTCACCTTGTCCTTTATTGAGTCACCGGTCTTATCCCTTCGGCATATTCTTTAGCATCTTCAGGAGATGCTTGGCATATTCCTTAGCATCTCCCAAGATACCCAGCATGGACCAAAGGGGCCAGTCTGAGCCAGGGGCGTCCCAAGACTAGCACCTGATGTAGGCTTGACTTGACTTGGAGGTACGTCGATGTAGAGGTCGATGGTGGGTCTAGATATGAGCAAAGTGACATCCGGGACAAAGTAATTCGGCCCGGGGAGTGAAATTCGGCTGAGGAAGGAAATAACTCGGCTTATGGGTAAAATAGGGCCCACCTGGGCCATGAACAGTGCTCATGCCGAGTTATCCTTCACCCAGCCGAGTTAACTTGAAATTCGGCCTAGGCTGGTGAGCCAGAATGGCCCGGCCGGATCAAATGTGCCTGCCCAGCCGGGCTTGGCCTTATTCGGCCTGGATGAGGCAGCCCAAGTGAGTTTGTGGCTCGGTCGGGGTGCTGCGGTGGCGGAGCCCCACGGTGGGCCGAGATGACCGAAGGCGGCCCACCCGGGGGAAGCAGGGCGAGTTGCACCGGGGAGTCCTTGACGAGGTGGCGCGGTGGGCCGGCTGGGTTATCCGGCCTAGCCGGGGATGCGAGGTGGCGCGAGGTGATGCGGGCCTGGTGTCGTGGAGCGGCCCCGTGGTGGGCCGAATTACTCCTTACCGGCCCACCCGGGGGACGAGGGAGGCGAAGTGGTGACGCTGCACGACCCGAGGGCGGGAGCTGGTTTGGTGGCGAGAAGAGTTGGTGGCGATGGCGCGCTGGTCGTTGGCGGGAGGAACTGGTGGCGCTGAGCGTTGACCTGGCAGGATGGTAGCTCGGCCCGTGGTGGGCCGGGATAGGTTGAATCCGGCCCACCCGGGGGAAGAAGCTGCGAGGTGGCCGGCCTGCGCTGGGCCGGTTGAGGGATACCCCGGTCCAGCCGGGTTTTGAGCTTAATCCAGCTTAGCATGACCAGATTCGGCCCAGGAAAGTAATGCACGGGCCGAATTTAGGATAATTCGGCCCCAAACTATTTCCTTCCTCTTTTCTTTATTCCACTCTCCTTATTCCTTAATTTTTACTTATAGATATTCCTTTTCCACATATTCCTTCTAACAAATTTCTCATTGCTCTATATGAGTTACTCGCTAGACCAACTCTGGGGTACCTGGGGTTACATCCCCAACACATATTGTCCAACCTCATGGGAAGACTCAAAATAGATCAAAACTTTTAATAATACATCCCAAGACGAATATGAAGTACTTCACATTGGTGGTTTCAGCTTCTATCTCAACTTGTACTCGTTCTAAATTTTGATAGTAACATTGTTTGTTTTTTCTCATTGTCTCTTTCTTACCGCTTTGCTTATTTCTTTATTTTAGAAGAGAGTTTTATAATCAAACCAATGATCTACAGCATACAATCAAGATCTCCTGAAATTTCCAGTAGTACTTAGGGTGTGAAAAATTCTAATAATCACTTTAAAGAGTGCAAGTTCGATAGAACTCATCGTAATTCAATCATCAAATAGGATAATCCCAACTAAAACACTTCAAGTATAATAAGGGCTTGGGATCCAAAGGATATAATTCATTTCTCCTCCAGGGGAGCTAAAATTGCAACATATTATGCAGAACTTTTGAAATAAACTAACATGCATGTAGAAAGTAAAACACACTAAGACTGAAAAGTAGATTACAAAGTTTTACAAGATCTCCCCAAACTTGGAATAAAGCCAAGTGGGATCGAATAACCCCTCATGGGTACCTACTTTCTCTCTAGTGTGAAGAAGACATCCTCTTCTTTCTCTTCTCCTGACTACAAGCATGAGCAACACAAGAAAAACGAGTAGTCATCTCTGCAATAGTGAGTTGTTGTTCTTTCACCATTTTGTAGAGTTCCCTTTTATCTTCTGTCATCTCAAGAATAGTTTTAATAAGTAAATCAACTCTACCATCGATTTCATCGACCCTTTTCTCGAGGTATTTTCTCATCATCTAGTAGGCGTCAACTCCCTCTCCAGCAGTTTCAACACATGCCTTTGAAATTTGTTCAAGTTTAGTGATCCTCTCCCCAGTCTCATCAGGCTACACCTTTTTGGGTTTGAGAGATGACAGGCCAGGAGAAGTTTTCAGAGAGGATCCTCGAATTTTATACCTATAAGGATTGGGAGGACACTTATCCTTCTTCGTTTGCTGCTCCACGTATCCCATCATCTCTAGTCCTCGTGGAAACATCTCCTTCTAGCTAGGAAGTGTCACCACCTTCATAGGTTGAGGGCTTGATGATGATGAATCTTCCTTGGACTCCTCCTCCTAGATCATCTTCATAGGCGCTTCTCCCTTATTTATTCAAATCTGCTTGAGATGGAAGGGCTACATATCTCTAGAACAATTAGAATAAGTTGGATGGTTGTAGATTTGAGAAGGGTTGGTGAAAATGGGCACAAACCTAAGATCTCACGAAATTAGTCTCATGGAAAAAGACTAGGAGATTTAATGAAAGAAAATAAAAACAAGTGATTAAAAAGGGGCTCTCTATCGTGATAACAATCATTGGTATGTGCGACCCTGACCGTACGGCGTACCCATATCGGAAATGTTACCCATAGTTTTTTTAAAATCTAAGCACGCGAAAGGAAAAATGAGAAGAAAGAGTCAAAGAGGATAACAACTACATGTACGGTGGCGCGTCGCCTTGTGGTGCGCCTGTACCATCTGGTCATGGACGATGAATAAGACGAGGCAGAGGTACTACAAGTATAACGACCATTAGTGTGACTACATGTCACCATACAGCTCACACATATCGATAGGTAAAATACCGGGATAAAACTGAACTGGGAGTGTGAGACCCTAGCGCACGGCTTAATAGGATTGATCGGATACTCATACCAACAAGTTGCAATTTCTTTTTCAGACCTCATCTTTAAAGGAACTCCAAGTTAAGCATGCTTGGTCTGGAGCAATTTGAGGATGGGTGACCGCCGGGAAGTTGTTCCCGAGTTCGCACGAGTGAGGACAAAGTGCACAGAAAAGACAAGTGTTGATTTGTGGGGCTAGTCTAGAGATCCTAGTAAGCTGCCAGGCATGACAACCGTCTGTCCGGGGAGGTCGGGGTGTTACAGGGAGTTAGAGGTAATAACGAGCACTATTACGGGTGTGTGCGACCATACCGCCCAACCGTACCAGGTTCATAAAATGCACAATTCTACCAGGAAAAAGAGAGGCTCAAGATGGGAGCGAAGACAAAGACGAAAAGGACATTTTCGAAGGAAAAATGTCTATAAGAAATCTTCAAAGAGTTTCTTGTCCTACATACCTCATTTATATCATCTCTTCTAAAGTGATTAAGTGGATTATCTCAACATCTTTCACCTCGTCACACGATAATGCTTCAAACGTTGTCCGTTGATGATCCATGAAGTGTAGTCTGTCCTTTTAACTTCACCACTCCAGATGGGTATGTGTTATCCACCTCATAGGGGCCTTCCCATTTTGATCTTAGCTTTCCTAGAAACAATTTGGAATGAGAGTTGTAGAGTAATACTTTGTCTCCTGTTTTAAACACCCGGGTTTGTATCTTCTTGTCATGCGATCTTTTAACCTTTTCTTTAAAATCCTAGCATTCTCATAGAATTTACTTTAAGCTCATCTAAAGCATGTATATCTAACAAACGTTTTTCTCCAGCAGTCTTAAAATCACAATTCAAACTTTTTATAGCCTTATAGGATTTGTGCTCTAGTTCAAAGGTTAAGTGACAGGCTTTACCGTAAACCATTTTGTATGGTGTCATTCCCATAGGATTCTTGTATACGGTGCGGTAGGCCCAAAGTGAATCATTAAACTTCCTTTCCTAATCCAATATTGACTTTCACACTATCTTCTGAAGTATTTTTTTATTTCCATATTGGAAAGCTCAACTTTTCCACTTGTTTGGAGGTGATAAGGTGAAGCGACACCCATACTTATGTAAGATTTTCCTGAAATTTCCTTTCTTAAAATGAGTTCCACCATCATTTATTTGACATCCAGGAACTCCAAACCTAGGAAATATGATTTCCTTAATCATTTTCACAGATTAGCCGCATATGCATGGGCGGTTGGTATTGGTTCAACTCATTTGGTAACATATTCAATAGCAACAAGAATATGTATAAATCCATTAGACGAAGGAAATGGACCCGTGTAGTCCATTTCCCAAGCATCAAATGGTTCTATAATGAAATTATAATTCATATCCATTTATAGCCTATTACCTATGTTGCCCATACGTTGACAAGCATCACAATTCTTAACATACATGTGTGCATCTTTAAATAAAGTTGGCCAATGGAATCCCAATTGTAGCACTTTAGCATCAGTTCGATCATCAGCATGATGTCCTCCATATGGGCTATCATGACAATCTCGTAGAATTGCATTCATTTCATGATCATGCATACACTTCCTAAGCTTACCATCAGGTCCATGGCGATACAAGTAAGGAACATCCCAAAAATAGTGTATCAAATCATTGAAGAATTTCTTCCTTCGATGGTGTGATATATGGGTATGCATATGTTTTCCTACAAGGAAATTAGCATAATCTGCAAACCATGGATCACTAGCATTTATAGTAGAAAGATATTCTCCTAGAAAAGATTCATTAATGGGTATAGGATCATCAACTATTTCTCCTTACATATGTGAGAGATGGTCAGCTACAGGGTTATCTTACCTCTCATATCTATAATTTGTAAATCATACTCTTGTAGTACCAGAACCCACCTAATTAGTCATGGCTTTGCATCTTTTTTGCAAGAAGGTGTCGCAAAGCTTGATGATCGATATGCAATATTACCTTAGAATTTATTATGTAGGATCTAAAGTTATTGCACGAAAATATAACTGCTAAGAATTCCTTTTTAGTGGTAGCATAATTCTTTTGATCTTCATCTATAATGCAACTAGCATATTGAATAGCGTTTAGGCCCATACTATCGCATTGTCCAAGGACAACTCCGACTACATAGTCACTAGTATCACACATGATTTCAAAAGGTTCACTCCAATTAGGGAGTTGAATAACATGTGCAGAAACTAAAGATTTCTTAAGCCTTTCAAAACTTGAAATGCATTCATTATCAAAAGCGAAAGGGACATCTTTTTGTATGAGGTTAGTTAAAGGAGCAGCTATTTTAGCAAAGTCTTTAATGAAATGTTTATAAAATCATGCGTGCCCAAGAAAATTCTTAACTCCTTTAACATCCTGAGGTCTTGGAAATCTTGCTATCACGGTAATTTTAGAATCATCTATCTCAATACCCTTTTTGAAAATTTGTGGCAAAAAACTATACATTCCCTTACTGTAAACCTACAACGCTCCTAGTTAAGTACCAAATTAGTTTGCAGGCACTGCTGCAAAACTTTATTAAGATTATATAGGCAACATTCAAATGCAAAACCGTAGACAACAAAGTCATTCATAAGGACCTCCATTGTCCTTTCAACAAGATTATGAAATATTTTTAGAACGCATTCTTGAAAGGTTGCAGTAGCACTACACCAACCAAAAGGCATTAACCTATAAGCATAAGTTTCATAAGGACAAGTGAAAGTTGTTTTCTGTTGGTCTTCTGGTTGAATAGAAATTTGAGAATAACCGGAATAACCATCAAGAAAACAAAAATACGAATTATTTGTAATTCTCTTAAGGATTTACTCCATAAAAGGTAGTGGTTTATGATCCTTCAAAGTATCTTTATTCAATTTTCTGAAGTCGATACACAGGTTATATCCATTGATAGCTCTAATAGGGATTTGTTCATCTTCATTATTTGAATAACAGTAAGACCTCCCTTCTTTGGAGCACAATGAGCATGACTAACCCTCTTACTATCAGAGATAGGGTAAATAATACCTGCATATAACAAGTGAATTACTTCATTTCTTACAACTTCTTTCATTATAGGGTTGAGTCTTTTCCATGTGTGAATAAAAGGTTTAGCATCTTCAACAATAGGAATCTAATGAATAATAATATATGGGTTTATTCCTTTGATATCACTAAGTGTATATAGAAAAAGCCTCGTGTTGCTTAGTAAGTATAGCTATTAACTTTTTAATTTCTTCTTTAGAAAGCTTATCATTAATAATAATAGGACACTTACCTTCATTGTCTAAGAATTCATACCTTAGTCCTTCTGGAAGAGTTTTCAATTTAGGCGGTGGAAGTTCTTCATATCCTTTTATTTCTAATTCTTCATATTTACCTTCAAGAACACTCTACATATCTGGTGTTGTGTCAAATTGTTCATCAAGTTCTTCCTTATCTTTATCAAGATGATTTGTATCATGATTTAATAAGCTTCTCTCCAGTTCATATTCTAGAGTACTATAATAGACGACAGGTAATTCTTCAATAGAATTTTCTTATTTCATTTCAATCTTATTCTCATATGGTTTTTTCTTGAATTCAAGGAAATGGATTTAACTTCCTCTTCTCCAAACTGCAAAGAAATATTTTGTTTTTTGCTATCAATGTTAGCTTTAGTAGAACAAATAATGGCCTTCTTAAGATGATAGGACAATAGGGGTGTAGAGGCATATCAATAACATGGAAATCAATAGGATAAACAAATGAGCCCACAAAGATATAAGTATCATGAATAATTTCATTGAACTTATTAGAAGTCCTATTTCTTAACATAACAGAAGCATCCATAGGTTCTAGTTTAGGGTCATCAACATCATAATTGAATGCTACGAAGATGGCACAGGGAAGGATGTTTATAGTCGAACTTAAATAACAAATTCATGTGGAAGTGCTTAAAAGGATTTTTGGTTTACCTTCATCCTTACCTTAGTACTTACCTTCAATGGTTTTGGAGGAATTGTAGTTAAGAATCATTACTGAAGGAGATATGCCATAGAGGCAAATAATAAATAGGTTTTAATTGTCATATCTCAATTAGTTTATAATAGTTTCATATTGTGCTATAACTGTGCCAAGTAGAAACATTGGTACAGGTGTGGTATGAAACAACCAAGTCCCTAGTAGCCTCTATTCATACTAGTTCGTTGGTCATGAGGATGATCTGGGTTTCAAGATCATGGACATTTATGCCAATTGACAACGGGGTCATATCATTGGAGAATGATGTGATGGACATTCCTCGAAGGATTGCAACACGATCAAGTCATATAAGGTCATTGTTGTAACAACTATACCTAGACTCCTTTTCCTTAGACCATGAGCTCATATTACTCACTGTTTCTTGAGGCTGCTTAGACTGCATCAACCATCATCTGGTAATACGGTGGCCATAAAGGTGTACGTTGGGTATTCCGAAGGAACAGTAGATGACATGTGACTGCAAGACCGGGATTTGTTTACCCACATGACGGGTAAAGATACATATGGCCGGCTTGGTGAGATTACATCCATAAATGTTGCAACATGTGACTCGGTCATGGGGATGTAATATCACAGTAACAAGAAAACAGAACTTGTTGTGAACGAGATTGAACAAGGTATGTGATACCAATGATCGGGTATCGGACAAGTCGTATCGAGAAACAAAAGGAATTGGATGCTACATTTATCGGTTCAAACGACATTGTCATCAGGAATGCATAGGGGTCACATGGATATCCCTGGTCCCTCTGTTGAGCATTGATACAGATCATGTCTAGAGTATTCCCGAGCCGTGAGAGGATACACTTAAAGGTACGATGAGAGTGATCATTCGTAAGATGGAATCACCGTAGAGAAAGAGAAAGCCGGAATTGTTCCGCAGAGAGATCTGAAGTTGTTCGGAGAAAGAATAAAGGACCAGAATCATTCCGGGAAAGATTCGAAGTCGTTTAGAGGAAATAGAAAGGGAACCGAAAGGTGTTTCAGGTCAATACGGATTTTGTAATATGTATTTACATATTAATTAATGTAATTAATATTAAATATAATATTAAAATCTAATTTGAAGGGGTATTCCACTAATGGGCCAAACTTCCTAGGAAAAAAGGGCCCATGAGGGAAAACCGAAAGAGGGAAGGTCCAAGGGCCAAAGGGCCAAGGCCTAGACGCCTCAAGGGGGCCCACCCGGCCAGCCTAGGGCTGTGCGTGAGGTGTGGCCCACCCCTAGCCGGTCGGCCCATGTGCCTTCCCCCTCTCCCTTGAATAGTCCCACATGAGAAACCCAAAGGGGAGGGCACACCCCTCCCCCTATATAAAGGGGTGCCCATGGGTGGGATTAGACACACCAATATTTGAAGAAGTCCTTTGGTTGACTTCCTCCTTCCCTCTCTCTCTAGCCCTTGTGACCATGGCCCCAAGTTTGGGTTGTGCGAACGAGGCACACCTGCAGTACGCCGTTGCACTAGAGGGATTCCTAGCCGGATATCAACTTCCGCACTCCCGGCGGGATCGGGGAGCCAGAGGTCTCATCGTGCACCGGGTGTGTAGGAAGAAACGAGGCAAAACACTTGGGGCACTTAAATGTCGTGAGCCGGAGCTGCTGCACAATGAAGAAGGAGCAAGGGGTAACCTGCGAGGAGCTTCGCGACCTTGAGGTCGGCTACGAGTACGACTACATCAACCACGTTCCCCTCGGAATGTTAACCGCGTACGGTCTACAAGGGTATGTATTCTCTATGCATTGGCCATTACCGCATTACTACATAGATAGATCCTAGGCAGTTTTGGGGTTCCAACGTAGGATTTTTTTTTGTTTTCTGCTGCGGATCCCCTTCAGTGGTATCAGAGCCGATCTATGCGTAGGAGTGATGTACGGACAGTACGCACAAGTATTGTGCGGGCATTGATCCCTTAGTTGTTACCCTCTAACGTGTACTTGTTTATATCGTGGTATTGTTTGATGAAGCGGCCCGGACTGACCTTACGCGTATTCGTATGCGAGATTGGTTCCACGCTCAACATACGGCTTGTACCGTATAAGTGGCTAGCGGGTGTCTGTCTCTCATTCGATAGTTGATATAGCATTTACAACGGAGGGCCCCGAAAGGGGTGTAGTAGAGACAACTGTTGGATCCATGTTGTGGTTGGAAAGTTCATAGTTTAGAAACGGTTCTATTGCGAAAGCCCTAAACAACCACGTAAAACTTGCAATAGATAAAGTAGAGGCGTATAACTTTATTTTGCAGGAGGGCATGTGATTATGATATGGCATTGGTCGTTATGAAGGTAAAGTAGTTTACTTTTATGTTGCTAACTAGTGTAGTAATAGTCATCGTTCCGATGGACGACCTGGTGGAGGCGTCGTGGACTTGGCGTCAAACCAAGGGCAGGATGGAGATCATGCCGGAGCACTCGATGGAGATCAAGGCGCAAGAAGAAGCACCATATCATATCACATTATACATATGATGTTGATATCTGTTTTACATCTTATTGTGTGCTAGTATTAGATACTCAACGGTAGCAAATAAGATAATCCCTATTTAATTCCAATGTTTCGTGTTCCCCTTGTGTGTGCACCACCAAGAAAGTTCTTCGTTATGAGGCGCCCTGCAGTGAGTAGGGGTTAGACATATCTATGTTCACATAAAGTGGGTGTAAGCCATGTTGTACAGCGAATACACACAAGTTAGATTTGGCGAGCCTAGCATGTGCAGACATGGCCTCGGAACACAAAAGATCGAAAGATCGAGCATGAGTCACATGGATGATGTGATTGACATTAGTGAATGTCTACCTTTGATACTGCACTAATGGCCGTGACGATGGGGGGGGGGTGCAGAGGATAGGGATCATGTGATCACTAAAATCGTCCAGGGGATGACAATTTTAGTGGAGATCAATTATAAATTGAACTCTAATTATGAACTTAGTCTAGATGTCTGTTTGCAAATATCTTAGTAGATGTTAGCCTATCCCATTGAGGTCCTTTGCGACCAAGGGAATATATTGCTTAATTTGGAACTTATCAAAAGGGTCCAACTTCATAGATTAATACCCACGCCTGAGGGATATCCTCGTAAAAGGTGATCTTCTCTTCTTGATACAATAACCATTAGGAGATAATTTGATTACTCCGGAATGTTTGTGTTTTCTCCATAATCATCCAATAAGCCATTCTCCATTTGATGGAGAGTTGGGCTACATTTTATATTCTACAGAATAAGGCACATAGTGTATGAGCCATTGGATGGGTTTTCCTCCATCATGGATGAAAAGAGATTGTTTGGAAAAACACTTAGCGATCTTGCATTAGAGTTGAGAACTCTTGAAAGGGCTTGATTGCAATGGAGGTCATGGATGAAAATGTATATGTAAGATATACAAATTATAAATGTGGTTCTTTCAAAACTCGTTGCAGTTTGCAAAGTATTTGATACTTGTCTTGTTTTGTGAAAACAGGAGGATCTGCTTGAGAATTGCTAGTTTTGAGGCAACGTGACTTGATGACAGCAAGCAAAATAGTTGATGGCCGACATCACCTCTTTTCTCAAAGTTTGTCATTTGGATTAGTGGAGTTGAATATAATTTGTAATCCTTGTGTGTCTTGCTTTTGGCGACACGATTATTCATATGAACAAGTTACAAGCTAGTTTATACTATTCCTATGAACAATACCGTTATGGTCACATTACGATTACAAACAAGTTATTCTCATCACTATGTTAATGATAATAGTTTAAACATTTATAAAGGATTAGAATGCTAAAAGATATCCAAAGTTTAATAATGAAATGACACTATAGTTTAAGTCATTTTGGTTATTGCATGTTGTTTATGAAGATCTGGGTCCTAGATGCTTAATCTAAAGACTTTACAAAACCATGCCTCTTGGGCAGAATGACTAAAACTCCGCATTCTGGTAAAATAGTGATATGCGAAGAAATGTTGAATCTTATACATAGTGATGTATTGTATTTTTAGCAAATAGTGGAAATCATTTGTTAATTGTGGACTTAAGTGAATAAGCGTATTTACTTGATGAAACATGAAGTTCGAAATGATTTGAATTGTTCAAATGAGTTCACAACAATATGAGGATATTGAAATTAACAAGAATACGAAGTCTCTTTAATTTGATCGACATGACTAAGGTATTCAAGTTAAGTTTAGCATAAAAGGGACTTGTGAAAGATGTTTCACAAATTATGATAATTGGACGAATTCAAACTGTGTTGAAATATCTAAACATCATAATCAATATGTATTAGATGCATATGGTATAATATCATCTCTTATAGGGGTTATAGTTGTCGTTTAGAGTTAAAGATGAAAAATAAGCAAACACTCATTTGAAATATAAAGGAACATCTAAAGATTCGTGGAAACAACACCATAAGTGTTATGGAAAGTTCGAGTTTCTAGAGATTTCGACAAGTCGACATCGTGGCGAATAAACAAGTCTTTGTAGAGCATTCTTAGGAAGCTATGAATGCATCTTCCACAAAAAGGGGCAAACCTGTTGTTATCCAAAGTTGACGTGTCTTGATGAAGATACAGGTGGAAGAAAGTAAAAGACCAAAACAATGTATGACCTTACCTCTGGATTGTTGAGTGGCGCAGCGGAATTTGTTTCGTGAATCCAAACTCTACATATAGAGGAGAAACCAATGATAATGATCATAAAGTTTTAGGGAATACTTTTACTGAAGAAGGTAGGATTCAACTATATATTCTACAAGTTTGTGGGATTATATTATTGATTCACTTGTCATGTTTTGAACAATACATACCTACAAATTACAAAGAAGCGTGATGGACCTAAGTGCGAGAAATGACTAGGAGTCATAAAATCCTATATTAAGTTACATTTAAGATTGCAAAGTAACATGTTACTTGATCTTATAAAAGTAAAGAAGTTTACTTGATATTTCTAAATGACTGCAAAGTCATCAGAAAGAAATGAAACTTAATGAATGACAAAAGCTCGATTTGTCACAAGTTTGGACAAATTCAAGGAATTGACTACAACAGTAGTGATGCTTAAGTCTTTTGGATTTACACTAGAAATATATGGATATTGAAGTCTCATAATTGGAATTCTCGATTTGATGATGATCAAAGAATTTTGGAATGTCCAAGATTATCGAGAGGACCTAGATTTGAGTGGGAGAAAATCAGCTTGGCTAATTCATAATATGTAGTTAACACATTTTGAGTGGGAGCTAAGTGAAAACCCTGGATCTCAAACATGAATGTCATATTTGAGTGGGAGCGTGAAATCATTCTGGGATATGTGGACGACATATGTGAATGATGAGATTGGTGTTAATAATATTTAAGTTAGATAAATAAGGATGAAGTTGAAGTTATTAAACAATAAGATCTATCGAGATAGATTGGTGAGTTTAATAAACACTGAATGTCGAATGCTTCCTAGACTTGATTCTGAAAGATGTTTAGAATGTCCTAAGCAAGATTCTGAAGAAGCTCAGAATGGAACAAGGTGAGAAAGTAGTTCTTACTATATTAAGCATTGAGTTAATATTGCAACTATGGTTGAAAGAAAGAGATGCGTTGCATCTCCTATGCCTCAGTCATAGGTTCTTCCATATAACCATGTTGTATACTCGACGTAATGTGACCCGGAGTTCTGGTTGGTAGGACAAAATCTTAACTATAAGAACCTGTATTTAAGTCATTCCTAAGTTGACCACTGAACCAGAATTAAGTTTGTACTTAAATGGCAAGAAGCAAAGTAAGTGGCATAGTTGCATTTCATGCACTATGATCTACATAGATATAGAAGTATAAAAGCTCCATATGATGTGATGTATAATGTTATGGCGGGGCTAGTTTGCTTTTAACATAGAATGATGTGTTTCATGGCCCAGTGCCCATGAGAAAGCCCTCGAGATTGATCTAAAGTCACTGTAAGCTCCTGGAATCCAGCCTTGTTCTGCTGCCATGACTACAATATATACACAAAGGATAGCAAAGTGTGTTTCGAAGTTTAGATGACAACAGTGAAAACAACCGTCATTATAAACACTAGAAACAAAGTCTCACTTTGTCGCCAAACAAATGCTTCGACCCATTATAAGATAATGGTGTGAATGTCAAAATTAGGAAGACATTCATGATTTGCAAAAGACATAATGATCTGGTAAAACAGAACATGGACATGACGTTTTCCATGAGCATGCATGATCTGTAAACGCATATGGTATATGGTTTATATGAGTAAAATGCGAGCTGGATTATTTGTACTCTAGTGCAAGTGGGAGACTGAAGGAGATATGCCCTAGAGGCAAATAATAAATAGGTTTTTATTGTCATATCTCAATTAGTTTATAATAGTTTCATATTGTGCTATAACTGCGCCAAGTAGAAACATTGGTACATGTGTGGTATGAAACAACCAAGTCCCTAGTAGCCTCTATTCATACTAGGTCGTTGGTCATGAGGATGATCTGGGTTTCAAGATCACGGGAATTTATGCCAATTGACAACAGCGTCATATCATTGGAGAATGATGTGATGGACATTCCTCGAAGGATTGTAACACGATCAAGTCATATAAGTTCATTGTTGCAACAGCTATACCTAGACTCCTTTTCCTTAGACCGTGAGCTCATATTACTCACTGTTTCCCGAGGCTGCTTAGACTGCATCAACCGTCATCTGGTAATAGGTGGCCATAAAGGTGTACGTTGGGTATTCCAAAGGAACAGTAGATGACATGTGACTGCAAGACCGGGATTTGTTCACCCACATGACGGGTAAATATACATACGACCGGCTTGGTGAGATTACATCCATAAATGTTGCAACATGTGACTCGGTCACGGGGATGTAATATCACGGTAACAAGAAAACATAACTTATTGTGAACGAGATTGAACAAGGTATGTGATACCAATGATCGGGTCTCGGACAAGTCGTATCGAGAAACAAAAGGAATTGGATGCTATATTTAGCAGTTCAAACGATATTGTCATCAGGAATGCATAGGGGTCATATGGATATCCATGGTCTCTCTGTTGATCATTGATACAGATCATGTCTAGAGCATTCCCGAGCCGTGAGAGGATACACTTAAGGGTACGATGAAACAGTAGAGAAAGAGAAATCCAGAATTGTTCCGTAGAGAGATCCGAAGTTGTTCGGAGAAAGAATAAAGGACCGAAATCATTCCGGGAAAGATCCGAAGTCGTTCGGAGGAAATCGAAAGGGAACCGAAAGGTGTTTCGGGTCAATACAGATTTTGTAATATGTATTTACATATTAAATAATGTAATTAATATTAAATATAATATTAAAATCTAATTTGAAGGGGTATTCCACTAATGGGCCAAACTTCCTAGGGAAAAAGGGCCCATGAGGGAAAACCGAAGGAGGGAAGGGCCAAGGCCTAGGCACCTCAAGGGGGGCCCTCCCGGCCAGCCTAGGGCTGTGCGCGGGTTGGGGCCCACCCCTGGCCGGCCGGCCCATGCGCCTCCTCCTCTCCCTTGAATAGTCCCACATGGGAAACCCAAAGGGGAGGGCACACCCCCTCCTCCTATATAAAGGGGTGCCCATGGGTGGGATTAGACACACCAATATTTGGAGAAGTCCTTTGGTTGACTTCCTCCTTCCCTCTCTCTCTAGCCCTTATGACCATGGCCCCATGTTTGGGTTGTGCGAACGAGGCACACCTGCAGTACGCTGTTGCGCTGCAGGGATTCCTAGCCGGATATCAACTTTCGCACTCCTGGCGGGATCGGGGAGCCGGAGGTCTCATCATGCACCAGATGTGTACAAAGACACGAGGCGCAACACTTGGGGCGCTTAGATGTCGTGAGCCGGAGCTGCTGCACGATGAAGAAGGAGCAAGGGGTGACCTGCGAGGAGCTTCGCGACCTTGAGGTCGGCTACGAGTACGACTACATCAACCACGTTCCCCTCGAAACGTTAACCGCATACGGTCTACAAGGGTATGTATTCTCTACGCATTGGCCGTTACCGCATTACTACATAGATAGATCCTAAGCAGTTTTGGGGTTCCAACGTAGGAATTTTTTTGTTTTCTGCTGCAGATCCCCTTCAATTACTTCATCATAAATATATTCAAGTTCTACTTTTCCTTCACTATATCGATCTTTGACTTAATAACTCCCAAGTTCTTTTCTAACTTCTTCATCCTTCTCTTATCTTCGTGATCAGTTTCTTCTCTTTCTATAGTGGTAATAAGCCCGTTTTCATTTCTCTCCTTTCTTCTTCCTTTGACTTACTTTTCATTACTGTCATCATGAATTCATGAGGATCGGGTGGTTCAAAGGGTCCCAATATTGAGGTACCTGCAAATAGTCAGTATAGGTTTTGAAAATGTGCACAATCATATCAGGATCATGATTAAAATCACCTATCATATCTTCCATTTTTCTATTATGTAGGAACTTAAACAATCATAATTAATAGCACTATTCCCTTCACTATTTCCTTCTTCATTAAAAGTTTCTTTATTATTGTGGATAGTTTCTAAATGATTCCAAGCATTATTCATATTGAAATCCATAAAGGCTCCATTCAAGGCGACGTCCAACTCGGTTCTATTTGCAACACTAAGTCCTCCATAAAAGGTATGTAAAATCAACCATGGTGGGAATCCATGGTGAGGACAGTTATTAAGTAAACCTCCGAACCTTATGTAGCCATTGTAAAGTATTTATCTTGTACGATTCTTGAAGTTGGTGATCATACATCTTACCCCATAAGTTTTACTTTCTGGGTAAAATGATGTCAAAAAGGTGCGGATAATTTCTCCCAGGTATCAGTTATATCTATGGAACAAGCTTTAAACCAAGTGTGATCTTTATCACGAAGAGTTTGACCAAATAATTTAAATTTTACTTCAACATCTATAAAAGCATTAAACTTGAAAGTCTCCCAGATCTGTCTAAAGAAGTGCACATGATTGTATGGGTCTTCCGTACCATCTCCTGCAAATCTTTTTCAATGTAGTAATTCAAATAACATGGGTTTAATCTCGTACCCCTCATGATTAACATGTTAGCTCACCCTCATGAAAGGATGCATCGGGGGGCAGAGTTCTTGATCATTTCAAGATGAATAAGATGTTCGTATTCTTTTATGGTGGTTGCCTGAAACTTAGACATAATGTTAGCTCAACAATAGTAATTTTAATATCAAAAATCAAAGACCAAAAGCGTTGAGCTCCCCGGCAATGGCGCCAAAATATATCTTGATGACTACAAGTGCATAGTTCATCTGTAGCTAGTTTTGAAATAAGAGTATCGAACCACGAAGAGCTACTGGTAATGGTCTTAAATGCTCCTTTCTACTATCTTCCAGAGAGTGCTAAGAGTTACCTTTAATTTCTAGCGAGGGAGAAAGAGTGTTTGAAAGTGTTTGTGTAAACAAAGCAATGTTTAATTAGTGAATGAAAACAAAGGTCCATGATGTAAAGTACTTGAAACTACAATAGGGATAAGACGTTCTCAGGGAGTGTTGGATCCATCACTAGTAAAAAGATTAATTATGATTAGGATAAACCTATCTCTTTCTTCATGTGTATGTATGGGAGAAGCTCCAAATTGGATGAGCATAGACCAACCATCTGATATTTCATCCCTCATAACCACAATTGTGGTACACATTCACATAACATCAAGAGATTTAATTAATACATACATCATAAATCTAAGTTATAGATCATCTTTATTACAAAGCATAATGTTTTCTAGGGTTTCTCCATCTCCCAAGAACAAAGTAAACTACTCACAAATAGAGGCAATCAACATCATCATAGCAATATGAGAGGGATACAAATGGACGAATGAATACTCATGCAAATCCACAATGGAATTGAAGAATTACAACAAGATGAATACGACATGAGATGTAGGGATTGATGATGATGGTGGTGATGCAGCGGTTGATGATTGAGATGATGTCTAGGCCTTCAAGTATCTTCGTAGTGCTGAGGATCGATGCCCTTATGCTTGTTCCCCCTCCAGATCCCTTTCGGAGGTAAGGTTTCTACGAACTATGGTGTCTCTGAATGTCAGATCTTAGATCCGTCTGCACGGGGTGAAAGTATTTGAGACGGTGGGTTTGATGGCATGTCATAGGCGTGTCCCACCCATATCAATGCTCGTTAAAGCGGTTGAGCGCCGCCTGTGGGTTGGCTTATCCTTATAGATGCGTGGCTTAATGTTTGGAAGGTCTTAATGGTCTCCAATTGTCATATTTATGCCCAAAAATGACTACTTCAATTGATTTGTCCATCAACTCCTTTAAACCCAGGATCCTGATAAAATACCAAAATCCTATCACTACTATGCATAATCTTAAGGTACACATGCTGCAAAAATGCACTCATCACTCCCTTCGACGGTTGCAACATGCTTGGAGCCATACCGATTACTCGTCCTTCCTCTTGCATTGGTGGTTGCCGTGCGTGTTCTGCCTGGCGGGGCGCTAGCATCAGCCTTAGCCGACTGCTTCTTTGTCGGCTCGTCCACGATCACCTTGTTGGCTGCGTCGAGATAAATCGGCATCTGCATCGCGGAGTCGACTGTTGCGTACTTGTCCGCGATGTCCATGAGCTCCGTATGGTTGCTAGCTCCGTCTGCATGAGCTTGTGTTTGAGCATGGTGCCATTCTTGTAGCCCTTAGAAAAGTATTGGGTTGCATGTACCTCGTGGACTCCTTTGCAGGAGTTGCGCAGCTCAGACCATCGCGTGAGGTAGTCGTGATTTGACTCGTCCTTTCCCTGGACGCATAGGGACAACTTGCGTGGCCGGCCCGAGCGCTGGCACGTGCCGGTGAAGTTCCTGATGAAGAAGGTCTCCTCGAAGTCCAGTCAGGCATTGGCGTTGTTGGGCGAGAGGTTGTTCAGCCACGTCCTGGCCGAACCTTGCAGCATGAGCGGGGCATAGCATACTGCCATCCGCTTGTTGCCACTAGTGATGCCGACGACGGTGTTGTAGTCCACCAACCAGTCCTCTGACTTGGTCACGCCGTTGTACTTGGTCGTGCCTCGGGGAAGCGTGAAGTTCTTCGGGAACGGCACCCGCTGGATGCGCGGCCCGCAATAGATTGGTTCGGTTGTACCTTCTTCCTCCAGGGGCGCGTGATTTGGCCAGCCTATCAAGGCGGTCACGGGCGTCTCGGCGGCAAACGGGCCCCAGACGCTCGCTAATTCTGGACCGGGTGTTAGGGCCCTCGCCGGCTGAGGCTCAGGGCTCATGGCAGTTGGTCCGGCTGTTGACCGCGGCCGGCTCGCGATGGTGTTGGTCACGGTTGTTGGAGTCCTACGACATGTTGTTGTGTCGGCTATCTTGCGGGGACGACAAATGTTGCGCCTTCTTGGGCCCTCTAGACGGTCGAGGGTTAGTGGGAAGGCACGACCTCAAACCACTGACTGCGGGGCTTGCCGGCACTGCTTCTTGTTGTTGTCGGTTCGCAGTGGCCAGGAGGTCCCGGAAGCGCGCTGCTTCCAGTGCAGCTTCTCACCCTCTAGGTTTTTTTTAGCTCGGTTGCGGCAGCCTCCGTCACCCTCATGTTCTTGATGGCGAGCTGTATGTGGGCTGGGCCACAGCTAGCCGAGGGGTGCGTTGGCTGTCGCGAGCCAACTTTTAGACATTTTTCATAATATGTTCATATGCACATGTGAGCCAAAATACCATCCATCAGTGCATATGTATACTCCATCGTTTCAATGTTAGAATGCATCCTGAAATTAGGCTCCAAGTCATGTCACTCTAAAATATCGATCATTACTGTGCTTAAAAGCTTCACAAAATAGAATGATACCAGAACGATAGAAAGCTTGTGTGCGGCTGGGTAAGGTGCAAATCCATGGCTGCTAAAAGTAGGGATGAAAACGGAACGAAAACGGACGAAACTGAGTGGTGCCACATTTGTTTTCATATTTTTTGCGGAAGCGAAAACGAATAGGAAACCTTGAAAATAAAAAGAGAAGCAGAGTTGTCGGAAGCAGATATAGACGAATACGGTGCAGACGCCAAACGGTATGAATTTTACCATAACAAAGAGAACCCTGGAATCATGCAACAAATCTCAAGCATTTTAGAAAACCAACAAAATTGTTCCCTGGTTATATATAGCACGGTACTAGGTTTACAAGTGAATAAGGGAATGCTCATTTCGTGAAAACCTCCTCGAATGCATCAAGAGATTACATAGTCTCCAATACTGGGATGAGCAGCTTTGCAAGTTTGGCTTAGCAAGATCATGTTTTGTGTCGGTTAGATTTGGCCATGCACATCAACCATAAAATGAAAATTCTATATTAGATGGAAACGGAAATTCCATTCCCGCGTTTGTACCGCCGGAAAACACTGTTCCGTTTTCGTAAAAAAAGTTCCGTTACCGTTTCCATTTTACAAAATTCCGTTTCCGTTTCCATATTTTCATTCCATTTCCGTTTTTCCGCGAAAAAATTGGAAACTTTTCGCTCTAGTTTTATCCTGACTAAAAGGGTAAATGGTCAAACCTAGTAATTCCTAGCGACCATCTTTCTGACCAGCTACCTCAGGATCAGAGTTTACACTACTACTATAATAATATTCCCTCTGTCGTTAAATAGTGGCCAACTTAGCGTAAACTATAATAATAAATAGATATATTACAAAAATACATATCTTATAATAATTGTATTTTATTGATTTAGTTTTACAAATTTTATATTTTTGCACAGTATGTATTCTTGGTCAAGATTTGAGAACATTGACTTTTTTATTTAAGTTTATATGTCACTTCCTCTGGGACAGAGGAAGTACTAAGTATTACTTCCTCCGTCCAGAAATAACTGATTTAGGTTTGCTAAATTTAAATGTATCTGAACACATTTTAATATGTACATACATTTGTATCTAGATGAACTCAAGCCAGTTATTTCTGGACAGAGGGAGTACCAATAACGAGCTATTACTTACTCCCTTCCTATGAATAAGGTGCACACGCATCTTAAAACAAACTTTGACTGAATACAATGTTTATTATGTTATACATAATTAGTATACTTGGATTCGTATGGAAAATATTTTCTAGTGATGCTAATTTGATACCAATAGCCCTTACATATTTAGAGTAAATCTTGTAAAAAAAACACTCGTAAAATAAGGACATCTTATTCATTGGAGTGGAGGCAATACTCCCTCCGCTTTTATTTCTTTGCATTCTCACTTTAGTCAAAGTCAAATTTCACTTTGACCAAATATTTAGAATAAAATATCTATTTTTACAATATACTCCCTTCGTTTCAAAATATAAGATGTTTCGGTATTTTCGGAAAGACATGTATCTAGACACCTTTTGGCGTGTAGGTTCACTCATTTTGCTCCGAACCTACACACTAAAAGTTGTCTAGATACATGTGTTTCAGAAAAAAGTTAAAACATCTTATAATTTGAAACGAAGGGAGTAGAACGCATAGTAATCGTCATGAAGTAAAATTTTATATTATATGCATTTTTTTCTAAAAATTGATATGTTTTCTATACTTTTTATCAAACTAGCACAAATACCCGTGCGTTGTACCGAGATAAAAAAAAGCTTTTTGCATGCATAGATGAGATCCTGACTGTTCTCACCTCTGAATTCCCCTGTATGGAATTTTCTCTAGACTGCGCACGTGTTCATCTTTGTTTATTTTGTTTGCCACATCGTATAGATCAAGATGGGACTAAACATGAAGCTTTTACCACACTTGGGCCAGGAGTAGAGGATTCGTGAAAGATAGCGACATAATTGAACTCGGGCTCCAGTGAGCCCTGTTTTTGGATCTTGTAATTACAAATATTTTTTCGACTTTTCTAAAAACTTGAATTCAAATTTTTGAAGTTGGGAAAAAGAATTCGATCTGCTTGGCGCCCGGGATATTCATATTTTAACTTTGACTAAACTCGGAAACGCAAAATAAATGCGCGGAGGGAGTATATGACTGCTGGGTAGTCACAAGGGCAGACATGGCATCATAGCATGAGCTACTAAAATTTGCATTATGTACAACTCTATGTGTGTTCGATTCTCTTAATCACACCTCTCTTAAAGCAAGTCTTAGCTCGTTCCAAAATCCTAACAATCTGTCCGTGTGCACACCTAGCTAGCTAGGAACTGAGGAATGAATGAATGCGGATATCCATGTTCTTCTATCCATGTCCAGCTCCAAGTCCAACAAGGTAACATGCGTCTGCCTGGCACGATTAGTTGAGCAGCAAGCCGAGCGAGCGCGTGCAACATAAATGCACCGGCACCAAATCGATCGACCATGCCCACTCCCTCCCGCTAGCTGCTACAGTAGTACAGTATTCTTCTTCCTGATGCTATGTGCGTAGCAAGTCGTCGCGCGATGGGCCCCGTGTCAGTGTGTCACATGCCCTGATCTTCCCCCCTCGTCTCTCCTCCTCTCGCTGCTGGATTTGACTCTGCCTGCTGAAACATGCCGTCGCAGTTGAGAGTTGAGACTCGTCCAAGCTATAGCTGGGCTGTTATCCTTCCGCCAACTACCCAGCATTAATCCACGCACTTGATCGCTACAATCTCCGGTCCTCCACTGTCCAGTCCACTTGATCGGGCTAGCTCAGGTGCTATATAAGCAAGGCAACGTCCTTCGCCTTCAAGCACCCATCCATCACGGCGGCAACAGCTTATTATTAACCCAGTCCACTATTCCAGCTACCTAGCTAGCTTCTCATGGGGCGGCTGGCAAGGTGTGTGCGCGCCTTGGCGCTCGCGGCGTTGGCCGTTGCGCTTGTCCTCGGAGTGGCCATCGAGGCGCGGCTCTTGGAGAAGCAGAACTTGGGCGGTGGAGGAGGCTTCGGGGCAGGAGCCGGATTTGGTGGTGGTGGTGGTCTTGGTGGAGGGCTTGGCCACGGTGGAGGTCTCGGCGGTGGATTTGGAGGTGGCAAAGGATTCGGGGGTGGTCTTGGTGGACGCGGCGGACTTGGTGGTGGTGCTGGAGGAGGCGGTGGCGCAGGAGGCGGTCTCGGTGGTGGGGCAGGAGGTGGTCTCGGTGGTGGTGCTGGAGGAGGTGGTGGACTTGGTGGTGGTGCTGGAGGAGGCAGTGGTCTAGGCGGTGGCGCAGGAGGCGGTCTCGGTGGTGGTGCTGGAGGAGGCGGTGGACTTGGTGGTGGTGCTGGAGGCGGTCTCGGTGGTGGGGCAGGAGGTGGTCTCGGTGGTGGTGCTGGAGGAGGTGGTGGACTTGGTGGTGGTGCTGGCGGAGGAGGCGGTCTCGGTGGCGGCCTTGGTGGTGGTGCAGGAGGAGGTCTCGGTGGTGGTGCTGGTGGAGGAGGCGGACTCGGCGGCGGCGCCGGAGGAGGTGGCGGGCTAGATGGTGGCGCGGAGGCGGTCTTGGTGGTGGTGCAGGTGGAGGCGGTGGACTTGGAGGCGGTGGTGGATTAGGTGGTGGCTCGGGAGGTGGTCTCGGTGGTGGGGCTGGAGGTGGTTTTGGTGGAGGTGGCGGACTTGGTGATGGTGCTGGAGGAGGCGGTGGACTTGGTGGTGGTGGCGGAGCTGGAGCTGGTGGTGGCTTTGGAGGCGGCAAAGGTGGTGGTTTCGGTGGAGGGTTTGGTGCTGGAGGTGGAGCCAGAGGTGGCGGAGGCTTGGGTGGTGGAGGAGGTGGAGGTTTCGGAGGTGGCGGTGGCATCGGTGGGGCACATTGAGAAGTATAAGTGAATTGGATGACTTATGCATGCATGAGCCACAACATCGGATATATATTTATATAGATAACCATATATGAATTGTTGAGCTTGAGCAATTGTATGCTTACAATGTATTATATGTTTACAAATACTTATTTATCATCTTTGGGAAATAATAAAGTGATTGGAAGTTCTTACATATGCGTTGATGAGCAATTATCTCTCCGTTTCACTTAGTTTTCTTGGAGGATGACACTTTAAAATCCTAAAAAATGTATATTTTTCTTTGGATTTATAACATTTGTCCTTGCTTGGTTGAACAAAATGAAAACAGATGTATTGTTTTTGGCCTGTCATAACTTGGTTTCAGAAAATGGACGGCCGCATGCTTTCTCCTTCCTGGTTAACATAAAATTTTCAAGAAAGCAAGTTTGTAGAGAGATAAAAGGCTCAGAATTCATGGTCTACATTTTCAAGTTACAAAATGAATAAGAAGGGTAGAAGATACAGACTTGATATTTTATGGACAGTAATAGACAGATTGCTAAACTGAACGTTACTCGGTCGGTCGAGCTGGGATACTCCACGTTTTCGCCGGCCGACCGCAACTCCGCTTATCGCGATCTACGTCTTTGTATGTCACGTTTTGAAATTCTGTTCCTGCTGATATGTACCTCCCGATTTCCACCCCCGCAGGAACGTGAGATACGTGTATGGTCAGTATACGTCTAAGTGGATCATACGGGATTTGGGTGGGTTCGTATGGTTTTCGAAATGAACCAGTATCGTGCTTCATGAGTTTTTGTCTGCCCAAGTTTGAAGAGGAGGAGAAACACGGAAGCAAAAGTGGTGCGTGATTTCTGTCATATCCAAGCCTGCAGCATTATCTATTTCTTCATAGCTGTTTTTCGTTACTGAACTATTAAAGCAGCTGAAAGTTTTTTTTTTTTGACAGCAAAAGCACCTGAAAGTTGGTACTACTAGAACGGAGGGATACTGTAGACGTTCTTGTACACACAAACCTGATGATGCAGCGGATAAGCAGACGCAAGTAAATTCGAAAGTTGGTCACTTCTAACCAGTAATTAACATTCACAAGTTGGAGTTCAGAAACTGCGAAATTAACCTGTCACACGGTCCTATTACAAGAGATCCATCCCTGAGGCTCGATTAGATTCTAGACATCACTGCGCGGTAGAAGGGGATTACACATGACAACCAGGAGTAGCATGCCACAAGTGTACAAGTTTCGAGAGCACGCAAACCGTATAAGCTACTGCTGTATGTGGGGCCGATCAGTAGTAGAAGGCCGGGAGCCAGTCCTTGCCGTCGATGAAGTCGACGGTGAGGAACTTGTCCGCCTCCTCATGGCTGAGCTGCCGCGACCACGGCACCCGCTTCGACGCGTCGGCGCCAGGCCCAGTGCAGTTGAATTCCCCAAGCATCAAATGACTGCAACACGTAACGACGATCGTCTCAAAATGGAAATTCAAATTCATCGTGCAACAGTTAATTTGCGCGGTAGTACGTACTCTTTGCTGCCTGTGTATCCGAAGTCCGTCCAACCTGCCGGGTTGATGGTCTTGGAGAGGTAGGTGTCGGCGAAGACGACGCGCGAGTAGGCCTCGTTGGCGCGTCCCAGGTACACCTCCCCGACGCCGTACACCTTGCCCTTGAGGAACACGAAGCCGCCGCTGCCGCTCTCCTCCTTGCGATCGCTCGCCGTGATGGAGCCCTGGATCTCCGTCCGCCGGTCGGGCTTCACGAAGATCTCCGCGCACTGCACGCATCTCGGCCGATGACATTATTCATGTGATCGGCGTGTCGCGTTCGATCGTGCCATGTATGTAATGTGTCTGTGCGCGCGTGCTTGCCTGGAATATGGACTGGCCGCCGCCGAAGATGAAGTCGATGTTTCCCTGGATGTAGCAGCTCTCGTAGTAGTGGCGGCCCGCCTGATCGTAGAGGGTGTGGTGGGGGCTGTAGAAGGCGCAGTGGTAGAATGCCACCTTGTCGCCGCCGACCATGGCCGCCACCGTGCGGATCTCCGGGTTGTTCGGCAGCCCCGCGCGCGCCGCATTCTGTTCGTGGTTTTCCACGTAGTAGGAGAGAAAAAATTCAGTCAATCAAGGTTCTTCAGTTAAAACTGTGCAGGCTGGAGGTGCATCAGGGAGGTTGGCAGTAAAGAAGAAGGGGTAAATTAAAGATCGAGGAGCATACCCTGAAGCTAAGGCCGAAGACGATGACGTTGTCGGCGTGGACGGCGAACGTGGCGGAGTCGGCGTTGTGAGGGGAGGCCGACTCGAAAGAGATTGAGGTCCGGCCCTTGCCGTTGCCCCTGACGAAGATGAACGGCTTGGTCTCCGGGATCACGACTTTCTCCCTGCACCCACCCAAGCGCGTTTGTTTTGTTAAACCCAAAACAAATTCACCTATTATGCAAATGAGCATGCGTGCGCGCATACGTACGTGTAGGCGCCGGAGCGGAGGTGGACAATGATCCACTCATTGTTCCCTTCGGGCACGGCGTCGATGGCGGACTGGATGGTCTTGAACTCGTCGTTGGGGCCGACGATCAGCGTGCGCTTGGCGTTAAGCTTGGTGGTGAGGAGAGGGCCGTTGACGACGTCGTTGCTCTTCTTGGCGGCCTTGTTGTGCGCGTCACAGAGAACCACCGCCGCGGCCAGGAGGCAGGGGAGGAGGAGGAGGCTACGCTGGGCCATCATTGGCTGCGCGTGGGTTCGGCAAGAATAGCAAAGCTACTTCCTAGGCCAGTGCAGGTGAGGGGGCTCTTAACGGGATGCTCTGTTTCTAGCCGTTCGCTGCCGGTGTGCAGGGGAAGGCTAGGAGGGAAGAGCGGTGCATGTCTCAAGGCACTCGGTTTGGTTACAGCTGCCAAAAAACTGTCTTCACTATACGATGGTTTTGTCAGGCCCATGGGCTAACTTTGTAGCGTTATAGGTGTCCGTGTGTTGCTGGAACCGGGTGCCTTTTGCCAACGTGAGAAGACAGCTTTGACTCCAAAAAAAAAAAAAACGTGAGAAGACAGCTCCAAGAGCTGAGAGCCGAGCTGGAGAAAATGTGATCGGTCCGGCAAGACCATTCTTATGCTAAAATCAAAACAAGGGATTGAACTATGGAGCCGCAACATAGGTAGGAGATTAGGTGGCGGCAATGACCGAGGATATAGTGGCTACCAGACGACGACCGCAACACACACTTCTTCCATCAGAGAGCAAGTCACGGTAAAAAGAATAATAATATTACTAACCTTTTGGATCGAGTGATGACCGACGGCCCACAAGAGCTAAGTACCATAAAAACGCTTTATTTCGTAACATGTATGAGTACGAGGATGTACACGAAATAGAAGGAAGAAAAAGGGATAGTAGTATAAAAAAAATGGAGATCACAACCCCTTAATGTGAGGAGGAGGTGAAGGCGGCACTCTTCCAGATGTACCCGGCAAAGACCTCTCACACTTATTATGGATTGGAAGAACTACCTTTATTGTCTTGATACCGAAAGTGACTAGCCCTATGGAGTTAGGACAATTTAGCACAATCGGCTAGTGCAATGTGGTATATAAGATTGCATCAGAAGATCTTGCCAATAGGTTAAAGAAGCTACTGCCAGAGATCATCTCATAGGAGCAATCATCGTTTGTTCCAGGAAGATTGATCACGGATAACATCATTACAACTTACAAGTTCCTTCACTTTATAAAAAGAAACAAACCAAAAAAAAGCATAGGCATTGTGCGTTGAAGCTAGACATTCAGAAAGCATATGACCGAGTCGAGTGTGAGTATTTGTAAACAATTATGCTGTGACTTGAGTTTGATGCGGAATGGGTAAATTTGGTGATGATGATGATCTCGACGGTGTCATTCTCACTATTGTTCAATGTGACACCTTTGGAATCTTTCAGGCCTTCCCATGGAATTCGTCAAGGTGATCCATATACCCCTATTTGTTTATTCTTCCAACAAAGGGCCTCTTGTGCCTCTTAAAATCAAGGAGTGATGTACCATCATCTAATCTTGAAGGGATCAGAGTGGCGAGTATTGCCCCTGCAGTCAACCACTTAATCTTCGCGGATGATGGTGTTTTGTTTGTGAAAGTGAGTATAGAGAGAGCCGATGAAGAGTCCATGGCATTGAAAGTCTATTGCCAAGCCTTTGGGCAAAGATTAATATGGACAAATCTTCAATTTTCTTTAGCAAAGGATGCCCGGAGACAGTTTGCAATGCTATGAAGGAGAGACTTAATGTTCCCAATGAGTCTGTCAATGACAAGTACCTTGGAATGCCCTCATATGTGGGACCATTAGCAAACATAATTGAGGAATTGTCCAAATTTACCTGTTATCCCGAGGCATAACAGTAAACTTGCAACACATCCTTTACCTCCTGAGCACCCTCCTTATCACCCTAAAAAAATAGAAGGATGTAGCCAGCGGTGCTTTCAAATACTTGAAAGACCATTGAAAGTGAATGTGTGTCCCCATGTGTGATTTTGGTAATTAATGACAATCTCTATGGACTAATGTTTATATTGGGTTATGCTTGAGCCATATAGTGGACTCAACGCTGAAAGAAGAAGAAAATGAAGAATATCAAGTGATGACCAAGATGTTCAAGCAGTGATCCAAAAGATTGGTCATGAGAGAGTTGAGCCTATGGCAAGTGTATCTTGAAGAACAAGATGCAGTGATCTCATGTGTACCTTCAAGACACCAACATAATAAAGAAAGAAGAAAATGAAGTGCAAGTTCAAGTTGAGCCATCTCGAAGAGATCATATGCTCGAAGCTTTCCATCCTTATGGTAATTACGAATATATGAATATATGCCCAAAAGAGATGCTCTCCCAATAGTGGAGTATGGGGATCAAATTCCAAGTATTCACCAAGCTAGTGCAATCAAGAAAGGTATTCTATCTTGAGGTGGACAAGATTGTCATCATCAAACTCAAGTGGAATATGCGCAAGGAAAAGGTATGTTCTTGATAGGGTTTCTTTCTTACCGGTCTCATGGTGTTAGTTGGGGAGACGAGTTTATAGGAAGATAGTCGTACTATCAAGAGGGACTCCCGAGTGAGTAACTTGATCGTATCGTTCAGAGAGAGCTCAAATATTTGCATACTTGGCATCATATTTCTTGATTTGTATCTGGTTCTTATCCATGAGAGGATTTATATCTTGTGTTAATCTCCATGACAAGCTCAAGTTCATTGAAAACAGATTTCATATGCATTATCTATTATGTTTTTGGTATTGGAGGTTTTACTGGTTCATCTTTTTTAGAGAGGTCAAACCTTTCATATTTGGTTCTATCCTAACTTGATGTACTATGATGTCTCCCTACACGATCTTGTAGAGCTTGTTGTCCTTTTTAAAACGAGCCCAAGGTTATCAAAATCAAAGACCAAATGCAAAAGTTATGGTTGTTTTCATATTCATCTTTTTATCACTTTTTGCAAGATCGGAGATTCTGGACTAAATCTCTAGTCTATCTCCAGATCAATTACTAAACGTGATCCTCTTTTCCCCCATTTGTCCTGGGTACACCAGAGTCTCCGGCACGAGACCGGAAACTCCGGACGGGGCGATTCCTAGGCCTAATGATTGGATTTCTAAGGACCTATTTGAGGGCCCCTTCATCCCCAATGGATCCCTAACCTTTCTTGCAAGTTTTCTCCTCCATTATTGACCTTCCCAAACTTGATATCTCTCAATCCCTCCAATCAATTTTACATATTTTTTAGAGATTTGAAAGGGGAGATCTAGATCTACAACCCCGCCAAACAATCTCTCTTCTAAGTGAGTGGAACATCTAAGGATCTATATCTTGGACTCTTTTGTGGATTTTTCTTGTGTTGTTCCTCTCTTATTCCCCATAAGCGTTTGTAGTTTTGGTGGAATTTTGGAGTGAAGGACTTGAGCACTTCTTATGTTCTTTCCATTGCACTTAGTGCATCAGTTTGAATTCTCAGTGAGCATTCGGTTGGGTGAAAGGTTGAGTTCTCGGTGAGCAAGATCAAAGATTTCGTGGAACGTTGTATATGTTGGTGCTAGATTTGTCAGAGACCAATTCATTGCCCGTAGAGTTTTAGCATAGATGAGGTTGATGCTGCTCCCTGCATCCAAGAAAACCTTGCTCATGTCGAACCCGCCGATTTGTGCCTCCACTAGTAGTGCTGATTGACCAGGTCATGGTGTAGGGTTTCGTAGCATGGAAAACAAAAATTTTCTATCGCATACAAACAAACAAGCCAAGATCTATCTACTAGATTGTAGCAACGAGTCGATGGAATAACTCACCCTCGAAGATTCCAAAGTGTTTAACGAGAGCAGATTCTCGTGGGTGATGTAGTCGTACTCTTTCCGATCTCAAGATCGCGTAGACGATCCTTCCTAAGGCTCGGCAAGAGCGCCCCAATCGGTCACACGCTCGATTGACGAAGACCTTCCTCTCCCTTGTTCCAGCAGGCAGCGGAGGTTGTAGCACTCTCCTCGCGATTCCGGCAGCACAACGGCGTGGTACCGGAAGTAGAGGGGATATCTCGCAGGGCTTCGTCTTAAGCTGGAGCGAGTATGGTGGACTATGAGAGAGCTCCTCGGCGATCTAGGTTTTAGACACACCAAGGAGGAGGTGCTAGAGCCGGCGGCTAGGGTTTGGGGCACCCCAAGTCGGCGGCTAGGGCAACCCTGGGAGGTGGCGGCAGCAGCAGGAGGTGGTGGCGCCAATCTAGGGTTTTGGAGGAGGGGTACTTGTGTGTGCTAGGAGGGAGCCCTGCCCCTCCTTATATAGGTGGAGGGGCCGGCGGCCAAGGTGAGGGAGTGGAGTCCCTCCCCAACTCGGCTTGGGTGGTGCATCGGCTTGGGGAGGAGGACTCCTTCCCCAACTCGGTTTCCACCTCTTCTCCTCTTTTCCACTTTCCAAAACTTGCCGTTTGACTTTCAAACTAGCCGTTTGACTTTTCAATTTAGGATTTGAATAAACCCTTTATTTTGGACAGCGAATACACTTAGTACATGATGCAATAATTCCAACTTATAATGACACACTCATGTACCCCTTCCCCTCCGGAGTGCCGGACATTCCGGAACCTTCTAGAATGTTCCCGATGAAAACACCGAAATCATTCCCCAACTCCGAAACGGGACTTTCCTTATATGAATCTTATTCTCCGGACCATTCCGGATCTCCTCGTGATATCCCGGATCCCATCCGAGACTTCGAACAACATTCGGTCTCTTTCTCATCATTCCATAACTACTCAAACAACGTCGAATCCTTAAGTGTGTCTCCCTACGGTTCGTGAATTATGCAGACATGATCGAGACACTTCTCCGATCAATAACCAATAGAGGAATCTGGAAATTCATATGGCTACATATTTCTACGATTACTTTGATCGAATGAACCACTTACATACGATACCAATTTCCCTTTGTCTCATGATAGTTTACTTATCCGAGGTTATGATCGCTTGATCTCGCATACCTAGTTCAACCTCATCGATAAGTACTCTTTTCTCATTCCCGTGATATGTGATCCCTTGTGAGCCAGTCACATGCTTGCAAGCCAATTGGATGACATTTCACCGAGAGGGCCCAGAGTATATCTATCCGTCATAGGGATGGACAAATCCCACTCTTGATTCATGTGTCTCAACCAATACTTTCCGAACACTCAATGCCACCTTTATAGCCACCCTGTTACGGTGTGGTGTTTGATGACATCAAAGCATCCATACGGTAAAGGTGATATGCATGATCTCATGGTCGAAGGAATTAGATAACTATGTATCAGAAAGCATATAGCAATTGAACTATTAAAATGACTTGATCTTTATGCTACGCTTATCTATAGGAGTATGTCCATCATATCATTCTCCTAACGATATGATCTTGTTGTTAATCACATCTCAATGTTCATGATAGGGAAACCACAATCATCTATTAACCAACAAGCTAGTATTATATAGAGGCTTTACTAGGGACTTCAAATTAAGTTTACAAATCACACAAGTATTAATGTTTCCTTGTTAATACCATTATAGCATGAATGCAAACATTTATCATAAACACAAAGATATAATAATAACCACTTTTATTATTGCCTCTAGGGCATATCTCCAACAGTCTCCCACTTGCACTAGAGTCATCTAATCTAGATTACATGGTAATATACCGAACACCCATGGCAGTTTGGTGCTGGTCATGTTTTGCCCTCGGGAGAGGTTTAGTCAACGGATCCGCCACATTCAGATCTGTGTGTACTTTGCAAATCTTTATATCCCCATCTTGGACATGTTCTCGAATAGCGTGAAAACGTAGCTTGATATGCTTCAGCTTCTTGTGTGACCTTGGTTCTTGCGCATTGGCTATGGCGCCCATGTTATCACAGTAGATAGACATTGGGTCCAGCGCACTAGGAACCACACCCAACTCTGTAATGAACTCTTTCATCCATATCGCTTCTTGTGAAGCCTCCGAAGCAGCCATGTATTCCGATTCAGTTGAAGATCTTGCCACAACGCTTTGCTTTGCACTCCTCCAGCTAACTGCTGCACCATTCAAAATAAATACGTATCCAGATTGTGATTTAGAATCATCCGGATCGGTGTTCCAACTAGCATCGGTGTAACCATTAACAACGAGCTGTTCATCACCTCCATAAGAAAGAACCATATCCTTAGTTCTTCTCAAGTACTTAAGGATGTTTTTGACCGCTGTCCAATGATCCACTCCTGGATCACTTTGATATCTGCTAGTTAGACTAACAGCATATGCGATGTCGGGTCTAGTACATAGCATGGCATACATTAGAGATCCTATGGCTGATGCATAGGGAGTCATCCTTTCTCTATCTTCCGCCGATGTCGGACTTTGAGTTTTACTCAAGGTCGTATTGGGCAACATGGGCAAGAACCCTTTCTTGCTATCTTCCATTCCAAACCTCTTTTAGAACTTTGTCCAAATATGTACTTTGTGACAATGATATTAGGCGTCTTGATTTATCTCTATAAATCTTTATGCCTAATATGTAAGCTGCTTCGCCAAGATCCTTCATTGAAAAACTATTATTCAAATATTCCTTGACACTATTAAGAAGGTCTACATCATTCCCAATCAATAATATGTCATCCACATATAGTATTAAGAATGCTACAGAGCTCCCACTCACTTTCTTGTAAATACAAGCTTCTCCATAAGTTTGTATAAAACCAAAACTTTTGATCACCTTATCAAAATGTTGATTCCAACTTCGGGATGCTTGCTTCAATCCATAGATGGACCGTTGAAGTTTGCATACCTTGTTAGCATCTTTAGGATCGACAAAACCTTTGGGTTGCATCATATACAACTCTTCATCAATGTCTCCATTGAGGAATGCTGTTTTGACATCCATCTGCCATATCTCATAATCATAATATGCAGCGATTGCTAACATAGTCCTCACAGACTTTAGCTTCGCTACTGGTGAGAAAGTCTCATCGTAGTCAACTCCTTGAATTTGTCGAAACCCTTTTGCGACAAGTCGAGCTTTATAGACAGTAACATTACCATCAGCATCTGCTTTTCTTGAAAATCCATTTGTTCTCGACAGCCTTCCGCCATCCTAAGTCCACCAAAGTCCATACTTGGTTTTCGTACATGGATCCAATCTTGGATTTCATGGATTCTTGCCATTTATTGGAATCTGGGCTCATCATTGCTTCCTCATATGTCTCAGGGTCATCGGTGTTGTCCACCAACATGACACTCATAACGGGATCATACCAATCTGGAGTGGTACGAGTTCTCGTTGACCTGCGAGGCTCTGTAGCAACTTCAACCGAAGTTTCATGATCATCATCATTAGCTTCCTCTCTTATTGGTGCAGACACCACAAGAACTTCTTCCGGTGCTGCGCTACTCGCAATTTCGAGAGAAGGTTCGACAACCTCGTCGAGTTCTACTTTCCTTCCAGTCACTTCTTCGAGAGAAATTCTTCTAGAAAGGATTCATTCTTGGCAACGAAGATTTTGCCTCGGATCTATGATAGAAGGTATACCCAATAGTTTCCTTCGGTATCCTATGAAGACGCATTTTTCCGCTTTGGGTTCAAGCTTGTCCTGTAACTTCTTTACATAGGCTTCAGATCCCCAAACTTTAAGGAACAACAATTTAGGTTTCTTCCCAAACCATAATTCATACGGTGTCGTTTAACGGATTTAGACGGTGCCCTATTTAAAGTGAATGCGCTGTTTCTAATGCATAACCCCAAAATGATAGCGGTAAATCTGTAAGTGACATCATAGAACGAACCATATCTAAGAGAGTTCGACATTATCAGACACACCATTACGCTGTGGTGTTCCCGCGGTGTCAATTGTGAAAGTATTCGATTTCTTCAAATGCTCGCCAAACTCAGAACTTAGATATTCACCTCCACGATCGTAACGTAGAAATTTAATCTTCTTGTTACGTTGATTTTCTACCTCACTTTGAAATTCCTTAAACTTCTAAAGTTTCAGACTTATGTTTCATGAAATAGATATACCCATATCTACTCAAGTCATCCGTGAAGGTAAGAACATAAAGATAACCATCACATGATGCTACACTCATTGGACCACACATCGGTATGTATGATTTCCAATAAGTCCGTAGCTCGCTCCATCATACCGTAAAATGGAGTCTTAGTCATTTTACCCATCGACATGCTAGATCTTTCAAGTGATTCAAAATCAAGTGATTCAAGAAGTCCATCGAATGGAGTTTATTCATACGCTTTACTCCAATGTGACCAAGACGATTGCCACATATAGGTCGAGTTATCGCTCAATTTCAAACGCGTTTAGCCTCAATGTTATTAATATGTGTATTTCCACTATCGAGATTCAATAAGAATAGACCATCTATCAAAGGTGCATGTGCATAAAACATATTACTCATATAAATCGAACAACCATTATTCTCGATTTAAACAAGTATCCGCCTCGCAATAAACAAGATCCCGATATAATGTTCATGCTCAACGCAGGCACCAAATAACAATTATTTAAGTATAAAACTAATCCCGATGGTAGATGAAGGGGTAGCGTCGACCGCGATCACATCAACCTTTGATCCGCTTCCCACGCCGCATCGTCACCTCGTTCTTCACTAGCTTCCGCTTATTCGCAGCCTGCTTCGAGTTACAAATATGAGCAACCGAACCAGTATCAAATACCTGTGCACTACTACGAATACTAGTGAGATACACATCAATAACATGTATATCGATATACCTTTCTTCTTGATGTTGCCATTCTTCAAATCCGCCAAGTACTTTGGGCAATTCCGCTAAAGGACCTTCTCCCTTGCAAAAAGCACTCAAGATCGTGCTTGGGTCCAGCCTTGGTCTTCTTCGTCGTGGTAACTTTCTTACCACCCTTCTTGAAGTGTCCCTTCTGCTTAGACTTGCCTTTCTTGAATTTGGTGGTCTTATTGACCAACAACACTTGGTGCTCTTTCTTGATCTCCACTTCTGCAGATTTTAACATAGCAAACAGTTCTGGCAACTGCTTGTTCATGTTCTCGCATGTTGTAGTTCATCACAAAGTTCTTGTAACTTGGTGGTAGTGATTGAGGACACGGTAAATCACCAAAGCATTAGGAATCACTATACCCAAGCTTTGAAGTTTGTTTGCATGCCTGCACATCTTAAGCACATGCCGACTCAGCTGCCCTCTTCCATCTTGCGCTTAAAGAACTTTTCAAGCCTCATAGCTTTCAATTGCCGCATGAGTCTCAAAATCAATTTGAGATCCTCGACAATATCATATGGGTCTGAATTCTCAAACCTTTTCTCAAGCTCGATTCTAAACCATACAAGATAGCACATCGAACTATGGAGTACTGATTCTTCCGAGCGAGGTAAACATTCTTTACTTCATCGGTAGCATCACCAGTGGGTCACCCAATGGTGCATCCAAAGACATAGGTCAAATTACCAGCTGTGAGGACAATCCTCAAATTGCGGAACCAATCCGCGAAGTTGCTTCCATTGTTTTTCAACTTTTCTTTCTCTAGGAACGCATTAAAATTGATGGTAGGGGTTGCCATTGATCTACAACATATTTGCAATAGTTTAGACTAAGTTTATGACAAATTGAGTTCTAATTAATAATTAAATTAATCTAGGTGAACTCCCACTCAAAACAATATCCCTCACATTGTTTTAGTGATCACATGAACCAAATCCACCACATCAACACCGATCATCACGAGAGTTGATATAGTTTCAATGGCGAACAATCGTCATGTTCATCATATCTACTATATGATTCATGATTTACCTTTCGGTGATCCGTGTTCCTGAGACCATGTCTGTACATGCTAGGCTCGTCAAGATCAAACCTTAGCTTCCGCATAAGCAAATCTGGCTTGCTTACGTTGTATACACTTGCGGAATCTAACACACCCGATCATCACGTGGTGCTTCGAAACAACAAGCTTTAGCAACGGTGCATACTAAGGGTGAACACTTTAGAACTTGAAATTTATGTGCATGAGGGATCATCTTATAATGCTACCGTCGTCTACTAAGCAATACAAGATGCATAAAGGATTAACATCACATGCAATTCATAATATGTGATATGATATGGCCTTTCTTCTTTGTGCTTCCGATCTCCATCTTCAAGCACGAACATGATCTCCATCATCACCGGCATAGCATCAAGGTCAATGACGCTTCTTCATGGTTGTCGTCCACCAGCTTCAACTATTACAACTACTTTGAATAGACACGCAGGTCTTAATGTAAATTAAAGACAACCATATGGCTCTCGCCATTGCCGACTTACAATAAGGAACATTGCATACATCATATATAATCACAATCATGGCCATATCACATCACTGCACACCCCTGCAAAACAAAGTTAGACGCCTCTACTTTCTTTGCATATTTTACGTGGTTTGGGGCTGTTAATAAGTGTCGTTCTAACTTACGAACAAGAACCACAACATTGATACTAGTATTGTTAATCACCCGTTGTAAATTGGATCTTAACTATGCTAGGAGAAACAGCACCATAAAGCCACTTATGCAATACAAGTTGCATGTCAAGCGTGGAGCAAGTCTCATGAACGATGTCATGTAAGGTTAGCCCGGGCCGCTTCATCCCAACATACCGCAAGATGCAAAGTACACAAGAAGCAATCGACAATAAAAGCATCAACGCCCACAATGACCATTGTGTTCTACTCGTGCAACAGATCTACATATAGACACGGCTCTGATACCACTGTAGGGTTTCGTAGCATGGAAAACAAAAAATTTCTATCGCATACAAACAAACAAGCCAAGATCTATCTACTAGATTGTAGCAACGAGTCGATGGAATAACTCACCCTCGAAGATTCCAAAGTGTTTAACAAGAGCAGATTCTCGTGGGTGATGTAGTCGATTTCTTTCCGATCTCAAGATCGTAGACGATCCTTCCGTATGCGTTCGGCAGTGCTCCTGCAATGGTCACATCGCTCGGTACTCAACGAAGACCTTCCTCTCCTTGTTCTAGCAGGCAGCGGAGGTTGTAGCACTCTCCTCATGATTCCAAAGACAACGGCGTGGTACCGGAAGTAGAGGGGAGATCTCGCAGGGCTTCGCCTTAAGCGGGAGCGAGTATGGTGGAGTATGAGAGAGCTCCTCGGCGATCTAGGTTTTAGACACACCAAGGAGGAGGTGCTAGAGACGGCGGCTAGGGTTTGGGGAACCCCAAGTCGGCGGCTAGGGCAACCCTGGGAGGTGGCGGCAGCAGCAGGAGGTGGTGGCGCCAATCTAGGGTTTTGGAGGAGGGGTACTTGTGTGTGCTAGGAGGGAGCCCTGCCCCTCCTTATATAGGTGGAGGGGCCGGCGGCCAAGGGGAGGGAGTGGAGTCCCTCCCCAACTCAGCTTGGGTGGTGCGCCGGCTTGGGGAGGAGGACTCCTTCCCCAACTCGGTTTCCACCTCTTCTCCTCTTTTCCACTTTCCAAAACTTGCCGTTTGACTTTCAAACTAGCCGTTTTACTTTTCAATTTAGGATTTGAATAAACCCTTTATTTTGGACAGAGAATACACTTAGTACATGATGCAATCATTCCAACTTATAATGACACACTCATGTACCCCTTCCCCTCCGGAGTGCCGGACATTCCGGAACCTTCTAGAATGTTCCCGATGAAAACACCGAAATCATTTCCCAACTCCGAAACGGGACTTTCCTTATATGAATCTTATTCTCCGGACCATTCCGGATCTCCTCGTGATATCCCGGATCCCATCCGAGACTCCGAACAACATTCGGTCTCTTTCTCATCATTCCATAACTACTCAAACAACGTCGAATCCTTATGTGTCTCCCTACGGTTCGTGAATTATGCACATGATCGAGACACTTCTCCGATCAATAACCAATAGAGGAATCTGGAAATTCATATGGCTCTACATATTTCTACGATTACTTTGCATCGAATGAACCACTTACATACGATACCAATTTCCTTCGTCTCACGATAGTTTACTTATCCGAGGTTATGATCGCGGTCTCTCCGCATACCTAGTTCAACCTCACATCGATAAGTACTCTTTTCTCGTTCCCGTGATATGTGATCCCTTGTGAGCCAGTCACATGCTTGCATGCCAATTGGATGACATTTCACCGAGAGGGCCCAGAGTATATCTATCCGTCATAGGGATGGACAAATCCCACTCTTGATTCATGTGTCTCAACCAATACTTTCCGAACACTCAATGCCACCTTTATAGCCACCCTGTTACGGTGTGGTGTTTGATGACATCAAAGCATCCATCCGGTAAAGGTGATATGCATGATCTCATGGTCGAAGGAATTAGATAACTATGTATCAGAAAGCATATAGCAATTGAACTATTAAAATGACTTGATCTTTATGCTACGCTTATCTATAGGAGTGTGTCCATCATATCATTCTCCTAACGATATGATCTTGTTGTTAATCACATCTCAATGTTCATGATAGGGAAACTACAATCATCTATTAACCAACAAGCTAGTATTATATAGAGGCTTTACTAGGGACTTCAAATTAAGTTTACAAATCACACAAGTATTAATGTTTCCTTGTTAATACCATTATAGCATGAATGCAAACATTTATCATAAACACAAAGATATAATAATAACTACTTTTATTATTGCCTCTAGGGCATATCTCCAACACATGGGACCCGAAGTGGGTGGTCTGCTCGGTTGAAGGTTATTTCTTGTTCTGACCAATGAAGATACTCCGGTGTAGGGGTGGTGCTGTTTCCGCCATGTTCACTTGTTTGGTGATTAGCTTATGTGTTCTATTAGAGGGTCATCCCTTCTGGATCATGAACATTACTCCTTTCGATCTAGGGTACTCGTCTTCTTGGTTTGTTGTGTTTTGCGATTTCCTTGCTGGCAGATGCCCCGGTGGTGGTGGTGCACCAATAGCAAAGGCGCCATGTGTAGTAGCGTAGCCTCGGCTTGTTGCTTCAGTTGCCCTTGGATTGCATAGTTCTTGCATTTTTAAGAATGTTCGGCAATCCTTTAGGAGGTGGTTGGACCACCTCTTGCTTGTCGAGTCGATGTAGAAGTGCATATTGCATGGTCCTTCCAACATTGGTCCCGTTGACATGGGCGGGTCTCTACTTTTTGGCTGATACCGTTGTTGTGGCTGGCTTCCGCCGGCTTCGTCCCTACTACTGCGGTACCCATTGTTGTAGTCATCGCTTTGTCGGTTGTCCCCTCTAGAAAAACTGGCTGCAACATAATTAGGTGTGCTATACCCATCATTGTTTCGTCGCCTTCTATCGTTATTGCCCCTGTCCCTGTCTTCTTGGGTGAGCGGGCTCTTTTGTTGTGTAGTGCGTCTTCTCCATCGGCCCAACGATTGGCTATGTCCATCAACTACGAAATTGTCTTTGGTTTGATTCGTCCCAATTCTTCAATGAATTCCTGCCGACAAATTCCATCATTGAAGGCGTCAATAGCTCTTTCGTCGGATATGGTTTCAGCCGAATTTTTTATAATATTCCACCGCTGGACAAAGGCTCATATTGACTCTCCTGGCTTTTGCTTACAGGCTCGCAATTGTTCCAGAGAGGCGGGCCACTTGAATGTGGATTGGAAATTTCTGATAAATTTGTCCTCAAGGTCATTCCAACTGCTGATAGAATCTTCAGGTAGTTGTTTTAGCCAGGAGCGAGCTGCGCCAGTTAGGTGCAGCTGTAAGCTTTGCATTGTGGTAGCCTTGGATCCGCCTTGTAGCTTGACTGTTGCCAGATAATCTGTTAACCAAGCTTCGAGTTCTTGGAGGCCATGATAATTCGGACGATCGTGAGGTAATTTGAAGTCTTTTGGTACTAGAGTTTTGCGAACCCGTCGAGTAAAGCAACTGGCTCTGCATAGTTCTTGCTCTTCCTTGCTTTTACCATCATAGTATCTTCAGCTACTACGCTCTTCCCTGGATCGATCGATCCTTCGTTGTGTAATATTGTTCCTTGCATCATTCCGTGGCTTTGATCCCAAGAAGTGGACCCGATGTGGCGATCGTGATTGTCGGGTGAGACCTACTTGCCAAGGGCTACTACGATAGCGTGGGGATCTGGTGTGTTGCTGCATGGTTCCCTACTCTGCCTGCGTGAGAGATGCTCCTACCATGCCGAGGTTCATCAGGGCGGAGCGGTGGAGGGCCACGCGAGGATCATCGGGTGAAGGTTGAGTTGTGATCAGATATGTTCGTGCAGCCACAATTGCTGTTTGGGCTGTTTTTGCCTTGATATTTCCTACTTGATATATTGACATAAATGATAGATCTAGGTCTCAGATCAATTCGCTTCTTTCTGTTTTGGGGATGTTCTGTAGTCGAGATATTCCCTCCTTGGCGGTGCTCCTCCTGTTATGCTTCCTGATCCTCGAGTAGAGCTTAGATGTGCCCATCGCAGGCTGGATTTGTCGGCAGGCCTTTTTTTCTTTCATCGAGCTGCCTTTGCATCCTTAGCAGGTCTCTTTTTTATGATGGAGTAGATATTGATATGCCAGTAGATCTTCACATGTGGTGTTAGCTGTCATGGGAACTACACCCGAAATTGCCGCTCTTGCTTTTTTCCATGCTTCTGCTGGTAGCCAGAGAGTTTGCCTCTTGCCTCCGCGTGGTTCTCCTCCTCCTGGGGTTACACGGTTATTTGTTGTGTCTTCCTCGTTTCTGTGATTTTCTTTTATTCCGTGGTTTCCTGCATTGTCGCTCGATAGGATATCGTCAGGGTTAAAAATAGGATTACCGTTGGAGTCTTGCTGAGTCGATGCATCTCCGATGATCATGTAGACTTGGTGCTGGGTAATATATGAACTGGTGACATCATCATCTGAATTGAGGGAGACAGTGTCAGGTGGATCAGTGAAGTCCATTAGTTTCTATTTTGGGTAGATTTCTGCCATCCTTATCCCAAGGTCGATGCTTGCACTGCTTTCCTCGGGTCCATAGTTTGATGGGCTTGTTCCACATGGCGGAGTTAGCGGGGACTCTGATCCGAAGGAGAGATTGTCGTAAAGACCATCAAGGTCCCCAGATCCGTCTCATCTTGCTTTTTTTCTTCTGGTGCTTCAATTTCTGTCGTGACCTCCATGGAGGATCCGACAGATGATGCTGGTATCGACATAAGCACAGTCTTTTCCACCGATGGTTCTGATGTAATCAGGGCCGAAGGGTGTGATTCTTGGGGGTCTTCTACTTGGAAGTGGAAGCTTCCGATGATTAGATTGGATCTGTCGTTGAATTCGGCGGGTACTATCACAGGGGTGGGCGGGTGTGGACTTGCTTTTGTTGGGTTGCTTCTTGGAAAAGACAGTTCTGCTGAATCCATGGTTCTAGCATTCAAGTTTCCCACAGACGGCGCCAATTGATGAGGTGTAACCTCGGCAATGTCCATGAAGAAGGACTTAGGGTTTTGCGGAAAAGAGAATGCTGGGGATTTCATCGGATGTCGGGAGAACAATGGAGTCAAAGTCGCCTGAATATTTGGTGAATCGCACTATTACAAATCGCTTGGGGATTGTTCGGTGTTCTCACCTAGTCTTCTCCTGTCCTATATATAATAGGTTGGGTCTCAAAGCTGTATGCGGATAGGTTACATATACGTAATTACAATACCAACATGATGTCGGTCCTTTTTCCTCTTTCCTAATACAACTAAAACCTTTGTCGGTTGCTCCTTTTGGGATATCATCTTGACTCTTCATGGGCCGTAAGCCTTTCTTCAGGCCCGGGTAGCGAATCATATATACCCGAGTAATCATACCTATGTCACTTGGGTGCTTGAAACCCTAGATAGTTTAGTTGTTTTGCAGGTTCAAGGATTACTTGGGGCCTCCAATTAAGTTGTGGAGCTTTACTCAAGCTTGTTTGTTGGGTGCCTCCAATTCAGTTGTGGAGAAGTGCCCCAAGCTTTGTGAGAGGTTACAGATTACCATCGACAAGTGTAGCAATAGTGGAGAAGTGAATCAGGCCTTGTGTGGCAAGGTTCACAGGAGAATAGGGTGAGTCCTCTTGTGACGCTAGTGGTATTAGTACCACCCACCCCTCCAACGAGACATACTCCCTTTATGGGAGGAACTCGATAATACATCATCGTCTTCGTGTGTCTCGGTTATCTCTATACCCGAGCTATTTACTTATGCACTTTATTTTGTGATAGCCTTCATTCTTGAAGTCATATATCTAGCTATCACATAGTTGATTGTATTGCTTAGCACAAAATTTGGTACACATAGATGAATTGTAGTTTATATAGGTTTTGTGCTTGACAAAGTAAACACTAGTTAATAAGACTTGCGCCAAGATCCACTACTATGTCCACTATCGATAAGGTTAGGAGTCCCTAACCTAGACTCCTTTATGTCTTATGCTACCTAACCAAAGAAGGCGCAAGCTCTTCTGAAAAGAATTTCTTTAGATTCAGTAGTCTGTTTGTTCATTTGTTAAGCCCATCTCCTAAAAGTTTTATACCGCCTATTCACCCCCTCTAGGCGGCATCTATGTCCTTTAAATTGGTATCAGAGCGAGGTCTCTCACTTTTAGGCGTCACCTCCTTGAGAGTAAAGATGTCTCCTAGGGGATTAGTGCACAGTCGCAAGTTCATATTCAATGATACAAAATATGATATATGGAGGATTCACATGCTTTATTACTTTCGGGACTTGCACCCAAATATAGAGCAAATTCTAGATATGGTTTTTTCTCGTCCTAAGGATCCTCAAAATCTATCTTTAGACGATGATAAAAACTCCTATCTCGATGTCATTTTTCTAAAGTGCTTTCTCATGTTGTGAGCCATGTAGTTAATTGTTCAATCATGCCTTATCGGAATGGTCATGAGATGTGGACAAAGCTTCAAGAAAAATATGATGTGTCCAAAATTATTGAGGATGATTGTGATCCCTCCACCTCCGACTGTGATGAGTTCTCGTGTTCTTCCACTTCACCTACATGTGATTTGTCACAAGGTGATGATATGGTGAGTGGTGATAGAAAGTGCAATGTAGATAGTGATCTTACTATTGATGATTCTCCTTCTCTATCTCATTGCAATGTTTTATCTTTGGACCTTAACACTTCTATCACTCAAAATGCCTTACATGCCAGTGTTGATAGTCCTTGTATATATTATAGAAATTCCATGAATAAATCTCATGATGATATGCTTGATTTGTCTTGTTTCCATGATTCAAATGCTTCCATTTCCTCTAGTTATTGTCTGGCTAACAATGTAGAGGAAATAAAAGACTCTATGAGCAAAGACACAATCTTGAATGGAGATTCAAGTAATAATTCATCTTCATCTCCTTTCGGTTCCCACTTATGACTTATGGCTAGGACCTCGGAGGTAACTCCTTCTTTGGAACCTGATATATATTGTGATGAGGATGATGATCATATTGCTTCAATAAAAACTAAAGGTGAGATGATCTATTTTGCTCTTCGTAAAAATAAAATTGCTTGCTCTAACTTATTAGAGATCATGGCTATTGCTATTGAGGGCAAGAAAATGATTGATGGTTTGGAAGCTAATATTGAGGAGCAAGAAGTTACCATTGACAAACTTTTAACTCTTGCCAATGATCTATCTCATACTCTTAAAGAAGAGTAAACCACCAACAAGTCTATTGAGGAGACTTTTTCTCTATAATTATCTAGAGTAAAGGAAACCCATGATAGAGCTCTTAAAGTGGCTAATGATTTCAAAATAAAAAATGATGAGCTTGTAGTTGCTTATTCTAAACTCCTTGAGGATTTTGAGCACCTCAAAATGGCTCTAGGGTCATTAAGGATGAGCTCATAAAACACACCGAGTCACATGAGCAACATAAAGCTTCATATTCAAAACAGCTTACCAAGTTGGCTTCTCCTCTTGCTATTAATAATGCTTCTTGTGCTACTAAATCTATTTCTTGTGAAGCTTCCATACTAAAGGATAATTTTGAGCTAAGGGATCAACTTTCTTTGCTAACTAGTAATTATGGGAAATTGGAAGAAAATCATGAAAATCTCTCATGAGGATCTTCTAGTCTCACGTGATAGGCTAAAGTTAGCTCATGAGGATACTATGTCGAAGATAAGATCTTGTGAACCTCATGTGGACATTAGCAAAATACCTACTCAAAAAGATTTGGTTATGTCCTTAATTGTATCTTAACCTTCCATGGACTTGTCCTATGTAGCACAATTTCATCTCACATCATCCTTGATCCTTGAGTCTGGAAATGACTTGTCCTAGATAGCTTCAGGTCCATTCCAAGTCACACCATCAATGCTCCTTGTGACGGCTTCAAAATCATGACCATCATGTTGAATAGTATCTCCAATACCGTACATCTCCGGTACAAACAATGTACAACAAACCGGTGCTCTCTTGGATCACTATATTTTTCACTTCCATTGTTTTTTTGCACGAAGGTCCCGTATTATCTTGATCCCTCAACCTCGGCTTCTCCTAAGCTTTGTCCCTCGATCCCATCATCAACTCGTTCCTCTGGCTTTGGCAACACCTGAAAGCACACAAAAATTAACCATTACGAGCATAAGTCGGCGAATTGACTCAGGGTAATTTCAACACAACCGACGCCACATTTGATCATAAGAACTAATGGATCAACTCACTACTAGCAAAGCAGTAATCCCAATACTCATGTAACTATACACAAGTATCCATATTACTCAAAGTATCCACATCAATGTTTCACTTAAGCACTTTCCAAGGTTACACAACACCCATGATTCAACAATTCCTACTTGATGAAAACATTGGCAACATCACACTAGAACGTTGATTAGCATACACATTCACTTAACTTTCATACTTTATGGTTCAGAAAATCAAAATAAAATCAAAATAGAAAGAGCAACAAACCTACAAAGCTCGAAATATGTGTAAACCGTGGTATGTATGTGTTGGACATCTCTCTCCCTTTGACAATAAATTTCATCAAAACCACACAAAACATTTCCTCTGCTTAAAAGTGTTTCTTTAAAGTAGAGAGGGTTTTTTATTCCGCTATATTTGGTTTTTGTTGTAATGAGCATTATGAAGAATCATGAAAATAAAAATTCTACATCCAAGTCATGCAAAGTGTCTTTGTACTTGACATGTGTACAAGTATTATGTAGTCTACACATGAATAAAAATCAAGTGTTACTATGATTTAGTGTAATACATGGTCTCCCTTTGTCAACTATGCCAATACTTGAATACAAAATTAATTTTTAGAAAGCTATATTATCAAAACACTTTTAAAAGGCATAAAATTTATATTCAAGGCATTTATTTGCCAAGTCGGTCCAATCTTTTCAAGCCTATGTTCATACTGAAATAGTTAACAATCAAAATCTTAATACAAAGGATTTAGTAATAACAACAATCTTCTAAGTGAAATGGTAAGATGTCTCGTGAAGATGTAGTGCTACATTGGCATATTTATTTGTAAAACTTGCTTTACACCACATGTATTTTGCACATTCAAATATTAATACCATCATATTTTCATAAATGCTATTAATAAAGTAATCAAGACCGTGCTAGCAAAGTTTAACCATGACAAGATTTAGTTCAAGTGATCATTCCTATTAGAAAGTCATGTGACAAAATACTTCATACGAGCATACATATAAAATGTCAATGTCCTCGAAACATAAACATGGTTGCAAAATGTCATTTCGGGAGAAAATATAATGCTCATTAGTTTTTTTTTTTTAAATTTGTTTTCACTTATCAAAGATAGAAAAGTGGAAATGAAGCAACGAGAAAATAACAATTCTAACTAGAAACACCAAAGAGGAAATATTTTACCTAAGTTATAGAAAGAACAAACTCCCCCGAAACCATCCCATATGGTTTGATTACGCCAAATTCACCACGGAGAAAAGCAAACCGAGAACAATCAAATGGTTTAGTAAAAATGCCTACCTACCGCTTTCGGTATCTATAAAATGTAGCACAGCATTTCCTTTTTCAACATGATCTCTTATAAAGTGATATGTTATATCTATGTGCTTAGTTCTTGAATGTTGCACATAATTTTTAGCAATGCAGATAGCTCTAGTGTTATCATAATAAAGTGGTACACTTTCTAAAGTAACCCAATAATATTTTATTATAGCTATTATCCATAAAAACTGTGAGCAACAACTACATGTTCACTTTCAACAGTAGACTGTGCGACAAAGCTTCATTACTTAGAAGACCAAAGTACTAACGAGTCATCTGATAATAAGCATGTACCAGATGCACTCTTCCTATCAATTCTACAACCTCCAAAATCAACATCCAAAAATGCACGCAATGAAATACTAAAGCCAAATGCCAAAATATTGGGTGACATGTAGATACTTGAAAATCCACTTGACAACTTGCCGATGTGATGCGCGTGGGGAAACTTCAAACTGTGCATGCAAGCATACAGAAAATGTATGTATGGTCCAGAAGCGGCAAGATAAAGAAGTGATCAAATCATACTCGTATATACATATTTTAGTCAACGGGTTCACCATACTCATCAAGATCAAGCGTGTCGTATATCCTATTGATGTCATAATGGGATTGTAGTTTTCCATCCAAAAATGTCGTGGAAGATCCTCACAGGACGCGGATGACTTTTAGGGGGGTGACCCTTGATGTTGGTGTGGTGGTTGAGTCGTGCGACATCGTGGATCGAATGAGAGCGGTTGACGAGGGGTAACCTCGACAATATCCATGAAGAAGGACTTAGGATTTCGCGTAAAAGAGAACACTAGGGATTTCGTCGGATGTCAGGAGAACAATGGAGTCAAAGTTGTCTGAATATTGGGTGAATCGCACTATTACAAATCGCTTGGGGATTCTTTGGTGTCTTTTTCTCAGGCTTATCCCGTCCTATATATAATAGGCCGGGTATCGAAGCTATATGTGGAGAGGTTACATATACGCGATTACAGTGCCAACACGGTGTCAGTCCTTTTTCCTCTTTCCTAATACAATTATAGCCTTTGTCGGTTGCTCCTTTTGGGCCATCATCTTGACTTTTCATGGGATGTAAGCCTTTTTTCGGGCCTGGGTAGCAAATCATAGGTACCCGAGTAATCATACCTATGTCAGTAGCCCCGAGACTCTACCTGAACCATAGATTTGGGTCGAGTCTCAAGGATATGTTTTTAGTTGTTTGTTTTTACTATTTTTCATTTCATAGGGATTTGGTACAACGAGCCTGATGCATCCGACGGATCGGGAATCAGTTAATTGCTCCTGGCCAAAAGCAAGGTTGTCCTACTACAAATTCAAGTCCCAGGCCTGAACTCGGAATTTTATTACCGGCGTAATTCAGTTCGAGACGCTGAGGTTTTACCGAATACTAAATCCCAGTTCTTTTTTATTGGGTACCCAACGCGTTAGTCAGAATTTTTCATCGCAGCGTAGACACAGATATATTACTGGCAGAGCGCATTCTTGTACGATTACCAGGCCAAACAGGACGAATCCCGGGGTCTTACCTTCATGTTTTTGAACATGGCATTCGAATTTTTGTCGCGCTTGGATGCGATCCGAGATTATTTGTATTTGGCTTTTGTCAGGTGCCTGACTTTTTAGACCCTCCCGATAGGAGTTTTTTTTGTTCTTTCTTTATCAGGTGCGCGTCAGCGCTCCTTATAGTATTAGCCCCCGAGGCTATGTTCACATGTATGCATCAAGACATAGGCTCGGAAAATCTCTTATTATAATATCAATGTTTCCTCAACTATTTGTCGGGTGCGCGACCAACGCTCCTGACAGGAGTAGCCCCCGAGGCTACAGTCAAATTTTTTGTTTTTGATTGTAGTCTCAATCTTCTTTATGGAGGAATTTACTTCGACTCCCTATTTTTCTTCGTATGTCTATCCTTTCCTCTGAACTGTTTTTGCTATGATGTCACTGATGACGAACTTTATGCTGTTTGATCTTCAAACGATACGCCTTTGACGGGATGTTTCAAACATGGGGCCGTACAGCAGTAATGATGACGCGTGGTGGCGTATTTAGCGTGATTTTCTGACTACACGTCCCCTTTTTTGCGTGAAGATCGAGGCAGCGTGCGTTGTTCTCCCGTTTACCCCAGTAATAACTGCTAAAGATATTTTTCTTTTATAGGACCCATCGACACATGTCACCATCCCGTGTGCTTGCGACTATTTGATTTTACATCGAACGGTTTTAACTGTGTACCGTGGCTCTTTATAAAGGAGAGGAAACCCTTTTACTGCTTTTTACCTCTCCTTTGCTGGCTTCATCTTCTTCCTTGCGCTCTTTCCTTCTCGCGAACTCCTGCTTCGTGCTAGTGTCGCTCTTTCTTCGCCATGGGCAAAAGCAAGGTGGGGACTTCCACCGCGGCCGCAAAGGCCACCAGGAAGAGGCCATCGGATGGGCCCCTTCCAAGTATACGGCGCGGGAGCTCCTTGAGGTGCGGAACTCCGGCCATCTGCTGGAGGGTACCTTCAAGCTTCCTGGGGCCGAAGCTGCTCCAATCCCCGAACTGGGCTGGAGGGTAATGTTTCTCTCCTTTCTTTTCTGTGGCCTTTCTCTTCCTGTCCACAAATTTCTTTGTGGTATTCATTTCGTCTATGGCGTGCAGTTGTATCAGCTTACACCGAACTCTATCCTCCATGTTGCTTGTTTTGTCACTCTCTGTGAATGCTTTCTCGGGATTCATGCCTATTGGGGCCTGTGGAAGTATTTCTTTTTTGTTCGCCGTAATGCCACTGATACCATCGTCCATGATGTTGGTGGCGCCATTTTCTCCGTTCGCTCCGATGTAGATTACTTTGATTTTAAGCCTGCTGATTCCGTCCAAGGATGGAAAACCAAGTGGTTTTATATCAAGGATTTAGCGGGGTCAGTCTTTCGGGTTAGCCCCCTTTGACCCTAAGAAAACTTGCTACAAACTTGACTCCTGGGATCAGCATCCTTCTGCCGAAGAAATGGCAGAGATCCAACCCCATCTTAACCGCATTTCATAACTGCGTCATGAGGTTGGCAAGGAATTATCGGGTCTTCAGATTCTAGTGTATTTCTTGCGGATCCACGTGCTGCCACTGCAGGCCCGGCTTTCTGGTATGTGGGCATATACCGGAAAAAAGGACCCGATGAGGATTTCTCGGGACGATCTGACCCTCAAGATTTATGAAAAGTGGGTTCGTAGTTTTATGACCCATACATCGAAGAGTGTGTTTCTATATGATTGTCATGTAGAGCCTTTTGGCAATAAGAGCCGCCTTCCCGAGTTTAATTCCTTTCTCTTTGTTCATCATTTTTGTTCCTTTTGCAATTGTTCTCTTTTGTGATTGTTGGTCTTAGAGCATCTCCACTCGGATTCCCAGCACGATGTTCCCAGGGCGTATTTTTGGTTCGGATGCCGAAATTTGGCACAGCCGCGTTCCCAGGACCCTGGTTTCATCCGGATTTGGCCCAAACTATGTCCAGCCTTCCCAGGTCGTTCCCGGGGCGACTGGAACACGCTGGAAACGCTGGACGAAGCGAATTCGGCGAGAAAAGTAGCGTTCGCCGAGTGGACCTGCCTAGTCAGTGGTAGAAGCCGAGTCGTCCTCATCCTCCTGCATTGAAACACCGCGAAGGACCGCTGGGCATTAACCACCGGTCTCATCGGCCACGCATCACCGTAATGGCGCGCCACCGTTGCCTCGGATCCCCCGACGGACCGGCAGGAATTAACTTCCCGCCGCTTCCCCTTTTCCCGCCCTCACCGCTACACCCCTCCCGCCGGTTCGTAGCACACTGCCTCCTCCACCCCGCACCACCCTGAAATCCGGCGAAAGAAACAATCAGCAAAGAGGAATATGGCGGAGAGGTAACCAGGCGATCCCGAAGTGGCGAACGGCTTTGACCGGCGAATGCTCCAGCCGTGGGAGGCGAGGATGCTCCATGATGTCGGGTATATGGTGCCACCGGACTTCCGCTGGCCCCCCAGGTGGAGGCTTAGCGTCAGCGGCATACCGGTGCCGCTGGTACCGGTTGACCATGATATGGTGGAGGAGATCCACGCCGCCATCACGGTGATGCTAGATCTGGAGCTCACCGAGGACCCCGACAACTTTGCTTACTGGGAGAACTTCCTCTAGGAGCGCCACCTCGCCGAGCTCGCCGTGCACTCGGGTCCTCCAGGCGAGCCACCGAAGTGCAACAACGCGGCGATCCGCCGCTGATGGTGGAGCACGCAGGGGTGCATGCTCGAGGCCATCCTCGAGCACATCCATGCCGACAACAACCCTCGGCTGGGGTTCCCGCGTTCGCCGGCGCCGCCCCGTCGCCGTGGGCGCCAACCTCCGGCGAGCTGGGCGCCTAGGAGGATGGCCAACCTCTCCACCTCCTCCTCTGTGTCACGCTCCTCGGCATCAGCTCCTGCACAGTCGCCACGCAGCAGCGGCGAGGTCTTTCGGCCTCCCAAGCACGAGGCCGACACACCGAGGACCTCGCCGCCGAGGACACACACGCGCAACATCGTCATCAACGAGCCCCGCGCCGTGACACCGCCGACCGGGCGGATGCCCCTTCGCCAGCCGAAGCTTGAGCCCACCAACCGGGGCATCGCCGTCGACGAGGACTCCTCCATGAAAATGGCGATCGAGCATTCTCCGCGCGAGGCCGTGCCGCCGTCGCCGTCTATAGAGCCGAACATCCTCGCCTGGTCCAGGGTGGACTAGGAGGAGGAGGAGGCACTGCGCGTGTAGCGCCTGTAGGAGAAGGCCGAGCGTCGCGCCAGAGGGCGCCGCGATCCCGCCCCGGCCAGGGCGCGCCTCGAGCCCGCCTACTTGGGCGCGCCCCTCGTCGTCCTCGACGACGATGATGACGCTGGCCCTTCCTACTAGTCATGGAGGTATGGTGACCCAGGTCAGGGTAGCTCGTGGCCTCCGCAAACGCCGGATGATGACGGCGACGACGATGGCGATGATGACGGCACGGCGGATCCCGACTACACCAACTTCTACCGCCACTTTGGCATGTGAGGCAGCGTCATCGGCATCGGCACCACTGTTTTTTACTGTTTTAGTTTTTGTTTATCCTAATTTGGCCAAAATTTGGGTATATGTCCGAATTTGGCCAACTATTGTACGAACTCGCCATTGTTTAATTAAAATCTCCTATATTCGTCCAAACTTTGCCGTGTTTGATCAAATTTCAGCCAAACGTGGGGACTCGGCCTGGGAACGCGAGTGGGAAAAAGGCTGTTCCTAGGCCGAAAGTTACATCTATCTGGCCCAAAATAGCGCTAGATTTCAGCCTGGGAACGGCCGACGAGTGGAGATGCTCTTATGTTTGCGCAGGATTATGATCATCTATCATGCCTTCCTCCTCTTCCTGAGAGCGGTGAGCTTCCTGCCAGTCCTTCTGCTTCCGATGATCTCCCCATGACTGGGACTGCCGCTGATGAGGAGATGGAGACATCTACCGCAGAATCTTCATCAAGGACGCCATCGCTTCCATCGGCTTGTTCCGAAGATTTTCGCGTCGTGCCTGTTGGCGAAAAGCAGAAACGTCCTGACGCCACGGAAACCATTGAGGACTCAGATGATTCTACGGCCTCGAAACCTTCGGGTGTCGTTCCATTATCGTCGGCTCCTCCTCAGAAGAACCTATTCCGCTTTGCATAGGACGTATCTTCTAAGTACTTATCTTCTCTTTACTTTTTTGTCGGATGACTCAGTTGTTGATGCTTCCTTATTCTTCATCCTTGATCTTGTAGTGGTGATTATGCGGAAGACCCGCCCTTGTCTCCTCCTAGCACTTCTTTTGCTCCTTCTGCCAAGGACCCAAAATATTTGCTCGTGTCTTCTACAGATCCACTTGTCCAGAAGGATGTTGCCGCTTTGCCGAAGCCCCCAGCATCGAAGAGAAGAAAATCGGCTAGTAAAGGCATGGTGATATCTGAGAGCCCTGTCGAGGTGGATATGCAAGACGTAAGTACATTCGTGATTTTTAATTTCACCATGGATCCTCCTTTACTTGTCTTTCCTAATGTACTTCTTTGCAGCCTATTATGCGTGAGATGGCTGATATGGCTGCTCACTTCATCAAGATCCATAATGAAGCCAAAAGTCTGAAAGGTATATTTTCATCTTTTTGCAATTTCTGCGCTTCCTCTCATTTTTCTAACTTTTTGCATTGCTTTCTGATTTTTTCAGCCACTACCAAGGAGTCTGAGGTCATCCGCGACGAGGCGTTGAAGCGTGCCGACAATCTGGAAGCCAAACTTCAGGTCGCTAATGAAGCTTTGGAAGAAGCTAAACAGAAAGCCAGCGCTGATGTCGAGGAAAGAGCCAAGCAAGTTGCCACCCGAGATGAAAATCTTCGGAAGCGCTTGGAGACCCTCAACACTTCCTTGACTCATAAGTTTTTGTTTGGCAAGGCAAAATTTGTTGTTTCAGTTCTCATTGCTTCTGTGTTCTTATCCTTCCCCTCCTTTTTTGGTATGTGCAGAGCTGTCAGGCTAGAATTTGTTGCTGGATGAAGACAAAAAGGTTGATCCTTTATCAGATGTTGTTAGTACTTTGGTGGCTAACAGTGTTCGCGTGCGCAACCTCCTTGTCCACTCACACCGCGCTTTCAAGAGCCTGTATGCTAAAGTTTTCCTGTCGAAGGAGGCACCTGCTGACTTGAATGACCTCATCGCTGTTTTTGGTGCTAACCCTAGTCCGCTTATTGGATACAGCGTGACTCAGTCGAAGAGCGGTGCCGAAACCTCAATGGCATTGGCGATGGCGCAGGGCAAGCAAGTTAACTGGGAGAAGGGTAACTCCTCTATTCTAGTCAACTCCAAAGGCCAAGCAGTTGATTTGAAGCCTTTCATTAAGAGAGCCAAGAAATATTCTCGGCTGCTTATGGCCATAAGCTCAGGGCCGGGGAAATCAACTACCCCTTGTTCGACTGGTTCTCATTCTTCGGTTGCTGCCCCTGCTATAGCTAGTGCTCCTTCTGCTAGTGCGACTTTGTCTTTGGAGAAATCAGCTCCGTAGCTTTGTTTCATAGTTTTCCGTGCTTCTTCTGATACTTTTGTAATGAATATTAAACTTGTCCTGTTGCTATAATGCTTCCTTTGGATGAGGAGAAAAAATTATGTACATATGCATATGAGTGGCTCTCTGTTTGCTAAAGGATTCTAATCTTTCGCGTGCTTTGCCAGATTCTAAGTGATTATGCAGTTCCTCCTACACCTGCGCAGATGTCGGATGCAATCCCGTCCACATCTGGGACGAGTGCAACCGAGACTACCCTTGTCCGTACAATGGACCCACCGTTGTATGCTGAAAAATTTGAGCAGGTGAAGAAGCTTGAGAGGAAACTCCGGGTTGTTCAATCAATGGTGGATGTTGCCCAGTCGAAAACATGCTAGGCCCTTGATTGTGAGGCCTACTTCTTGGATGAGATTTCTGGTGCGAGTGAGAAGATGCTGTGTAAGTCCTTTTTTCTTTTGCTTCCTCCTCCTCCCCTTTTCATGGGATGCCAATGTTTTCTCTTTTTGTTTTATAGGTATTCGATTGTGCGAGAGGGAAGAAACCTAACGTCTGTGCAACCGAATTCAAGCTCTTGTGTCTGCTTCCCAAAATTCTGGGACAGATTTTTGGATTGATCACCGTCGTGCTTATCTTGTGGCTCTGCATCAGGACCGCCTATCCGAGGTGGAGGAACTTGTCGAGTGTTGTCGTAGATCACTAGCCATTGTTTACAATGCCATGTTTCCTCGGGATCCTCAGCCTCAGACTTTAGCTGATTTGATGGCGAAGTTTCGACAGGGTGAACAGATTCATCATTTTGTAAAGCTTCAACTTGTGGCGGGTGCTAAACTTGCTCTGTCTTGGGTGCATGCGCATCATCCGATGCTGGATTTGGACGTTATATTGTCGGGGCTGTCTTGTCCTTCTGATGGTGGTGATGGATCTAAAATATAGCCATCTACGTCCACATTTAAACTGAATATTATTCATATTTTTGATGAAATATCTCTCTAAACCCTGCCACTAATACCTAATATTCAAAGGGGTATGCAATCCCTTCTTTCTATTTTTTTCTGCGCACATAATGTCATCTGAAGATGGGAATAACTACATTAAAGTCAAAGATACGAGATTTCCAACAACCAGAAGAAACAAGGAGCCGTGAAGTGGAGGCAGACGCTTTAACGACCAACTATACGATCGGAACAATTTCTGGCGCCGTTGCTGGGGATGCAATAGCTACCCTTGTGAGGTTATTAGGAACCTTGATAGTTTTAATTCTTGTTTTTAATTTTGTTAGTTTGCTTTCAGTCTTTATTTGATAAACCAAAAAAATTAGTCAGCCTTTAAATTCTTGCTTTTACTATTATAAGTCTCTGTTTAAGAAAACCCAAAAACATAGGAAATATGGCTGAAAAGAAGCTTGGGGAGTTTGCTACTCCCAACAATGATTATTTGTGTACTCCTATTATTCAGCCAACAATTGCTACTGATGACTATGAAATTAAGCCCCATTATTTAAGTTTGGTTCAACATAATCAATTTGGAGGCTCTGATGTTGAAGACACAGGTATGCACTTGAATACTTTCACTAAAATATGTGATATGATGCGTATAAAACACGTTGACCCCGATGCGGTCAAATTGCGTATATTTCCTTTCTCTCTTAGAGGAAGAGCAAAATAATGGTTGCTATCTTTGCCTAGAAATACTATTACATCATGGGTGGAATGCACTTCTTTATTTATGACTAAATTTTTTCCACCTACAAAGACTATGCAACTCAGATCTAATATTACTGGTTTTAGACAGGAAGAGCGTGAGCCACTAGCGCTTGCATGGGAGAGGATGAAAGAATGCATGAGAAACTGTCCTAGTCATGGGATGGAAGACTAGTTAATTCTCCATTTATTTTATAATGCTCTTAACCCTGTGTCTAAGTCTATGCTTGATACTGCAGCTGGAGGAACATTTATGGGTAAACATATTACCGAAGCAAAGCAGCTGCTTGACAATATGCAAGACAACCATGCCCAATGGCATGCGGATAGATCAAACACGAAGAAGGTGAACTCTGTCTCACCACAAGGAAATTAAGAACTCAATGCTAAGTTGGATGAGATCATACTAGCCGTAAAAGGTAAGGAAACCCAGGTAAGAGCTATCCCTGAAACAAATATTGAAGAAATAGACTTTGTAGCTCGTAATGATTATAACTCTACTTGGAAGAAGAATTATAATCCTAATATTCAGAAACATTATTCTAGTCCTGCAGGTAACTCTAATAATAATATGGGAATTATTAATGGTAGTCTCCAGGAAACACTTAAGTCTTTTATAGACTCACAAAATGAACAAAACAATATTCTTGTTAAAATAACAGAGAACCATTATGCTATGCTTGGTAAATTATCTAACCAAGCTGTTAGCTTGAGAAATGTTTTGCACGTCCTCCAAGAAAGAACGGGGATCGTTGAGGCACATCTAGGTAAGATAACCAGGAGTCAAACTGTCATTCTAGCCAAATTTGTAGGTAAAGCTGAGCCCAATCCTATTGAAGACCTCAAGATGATGAGAATCCAAAGGGAGGAGCCTGAAAAATTTGATTATAGTAATGCTCCTTCACCAAGCTACACCGTTGAAGATCTCGTAAAAAGGATCAACGATAAGATTCCGGTAGTGAAGTAGTGAGGAAGCTATGTACCAACACTTTGTTAATCAGGTAGCAATAAAGGTACGTGAGCTTGAGGAAGAATATAAGCAAATTGCTGAAAATTACCTATGAAGCTTGATGACATATTTGAGCCTACTATTAAGATTTAAATTGGGACTAATGAGATAGCTGCACTTTGTGATTTAGGTGCAAGCATTTCAACAATTCCAAAGAGTCTTTTTAACAAGTTAAATCTTGGTTCTTTTGAGATCATCGAGTTAAAATTGCATCTAGCAGATTCTACCTACAAGCAAGCTGTAGGAATTAAGGAGAATACTTTAGTATACATTAAAGGCTATCCCGATAGCATTGATTTTGTTATTGTTGACATGCCTGAAGATGCTACTGCTCCTATTATATTAGGTCGTCATTTCTTAAGAACTATTAAGGCTTTGATTAATCTACATGAAGGGAACGTGAAGCTTCAATTGCCTTTGTGGGATCCTTTTATTATTCATTTCCCCAAGAAGAAGAAAGCTAAGCATGATGAAAAGGAGGCCATCATTTTGAAGGCCAACTACTTTGGAGTGGGTGTTCCACTCATCTGGCCTAAGTGAGCAACATTGAGGTCAAGCTATTAACCATAAAAGGGCGCTTCATGGGAGGTAACTCATGTGAAATAAAGATTTGAGTAAAGTTTTTAAGTTTTAGTTTAAGTTTATGTTTAATAAAGAGTGCTAGAAAACTCTAATTAAGGGGAATAAGTTCGGTAGTACTTAAAATCCTGCTTTATTCATGTTGTTGTTGGTCAGCAATATTTACTGTAAATTTTCTGTCAAAAACAAGGTATATCACTAAGTTACAGGATGAGAAATAATTTTCGAAGAAACATAAATTTTTGATGCATACAGAGAGTTTAACGACCAACTATACAACGGGAATAAAAATTCTAGCCGTATAGCTCCGGTCTTATAGATATCTTTGCCATCGACAATTTTTCTTTCATATGTACTGACAGTTTAACGACCAACTATACGACGCGAATAAAAATTCTGGTCGTATAGCTCCGGTCATATAGATATCGGTGCCTCCGTACAAATTCTTTTCCAATATATTGACAGTTTAACGACCAACTATACGGCGGGAATAAAAATTCTGGCCATATAGTTCCGGTCGTATAGATATTGATGCCTCTGTATATTTTCTTTTCCTAGGTACAGACAGTTTAATGACCAACTATACGGTAAGAACATATTGTTCCGGCCGTATAGTTCTGACCGTATAGTTGTGCTGCCCGGTGGAAACCCTAAAATTTTGACAGAAAGGTCAACTATACGATTGGAACGCATTGTTCCTCTAGGGGTTCCACGTATGAAAACAATAAATTTTTACCCTACGCCCCTGAACGCCTGATGTTGCCAGGACCTATCTATTAGTAATTGCTTACTCAATATGTTGAGCTTGTTGGGGAACCCCAAGAGGAAGGTATGATGAGTATAGCAACAAGTTTTCCCTCAGTTATGAAACCAAGGTTATCGAACCAGTAGGAGCAAGGAAACACCTCCAAGGTGTTGTTTCCAACTTGGAATCCTGCACAACACAATCACAGAACTTTTCCCCCAACTTACAGTGAGGTTGTCAATCTCACCGGTTTTGCTGAAAACAAAGGATTAAACGTATTGTGTGAAAGATAGTAATTGCTTGCAGAAAGTAAACAGAAAACAGTAAATAGTAGATTATAGATTGATGGTAAAAAAAAGGACCGGGGTCCATAGTTCACTAGTGGTGATTCTCCTTAAGATAGATGACATGTTGGGTGAACAAATTACAGCGGGGCAATTGACAAACATCGAGAAAGCATACATGCATATACTAATCATCTTGACTCCTATGAGATTTGATTGGGCCTTACAACATTATACATAGACCGTAATCCAACTGCGTCTATGACTAATAATCCACCTTCAGGTTATCATCCGAACCCTCTCCAGTATTAAGTTGCAAGAAACAGATAATTGCATTAAGCAAAGTGTGTAAAGTAGACAATACGATTGTTCTATGAACAAAGGATTGTTGTTTTCTCCCTAGTAGCAACAACACATCTAGTACCTTAGAGATTTCTCTCACTTCCCCAGATTCCTAGAGGCATGAACCCACTATCGAGCATAAATACTCCCTCTTGGAGTTGCTAGCATCTACTCGGGCAAGATAGCTACTAACAACGGAGAGAATGCAAGATCACAAATAACAAAGACATGATAGAATCAATAATCAATCTGTAATAGCATCTCAATATCCATCGAATCCCCACAAACAGAACATGTATGATTACAAATAGATGAACTTGATCATGAACAGAGCTCGCAAGATCTAAACATGGTAGCACAAAGGAGAATAACCAACCATCTAGCTACTACATGGACCCGTAGTCCAGGGATGAACTACTCACGCATCACACTGGAGGCAGGCATGGTGATGAAGAAGGCCTCCAGGGTGAATTCTCCCCTCCGGCAGGGTGCCGGGAAGAGCTTCAGATCCCTCCCGGTCTAGGGATGGAGATGACGGTGGCTACATACTATTTCGTGGAATTTTGATCAGGGTACTTAGGGTTTCTATATCGGAGGCTTCTTATAGGCGAAAGGGGAGGCCGAGGGGGTGCCCTAGGCGGCCGCACCACCCCCTGGAGCGGGCCAGGCCTGGCCGCGCGACCAGGTGGTGTGGCTGGCCATTGACCCCTCTCTGTCTCGTCTTCTCGCTCCGTGTCCCCCTCGGTGAAATATTGACTTTGGCTTTTGTCCCATCTAATTCCGAGAAAATTCATTTTCTGACTTTTCTGGAACCAAAAACAGCAGAAAACATGCAACTCGCACTGTGGCATCTTGTTAATAGGTTAGTCCCAGAAAGTGTATAAAAATACTCCAAAGTGTGGACAAAACATAAGAAAGTAGATATAAAACAAGCATGGAACATCAAAAATTATAGATACGTTTGCAACGTATCAACATCCCCAAGCTTAACTCCTGCTCGTCCTCGAGTAGGTAAGTGATAAAAGAAAAGAATAATTTTTGAGGTGACATGCACCATCATAATCTTGATCAAAGTATTTGTAGAACATTGATAGCTGGGATCATAGTACTTTATCATAGCATGAAAGATATAGTTCTAACAATAAGACATAGCAACTATGTTGTAGCATGAAAAGGTACAAATAAAAGATTCATGAATAACAATGCTTTGAAACACGTTTGTTTGTTTCACATAAAGAAAACATAATGAGAATGGTATTCAGCTTGTCCCTCATAATGTAGCAAAACATAAATGCATATGACACCTTCAAAGTTCATAAGGGTGACTAAATACAAATAGTTTAAGAACAAGCAATATCAAAGTTATGGATCAATCAACAAGTCTTGGGACAATGCACATTAAACTAAGAATGGCCAATATGCTCTCTCAATAGGTGCATAAAGATAGAAGATGGAGACTCAACATAGAAGTAAAAGAAAGGCCTTCATAGAAGGAAATAGGGATTCAAGTCTCATAAAGAGCTTCCAAAAATTATGGTACTTATTAGCTTTCAGCTCTCATTGCCCCTATCATAAGCATCTTGAAGTGATTAAGGTTAAAGTGAACAAAGTATGGAGTATATGCTTGACAAAGTATAAGTTGGCAATCTCATGTCCCTTGAATACGAGGGTCGCTCCTCATGCTACTCAAGTTTAGTTACCGGTAAGTTCTTGTCATAGTAAGTACATGTGTATCATAGAGAACCGCCAACGGGGTACCCCTTACCCGATGATATGGAAGAATCCCCATATAAAAATGACAAGGCAAGCAGACAATAAGCATCTCAGCAATCTTCTTATTTACCATGGGAAAATGGTTCTTTTTTTCTCTCTTTCCTCTTTTCTCGTCTCTTTTTCTTTCTCTTTTTCTCAATCTCTATCTCTTTTTTTATAAGAAGAATGCTTCATAGACTGCTCATTATGGTTACGCTGCAGGTTTCCACCATGATTAGGCATGGATTAGACCAGCGGCCTAGGCATTTCTCTAACACACATACATAACCGCATGAACTTACAAGCTCCCCTTTCATTTCACACCGACGAGATCCATAAACAAAAGAGCATGATATCAACTGGGTACAATGTACAAGTGCAATGTTGAAAGCGTTCCCCATGACAACATGGTTCTGCTAATTCCCAATGTATAAGTGCAAGCATATACAACATAGATGACACAATGGTTCAAGTTTTTTAAGGGCAAGAAAAGTAAAGTGTTCCATCAAGTTCGTGAGAGCTTTAATCACTAATTTTCTCATAACAAGTTTAATTAGGAAGGTAGATAAAAACATGAATATACTTGGAATAGCAAATGCTAATAGGTATGTATGGTGGACTCTTTTGAATAACGTATGTATGGTGGAACTCATACTTGGTTATGGAGGCTAGCAAAAGACTGGGAGCGACCAACTAAGAGAGCAATAATGGCCATAATCATGCAAAGCGACAAAACATTATTAATTAAAGCATAAAGTGATATTACAAGTTGAAAACTAAAGGATCATAGAGGCTATGGTGACTTGGGATAGTCTTAACATGGTGTGAGCATGCGCCAAGTCAACCCAAATAAAGCATCAAAGGAGAATACCACAATACTATGCTTTAATATGCTAAAACAACACATGATTCTTTCAAGGCACATTAAGAAATATCAATTGTTTATAACATGTCATGCTACATCAATAATCACTAAGCATAAAACCAAAACAATATCAAGCATGACATGATAAAGTCTAAGTCACAGTCAAAAACAAGCTCCTTCTTTACCACTTAAGCATGAACTGTTCCTACTCTTTTCCAATCCAAACCACTCTTATTTGAAAGCTAATGCATGAATGAGGGGGTCCAGCCAATTTATTCACGCAAACTATGCAAACCAAGCAAACGAAAAACAAAAACGAAGACACCTCCAAGAACAACACAACTGCGCATGAAACAATAAAAATGAAGTGTTTGGAAGAACCTGAGATTTTTATTGATGAAGAAGGGGATGCCTTGGGCATCCCCAAGCTTTGACGCTTGTACTTATTGGATATTTCTTGGGGTGACACGGGTGGCATCCCCAAGCTTGAGCTTTAGTCCATTCTTCATCTTATTACATCATTCTTTCCCTACAACTGTATTTTTTCCTTCATACAAAACTTCACACAATCTTCATTAGCAACATTAGTGTACTCAAGATAATAAGTCTTTTGGTTCAGTTCCAACACAAGTAAAACTTCCATTAAAACACAAGCTACTATAGCACTTCCTTTAAAAAGTTCAAATGATCAAAGAGAACTCATAGAGAAAGAGATTAAGAGGCAAATGCAAATAATGGCAGAAATCTGTCAAAACAGACCAGCAGGTAAAAACCAATTTTTTCGAAGACCTTCTGTTTCTCAAATCGAAAAGTGTTGAACTAACGAAAGTTGGATAACAACCTGGGGCATAAGCACAAAACATTACAGCTCAAACCGACGTACAGAGATTTTTCACGAATTTTTACAGCAAAGCACAAAAATCTGTTTCGGGACAGCAACTTTCCCAAATCTTTCTTCTCTCTCATTAGAGGTTACTCTTGGCACAAAAACCACACAAAAATGATAAGGAGAGGTTATTACTAAATCAATAACTTCCAAGACAACAAAATATTCCTAACGAAATTTGGGTTATCTCCCAATAAATGCTTTTCTTTAAGGCCTTTGAGCTAGGCATAATAATTTCGACGATGCTCACATAAGAAATATGAATTGAAGTAAAAGAGAGCATCAAGAAGCAAATTCAAAACACATTTAAGTCTAACCCACTTCCTATGCATAGGAATCTTATACGCAAATAAATTCACAAAGAACAAAGTGACAGGCATAGGAAGATAAAACAAGAGTAACTTCAAAACTTTCAGCAAATAGAGAGGTGTTTCAATACCATGAAAACTTTTACAACCATATTTTCATCTCTCATAATAATTTTCAGTAGCCTCATGAATAAACTCAACAATATAACTATCACATAAAGCATGCTTTTCATGATCTATAAACACATAATTTTTATCAAGCTCAAAAATAGTGGGATTAAAACCTTCAAACCTACTTTTAACAATTTTATAACAAGATGACTGATCAATCTCATTTTCAATAGTAGTACAATTAATATTATCAACCAATATAGGATCATCATCTAGATCTTTATTATAAACATTTTTAAAAGAATCCTTAGGAACATAACATTCATCCTCCTTTAGTAAGCATGTGGGACAATCAAATATTGTAAGGGGTAAAGAGTTACTCTCATTATAAGGTAGGAATGGGTAGATCCATTATTCCTCCTCTTGATCATCACTCTCCTCCTCTTTTTCATCCAACGAGCTTCTAGTTTCAGCAATTTCTTCTTCCATAGGCTCCTGCAAGGCATTAGTCTCTTCCGCTGGTGGAGAGCATCTATTAAGATATTCAAGAATATAGCCATTTTCTTCCTTGTAATTATCAAACTAAAACTTAAGTATATCATAAACCTCATATTTATAAGGTGCATCATCGGTATATTCAAGCAAATAAGTTAGTTCGAATGCACCCTTCCAAGCAATAAATTCTTCAATTTGTTCCACATCATAAAGGTCATAATTTCCCTTAACATAAGAAGATATGGTAACATCATCATTATACTCACATTGAAAAGGGAGGTGTTTATACCTCCTACATCAACAAGATTTATCAAAGCAATAAGTAACATTATAAGTAGAGAACATGTTTCTAGCAATGGTACAGAATTTATCTATTTATTCCCATAAGAGTTTCCCTTTTTGTGACAAGCGGTGTTCCTCATAATATATTTGTTGTTCCATGAACCCATCTTGCCAATAAGATCTAGTTTCAAAGAAACCCACCATTGATAGAAAGCATGATAAAGCAAGACAATAACAGATCAATAGAAATAACAACTATAGCAGGAACTAATTTTTTGTGTGTTTTTGATAGAAAGAAACAAGCAAACAAAGGAAAAATAAACTAAGTAAAACAAATAAAACAAAGTAAAGAGATTGGTTATGAGGGACTCCCCTTGTGAAGATGTCCTTGACTCCCCGACAACGGCGCCATAAAAAGTCTTGCTTACTCAATATGTTGAGCTTGTTGGGGAACCCCAAGAGGAAGGTATGATGAGTATAACAACAAGTTTTCCCTCATTTATGAAACCAAGATTAGTGAACCAGTAGGAGCAAGGAAACACCTCCAAGGTGTTGTTTCCAACTTGGAATCCTGCACAACACAATCACAGAACTTTGCCCCCAACTTACAGTGAGGTTGTCAATCTCACCGGTTTTGCTGAAAACAAAGGATTAAACATATTGTGTGGAAGATAGTAATTGCTTGCAGAAAGTAAACAGAAAACAGTAAATAGTAGATTATAGATTGATGGTAAAAGAAAGGACCAGGGTCCATAGTTCACTAGTGGTGATTCTCCTTAAGATAGATGACATGTTGGGTGAACAAATTACAACGGGGAAATTGAAAAACATCGAGAAAGCATACATGCATATACTAATCATCTTGACTCCTATGAGATTTGATTGGGTATTACAACATTATACATAGAACGTAATCCAACTACATCTATGACTAATAATCCACCTTCAAGTTATCATCCGAACCCCCTCCAGTAGTAAGTTGCAAGCAACAGATAATTGCATTAAGCAAAGTGTGTAAAGTAAACAATACGATTGTTCTATGAACAAACGATTGTTGTTTTCTCCCTAGTAGCAACAACACATCTAGTACCTTAGAGATTTCTGTCACTTCCCTAGATTCCTAGAGGCATGAACCCACTATCAAGCATAAATACTCCCTCTTGGAGTTGCTAGCATCTACTCGGCCAAGATAGCTACTAACAACGGAGAGCATGCAAGATCACAAATAACAAAGACATGATAGAATCAATAATCAATCTGAAATAGCATCTCAATATCCATCGGATCCCCGCAAACACAACATGTATGATTATAAATAGATGATCTTGATCATGAACAGAGCTCACAAGATCTAAACATGGTAGCACAAAGGAGAAGAACCAACCATCTAGCTACTACATGGACCCGTAGTCCAGGGATGAACTACTCACGCATCACACCGGAGGCAGGCATGGTGATGAAGAAGGCCTCCAGGGTGAATTCTCCCCTCCGGCAGGGTGCCGGGAAGAGCTGCATATCCCTCCGATCTAGGGATGGAGATGATGGAGGCTACATACTCTTTCGTGGAATTTTGATTGCGTATTTAGGGTTTCTGTATTAGAGGCTTCTAATAGGCGAAAGGGGAGGCCGAGGGGGTGACCTAGGCGGCCGCACCACCCCCTGGCGTGGGCCAGGCCTGGCCGCACGGCCAGGTGGTGTGGCCGGCCCCTGGCCCCTCTTTGTCTCGTCTTCTGGCTCCATGTCCCCCTCGGTGAAATATTGAGTTTGGCTTTTGTCCCGTCCAATTCCGAGAATATTCATTTTCTGACTTTTCTGGAACCAAAAACAGCAGAAAACAGGCAACTGGCACTGTGGCATATTGTTAATAGGTTAGTCCCATAAAGTGTATAAAAATACTCCAAAGTGTGGACACAACATAAGAAAGTAGATATAAAACAAGCATGGAACATCAAAAATTATAGATACGTTTGCAACGTATCAGTAATGTAGTAACGGGAGGGGATTTTCGCGAACTTACCCTTGAAGACCGAAAAGCGTTGTCAACGCTCAGGAGAGCGTGGTTGATGTAGACGAGCCAAAGCCGACCTCAAGGTCATGATGAAGTCCTTGTGCTCCTGTGGCTCCAACGACTTGAGTGCCTCAAGTGTGACACCTCGTGGGGAGTTACACACATCCGGTGTCTGATGATGACTCCCGCTTCCCCAATCCAGCAGTAGTTGTGGAAGTAGTGCTCCTGGATCCGAATCCCGCAGCACGACGGCGCTCCGCGGTGAAGATGTCTCTCGTTCGCGCAGTCCGAACTTGGGACCACGGTAATGAGAGAGAGATAGAGAATATCAATTGGAGGTCTCCCCAAAAGTGAGGAGACCTTTATTGAATATTGTGTGTATTTATCTGGCCAAATACCCCCACTATATATAGGGGTAGGGAGGTACTACCTCCCTCAAAGTCCCGGGGTGGGACTGAAGGAGAGGGAGAGGAGGGCTCTGCCGGCCAGCCCTAGTGGGCCCCGCATGGAGGGGGGCTTGACCCAGCCGGCCACCCTGTTGCCCCTTCTCCCCTCTTGCCTTTCTCTAATGGGCCCTCTTCCCTCCGGAATTGGCCCATTAAGCCTTTTGACCTTTAAATTGATTTTATCTTTTATTAAATTACTATGAATAAATGATTAAATCAATATTTAACATTCATTCACATATTATTCAATCTTCGTGGCTATGGAACACCTTCCACCTCCACTCCGGACATCCTCCAGACTTACTGAAACCCTTCCGGTTTTCTCTCTACTATTCTTCGGTGATTCTACTGATCCTATAAACACTCTCTAAGCATCATCAAACCCTTAAGCGTGATACCCCAAGGTTCGGGAACACTCCAGACATGGTCGGGATACTCCCGGACCAATGACCCACAGAGGGACCTAGATGGCTGATACATTGCAAATGTATCCATAATTTTTGATGTTCCATGCTTGGTTTTATCCACTTTCTTGTGTTTTGTTCCAATTTGGAGTACTTTTCATATGATTTCTTGGACTAACCTATTAACAAGAGCCACAGTGCCAGCTGCCTGTTTTCTGCTATTTTTGGTTCCAGGAAAGTTAGAAAATGAATATTCTCGGAATTGGACGGGACAAAAGCCAAAGTGCCTATTTTTCCAGAAGGGATCAAGTGCTGAATCACGAGGCGGAGAGGCTGGGAGCCACCACACCACCTGGTCAAGGCCAGGCAGCCAGCGCCAGGTGGTGTGGCCGCCCCCTTGACCTCTCCTTCCACCTATATATTGCCCTCGGGACGAAAACCCTAAGGGCCCAATCAAAAATCCACGAAAGAGTTCAGAGCCCGTCATCTCCATCCCTAGATCGAGGGATCGAAGCTCTTCCCAAGACCCACGGAGAGGGGAATTCACCCTGGAGACCTTCTTCATTACCATGCAAGCCTCCGGTGTGATGCGTGAGTAGTTCATCCTTGGACTACGGATCCATGTAGTAGCTAGATGGCTGGCTCTCCTCCTTTGTGCTTTCATGTTTAGATCTTGTGAGTTCCGTTCATGATCAAGATCATCTATTTGTAATCATACATGTTGTGTTTGCGGGGATCCGATGGATATTGAGATGCTATTTCAGATTGATTATTGATTCTATCATGTCTTTGTTATTTGTGATCTTGCATGCTTTCCGTTGTTAGTAGCTATCTTGGCCAAGTAGATGCTAGCAACACCAAGAGTTAGTATTTATGCTCGATAGTGGGTTCATGCCTCTGGTAATCTGGGGAAGTGACAGAAATCTCTAAGGTACGAGATGTGCTATTGCTACTAGGGATAAACCAATGATCCTTTGTTCATAGAACAATCATATTGTTTACTTTACACGCAGTTCGTAAAGCAATAATCTGTTGCTTGCAACTTAATACTGGAGAGGGTTCGGATGATAACCTAAAGGTGGATTATTAGTCATATATGCAGTTGGATGGCGGTCTATATATTATGTTGTAATGCCCAATCAAGTCTCAAAGGAGTCAAGATGATTAGTATATGCATGTATTGCTTTCTTGGTGTTTGTCAATTGCCCCACTGTAATTTGTTCACCCAGCATGTTATCTAGCTTAAGGAGAGCCACCTCTAGTGAACTATGGATCCCGGTCCTTGTCTTTTACATACAATCTACAATCTTTTACTGCCTTGTGTTTACTTTCTGCAAACTTTTACTTCTTTTCATTCGATACGTTTAATCCTTTGTTTTCCGCAAAACACGGTGAGATTGACAACCTCATCGCAAGTTGGGGACAAAGTTCTATGGTTGTGTTGTGCAGGTCTCCACGTTGCTACTAGCACCGATAGTGTGCCTTGCCAAAGCTCGGCTAGTAACACCTTTGGGGTGTTTCCTTGATCCTACTGGTTTGATTAAACCTTGGTTTCATAACCGAGGGAAAACTTGCTGCTGTGCTCATCATACCTTCCTCTTGGGGTTCCCAACAAGCTCTACGTCAAACGACGAGCACATCAAGATTTTCTGGCGCCGTTGCCGGGGAGTCAAGGACATCTTCACAAGGGGAGTCCCTCACAACCAATCTCTTTACTTTGTTGTTTTTGTTTTACTTAGTTTTATTTTTGCTTTGTTTGCTTGTTTTGTTATTCAAAAACACAAAAAAATAGTTTTACTAGTTTGCTTTCTTCATCAAAAACACAAAAAAAATTAAGTCTCCTTTAGTTGTCACCTCTTCCTTAGCTCACCATGTTGATCCCTACATTCACCTTGAAAGACCTTTCAATTGGTAGTGGTTCTATAATTGGGAAAGATAATATTGAAGAATTCTTTAATCATGTTAGCAAACATGAAGATACTGAGGATAGATCCCTTGTAGAACTTGCTCCAAATTATGAGATTGCTGCAGCTTCTTTAATTCACATGTTAGAAGCTAGGTTTGTTAACCTCAACCCCTTAATGCAAGTAATGTTTCTTAAGCTTAAAGAAATTGAAGACCCTGAAAAGAGGGATTTTATTCTAGAAACTTCGTTTAAGGAGTTCTATGATGTTGCCAAGGAAGCTAGAAAAGTTTTTGAACGTTTCAATATGCTAGGCTCATGTGTAGATGTTGTTGGTACACGATAAAAGATGAACAAAACCGAACCTAATGGGGAGGAACCTAAGATACCAATACCCTTTAAACTAGTAGCAATACATGATGCCATAGAAAAGAATCTTGATTGGATTGTTCCTGCAAACCCTTTTGATGAGAATAGTGAACCCAAGAGCATTGAGAAAGGATCCTCTAGAACTTACTTGGATGATATACCTTGCCTTATTGAAAGTATTTCTGGTATTGATCTTAATGCTTCTTCATTTGAGAATACTTGATCCTTTTTCATGCTTCTTATGCCTAACTTAAAGGCGTTAAAGAAAAGTACTTATTGGGAGATAACGACAAAGTTTTAGATGAGTCTTGGAAGTTATTAGTAATAACCGCTCCTTATCATTTTTATTTGCTTTTTGTGCCAAGAGTAACCTCTAATGAGAGAGAAATGATTGGGAAAGTTGTTGTCCCGAAACAGATTTTTGTTCTTCACCATAAAAATTCGTGAGAGAACTCTGTATGTCGGATTGAGCTGTAATTTTTGTGCTTCTGACCCAGGTTGTTATCTAACTTTCGTTAGTTCAACACGTTTTGATTTGAGCAACAGAAGGTCTTAGAAAAAATTCGTATTTACCTGCTGGTCTGTTTTGACAGATTTCTGCCATTTTCTGCATTTGCTTCTTGTGGGTTCCTTTTTGAGTTCTTTTGGGGAATTGAGCTTTTTGATGGAACTGCTACAGTAGCTAGTGTTCTAATGTAAGTTTATTTGGTGTTAAAACTGAACCTTAAGACTTATTTATCTTAAGTGCACTAATGTTGCTAATGAGATTGTGTGAAGTTTTGTATGAAGGAAAAATTTTCAGGTGTATGGAAGGAATGAGTAATGAGATGAAGGATGGACTAAAACTCAAGCTTGGGGATGCCACGCGTGTCACCCCAAGAAATATCCAAGAAGTACAAGCGTCAAAGCTTGGGGATGCCCAAGGCATCCCCTTCTTCATCAATAAAAATCCCAGGTTTCTTCCAAACGCTTCATTTTTATTGTTTCATGCACAATTGTGTTGTTCTTGGAGCGTCTTCTTTTTCGTTTTCATTTTGGTTTTTAGTTTGATTGGTTTGCTTAGTTTGCTGAATAAATTGGTTGGACCCCCTCTTTCATACTTTGGTTTGCAAATAGTTTGGTTTGGTTTGGAAAAGAGTAGGAAAGTTCATACTTATGTGGTAAAAAGAGCTCGTTTTTGACTGTGGCCTATGCTTTGTCATGCCATGCTTGATATTGTTTTGGCTTTATGCTTAGTATTCTTTGTTGTAGCATGACTTGTTCTGAAGCTCTTCCCGGCACCCTGCCGGAGAGGGGAATTCACCCTGGAGGGCTTCTTCATCACCATGCAAGGCTCCGGTGTGATGCGTGAGTAGTTCATCCTTGGACTACGGATCCATGTAGTAGCTAGATGGCTGGTTCTCCTCCTTTGTGCTTTCATGTTTAGATCTTGTGAGCTCCATTCATGATCAAGATCATCTATTTGTAATCATACATGTTGTGTTTGTGGGGATCCGATGGATATTTAGATGCTATTTCAGATTTATTATTGATTCTATCATGTCTTTGTTATTTGTGATCTTGCATGCTTTTTGTTGTTAGTAGCATCTTGGCCAAGTAGATGCTAGCAACTCCAAGAGTTAGTATTTATGCTCGATAGTGGGTTCATGCCTCTGGTAATCTAGGTAAGTGACAGAAATCTCTAAGGTACTAGATGTGTTGTTGCTACTAGGGAGAAAACAACAATCCTTTGTTCATAGAACAATCGTATTGTTTACTTTACACGCAGTTCGTAAAGCAATAATCTGTTGCTTGCAACTTAATACTGGAGGGGGTTCGGATGATAACCTGAAGGTGGATTATTAGTCATAGATGTAGTTGGATGGCGGTCTATGTATTATGTTGTAATGCCCAATCAAGTCTCAAAGGAGTCAAGATGATTAGTATATGCATGTATTGCTTTCTCGGTGTTTGTCAATTGCCCCGCTGTAATTTGTTCACCCAACATGTTATCTATCTTAAGGAGAGCCATCTCTAGTGAACTATGGATCGTAGTCCTTGTCTTTTACATACAATCTACAATCTTTTACTGCCTTGTGTTTACTTTCTGCAAACTTTTACTTCTTTCCATTCGATACGTTTAATCCTTAGTTTTCCGCAAAACACATTGAGATTGACAACCTCATCGCAAGTTGGGGACAAAGTTCTGTGGTTGTGTTGTGCAGGTCTCCACGTTGCTACTAGCACCGGTAGTGCGCCCTGCCAAAGCTCAGCTAGTAACACCTTTGGGGTGTTTCCTTGATCCTACTAGTTCATTTAAACCTTGGTTTCATAACCGAGGGAAAACTTGCTGTTGTGCTCATCATACCTTCCTCTTGGGGTTCCCAACGAGCTCTACGTCGAACGACGAGCACATCAATGGCCATGTGACCCATATGCATTCCACGAAGATATTTCGTCGTTTAAACCGGGATAGTCGTGTCTTATTCCCTTTGTCTCTCGACACTTGCATTGCCCGAGATCTGATCAATGACATCACCATGTCGTGTTCAATCTTGTTACTGAACAATGCTACTTGACTCATTCCGACAAGTGATATCCCTGTGATCAAATCACACGTTGTGCAGCTATTGGATATAATTTATCCGAGTGGGCCCTTGAGTGTGTTTCCATCATGTGGACAGACAAATCTCGCTCTTGGCATATATTGCCTCTATGGTTCCTCTGAATACCTGAACACAACTTTATTGTCACTGTATTACCAAGTGATGTTTGATGCTATCTAAGCATTCTTGGGAGACATTGATTGATATAGCCTCGCGGTCCAAGGAATAGTCTACGAGGATCCATTTCTAATCATCATAACTTGAACTTCATGACATGATCGGGTCATGATGTTTAGGTTGGGTATTGGTTCATCATCTCATTCTCAGAATGAGTTGACTCCATTTCCAACTGGCATAAATGCCACATGATCAAGAAACCTTGATCATCTCTTTACCAATGAACTAGTGACTAGAGTTTCACTGGGAACCCTGGTTGTTTATATATCACATGTGTATTGATGTTTCCTCTCAATACAGTTATAGCATGATATAAAACTTAATCATAAACTTTATGAAATATGATAATAATCCTTATTATTATTTGTCTCTAGGGCATATTTCCAACAGTCTCCCACTTGCACTAGAGTACAAATAAACTAGCTGCATTTGTTCTTAAGCATTGGCACCATATCCGGTACCCTGAACATGCTTGCTCATGGAAGAGGTTGAGTCTTGGGTCTGTACTTTATAGTCTCAAATCCTTTGCAACTTACTAATGTCACCTTGATTGACATTAATACTTTATCATCACATGATAACATCTGTGTGTATGCATCGTCGCTATGGTAGCAGAACAAGGCCGGATTCAAGGAGCCTATAGTGACTTTCGATCAACCTCGAGGGATTTCTCATGGGCACTGTGCCCTGGGACACATCATTCTATGTTAAAAGCAAACTAGCCCCGCCATAACATTATACAACACTTTAGATGGTACCCTTATTTATTATTATAAATATATTCATCGAAACACGTGTGCACTCTATGCAACTTTTGATGTTTTGTTCACCTCGCTTCCTACTTGACTTTAGTCGGTATTACAGGAGTTTCCAACATAGTCCCTTATAACATAATCCTTTATGCTTTAAGATATGTCATCCTTTATGGATTTGGAAAACATGTCTATAGTTCTCTATTAGACACTGCGGACAAACTTAGCTCAACGTTCCGTGATTCAAACTTAATCACTTTTCAAACGTTTCTTCTTGGATCGTATATTACGTTAAGTTATCATCATGGTTTTCTAAGATAGAACCTATGTCTAAACATAGTGGATGATGATCATCCTTTTCTTTCTTTCAACCATTAATGTTCAACTTAATACTATTCCTATCTTGAGTTATTAAGGACCAGTTCCTTAATTAACTTCTATTCTGAAACCCTTTTCAGAATCCTTTCAGGAATACTACATAGTATCATAATACACTTATTATCAACTTCTACCCCTTATAAATCATTATTTATCGGTACTTGTGCTTTTATTCTTAATGCGTTGAATACACACTTAAGAATAACTCCTTTAAGCTCCCACTCAAAAATATGTCATTAACATATTTTTTTAGGAAGACTTTTATAGATCCCACTCAATTTCATGCAAATTGCATATCCGCTCACTATTTTGAAAATTTTCAAAATCCTTTGATCAAATGGTTTCACTCATTAATGAACATATTAAGTTGGGTATTTTAAGGCATTTCAATATTTTACAAATATTCATGTATTATCAATTAGTTTCAAAACAAGGATAATTCACACATAATCAAACAAGATATGAACACAAATAGAAATCATTCATAAAAGTGGAATAGCTGTTTGTTACAAGCTCATATGAATAACCGTCTCACAAAGTGTGAGACGCACTAAAGAGGTTCACAATCTTTTGATTACAATAATCATCCTAAACATAAACTAAGTGATAAATGTTGAGGGAGAGTGTCGTTAGCCATCATCATCATGTCCGCCCTCAACACACAACGTCACCTCCTCTCCAGCAAGCACCTCTATGCAGAAGGACCTATTTTCAGTAAAACAGAACAAGTATCAAATATACTTAACACTGCAAATGTGTTTGCAAGATTATAACATTTAGAAAATTGTATATCAAATATATACCTTTGTCATTGATGACCTCAGCGACAACGGGTTCAACCATCACATCTCTGAAATGTGATATGAACTCGTGGAAATCATGTGTTTCCGTGTCGCCTCTCATAATGCAAGTCCTGACTTGTGCTTGGTAGCTTGGTGGCAGCGACCGCAGCACAACGCCTATTTCAAAAGAGCTTGCCAACTAGTCGTCCAGGAAGTATGCAAGACTCATGTATGCATATATGCTCAACAAGTGATCGTCCAGTGAGGAGCCCTCCTCCATTTTTATGGAGTGGAAATCCCCCATCATCTCATACTCCCATATGCGCATTTGTTCCACTAAATGTGATCTCAGATGTGCCATAACCATTCGGGGATTAAGACTTCCCACAATTGGCCATAGCTCATCTTCCATCCTGAGGCGCATCGTTACTAATATGAATTTGGCCATCACACGACGACAGCAACGGTGATCCCGCTGCTCTTGGGTCTCATGAAGATAGGGTGGCTCCAAGTACATCTCGTAGATCATGTAGTCAGCCACTTTGTTCTTGCTAAGGAGATCATGAAGGCGCATGACCCATGCTGAAAAGATGGATCCATCTAACTTGAGCTTTTCTCCTTTTAACCAATTGTCAATAGGGAAGGTAATCTCGGGGAGAACCATATTCTACATTTATAATTGCAAAAGGAATTTAGACTAACTTTATAATTAAATGAGTTAATAATAACTCCACTCAGAAACACCTATCCCCTGAAGGGTTCTAGTGATAACTGATGACCCACAAGTATAGGGGGTGTATCGCAGTATTTTCGATAAGTAAGAGTGTCAAACCCAACGAGGAGCAGAAGGTGTTGACGAGTGGCTTGGAGAAGGAATTCTCTGTAAATACTTAGCAAACGGATTTTTAGGGGTTTTTGATAATGCAGATAAATAAAGTACGAGTAAATAAAAGACAATAATAACAGATGCAGCAAGTGGCCCAATCATTTCTTTAGCAAAGGACAAGCCGGTTGTATTACTTAAGATGACCAAACATTCTCGAGGACACACGGGAATATCGTCAAGTGCTTTCGTTTCATATAGTTGATTAATCTTCTTTAGTTTGATAAGTGTTGTGTGGGTGAACCTGTGCTAATGTACCAACCTTCCTAGGACTAATACATACTTGTGATTAAACCCCTTGCAAGCATCCGCAAGTACAAGAAAGTAATTAAGATAGAAACCTAACCACGGCTTTAAACTCTAAGATCCCGACATCCCTTGTGCAAAGGTTTCCTAACAGGGGTTCAGGTTTCTGTCACTCCGGCAACCCCTACGATTAGTATCCAAATACACAATGCATTCCCCTAGGCCCATAAAGGTGAAGTGTCATGTAGTCGACGTTCACATGACACCACTAGAAGAATAACACCACAACTTAAATAACAAACTATTGAATCTTTCTCAACACAATGCCACTACTAACAACATGACTTCTCCCATGTCCCCAAGAACTAAACGAACTACTCACAAGACATCATATGGATCAAGATCATAGATGATGTAATGATAAGTAACAATATGAACGTAACAATAATTCAATGGTTTCACCAATAGCATCAACTACAACAAGTAATGAACACCTGGAAAGTTTCCCCTAAGAACTATGCAAGATTCAACCCAATTGTTACAATGGTATGAAGTGGTGATGATGGTGCTGGTGGAGATGATGGTGATGATCCCGACAAAGTCCAGCTTGATGGTGGTGTTGATGGCGATGATCTCCCCTCTCCGCGAAGGAATTCCCCCGGTAGAATTCTATCTACCAGAGAGATCTTTCTCTCTTTGTAGTTTTCCGCCCCGTAGAGACGGCGGAATCTTTCTATGGTTGCTCCCCAGGTCTTAGGGTTTTGTGGGGATAATATACGCCAAAGGGGAGAGCCAGGAGTTGGCCAGGGTGGCGACACCACCTGGTGGCGCAACCTAGGGTAGCCTGCACCAGGGGGTGGTGTGGGCCCCCTGTGGCCCATCTCCACTCCCCCTTCTGGCATTCTTCGTCTTCTGGAAAAATAGGATTTTCCATGTATTTTCCCAGATTTTCTGATCTTCGCGAATTTCTCCTCCAAACAGCCACTTTTCCATTAGAATCCTAACTGCAGTGGTCCATCCTCCAAAAGTCATCAACCATGCAAAAACAGATGAAATAACATAAGTATCATATCTTAACATGAAATATATCAATGAATAACAGTAAATTATCATATAGAATAGTGATGCAAAATGGACGTATCAACTCCCCCAAGCTTAGACTTCGCTTGTCCCCAAGCAAAAACTGAGCTCAATAAACATGACCTTAGGTTTATGGAGTGAAGAGTGGATAAAAGAATACGGACAAGAGGCATCACATTCATCAATACACAAATCATAATAGAAGACAACTCACTATTATATAACTTAACTTGCAATAAGTAAAGGAAACACAATAAAGATACACGAGGTAAATCATAATTGGTAATGGCAAACTTTGCTCTTGGTCGAAGAATAGTTAACAATTTGCAGGAGTTCAAACATAATTGGGTTTTCAATGATAGCTTTCAAAGTAGTATTCACTAAGATAAGAGCAATGTGCAAAACAAGGAACATAAGAAACATGATTGAATAAATCATCATATGAATGAATGAAGCACAACAACTCAAAATACTTGCTGATATAGAAGGGAATAGGTTTACTGACTCAACTAAAAAGTAAAAGATATGCCCTTTGCAGAGGGAGGCAGGGATTTCAAGTTTCATAAAGAGCTTCCAAAAATTATGGTACTTACTAGCTTTCAGCTCTCATTGCCCCTATCATAAGCATGTTGAGGTGGTTAATGTTAAAGTGAACAAATATGAGGATATGCTTGACAAGTTATAAGTTGAAAATCTCATGCCCCGTGCTTATGAGTACCGAACCTCATGCTACTCAACTTCAGTCACAAGTAAGTTCTTGTCATCATAAATACATGTGCATCATGGAGAACCACCAACTGGATACCCCTTGACCGATGATACAGAAGCATTCCCATATCAAAATGACAAGGAAAGCAGACAATGAGCATCTCAACGATCTTTTTATTTGCTATTTGCATAGGTTTTTATTAAGGATGCTTCACAGATTGCTCATTATGGTTATGCTGCAAGTTTCCACCATGATTAGGCATGCCTTAGGCTAGCGGCCCAGGCGTCTCTCTAACACATGTACAAACTCCATGAGCTTACAAGCTCCCCTTTTATTTCACACCGCCGGGATCAATAAGCAAAAGAATCATGACATCAACTAAATAAGTGCAATGTTGAAAGCATTCCCCATGGTAACATGGTTCTGCTAACTCTCAACTTATAAAGCGCAAGCATATACGCAACATAGATGGGCACAATGGTTCAAGTTTATTAAGTGCAGGAAAGTAAAGTGTGCCATCACGTTCATGAGAGCTTTAATCACTAATTTTCACATAACAAGTTTAATTCGGAAGGTAGATAAAAACATGAATTTACTTGGAATAGCAATAATGCTAATAGGTAGGTATGGTGGACTCAAATGGTATAGGTTTTGGTTTAAGGATTGGATGCACGAGAAGCATTCCCTCTCAGTACAGGTTTCTGGCTAGCAAGGCTGGGTAGAAAGCACGAGAGTTGAAGGAAACAAACAAACATACCAATGGTAAAAACAAACATGCAATCTTCCTTGGAAACACAAAAGATCTTAACTAGAGAATACTAAGCTTATGAGCCAATCAAGAAAGAAAGATGATGAAATTATATTTCTTTAAGAGTACTTTTTATCTTTTTTCATTACATTCTCATAATAGTATTGCTACTGACCGAGCTAGGTTTGCCAAAACCAACTAAATTAACTCAATGATCCCAAAGTGATACCAATACTAACAACAAGATCAATCATATAATAGTAATTGAAAACTAAAATAAGATATGAAAAAGAGTGAATGATAGAACTTCTCATTAATATTCCATAACGGCAACTCACACCAAGGGATACATAGATATCTAACGAGAGGGGGGAAACTTCCATAATGCAAACCATCCTACATGATAACTTCTCTATTCATGATATGACTCTACTAAAAAGGTAAAAAGATAGAAGATAGTGATGTGATACCGCGGCACTCCCCAAGCTTGGAACAAACCAAGGGGATGCCAAAACCTGGTTACGAATTATTCCTTCAGTGGTGGTGGTATTCTCTCGATGAGCTTTTCAATCAAATTCCTCAAGTCCTCAATCTCGAAGGTGAGAGTACGAATTAACTCCGAATTGTGCTCGATGCGGTTCATGATCATGTCGGGTTATGAATCCCAGCTCGTACGATTCTTTCCCCACTCTTCCTCCTTGAAGTCTTGTTTTCCTGCATGGTTAGAACGAGGCATATCCCAATTGGAGGGTAGTTTCTCCTTGGGCATATTATGGAATTGATGCTCATGGATAAGGGTATGGAAGGGATTCTTGGTGCGTGGAGAAGGTGACCACGAAGCCAAGCGATGACGCAGAGTCTTCCCTCCAGTGGACATCCGTGCAGTCCTTTCGAACCTGGCAGGGTTTGCCACCACTCCAATGCTTGCAATGGTGGTGCTGGTGGGCGGATGTTGGTCTTCCTTTGCCTCCTCTTCAACTTCACTATCGCTCTCCTCCTGCTCAGAGTCTTGGAGATCTTCCTCCATAGGCTCCTTGCCCTTATCATTGGCGGAGACCATTGTGCTTCTAAACTTTAAGAATAGTTCCTGGTAGAAATAGATCAAAACGAAAACACGACAAGAACATGATATACGAACCTCGGGGGATCCGGGGGATTATATATTATGATTTTTTACAATAAAAGGAAAGTACTCGGAGAAAACAGGTCGGAGACGGACTCCGGGGTGGCCACACCACCTGTTGGCGCGACCAGGGGGCCTGCGCCAGGGGGTGGTGTGAGCCACCCTGGCTCCATTTCCGTCCCTCTTTCACTTCATTGCTTTCCTTGTTGGATAAAAACTTCAAAAATATAACTGGACAGATTTTTCGCGGACTTTTCCTTACCAGAATTATTACCTATTCGAAAACGGACTCTGCAGGTCTCTGAAGTTGGTCTTTGATAAAAATTTCCAGAGTTACCATTTGAATAACATCAATATCTTCATCTTCATACACATATTTCTCGAGTCATAAAACCTTCCACTATCTTATTACACCATTTTCTCCAATAACCTAGAAATTTCTTTCACACAAAACTTTACACAATTCTCATTAGCAACATTAGTGCAAGCGAGGTAATAAACCTTTTAAGTTCAATTTCAACTGAAATCCATTAGAACATAAGCTACTGTAGAAACTCCTTCCGAAAACCCAAAAAGAATTCAAAAAGGAAATCGATTTAAGAGGCAAATGCAAGAGTGGCAAAAATCTATCAAAACAAACCAGCAGGTAAAGATCAATTTTTTCGAAAATCTTCTGGTGCCCAAATCAAAAATTGCAAAACTAACGAACAAATTGGGGCATAAGCACAAAAAATTACAGCTCAATCCGACATTCAGAGATTTTTCACGAATTTTTTACAGCAAAGCACAAAAATCTATTTCGGGACAGCAACTTCCCCAAATCTTACTTCTCTCTCATTAGAGGTTGATCTTGACACAAAAACAAAACAAAAAGGATAATGAGAGGTTATTTCTGAAACAATAACTTCCAACACTCAAAGAAACACAAACAAACTGAAAGCAAAAATATATTGGGTTGTCTCCCAAAAAGCTCTTTCTTTATAGCCATTAAGATGGGCATGCTAATTTCAATGATGCTCACATAAGAATATGAATTGAAGTAAAAGAGAGCATCAAGAAGCAAAAATACACATGTTTAAGTCTAACCCACTTCCTATGCAAGGGAATTTTGTAAGCAAACAAATTATTGCAACCAGGACTGCTAGCATAGGAAGGCAAAACAAGTGCAACATAAAGATTTTTAGCATAAAGCGAGGAAACTTAATATTATTGAGATGCATTAGAACTGTCTTCCCTCTCTCATAATAACTTTAAGTATCATGCATAAATTTAACGATATAACTATCACATGAACCATTGTAGCAATGATCACTTATCCTAACAGAAAATACAGGGACACTAGCTCTCATAACACTACTTTGTGAAACAATATTAGAAGTATCCTTACAGAGGATAGTGTGTCCATCTTCTACATATTTAGTGACAAAGTCTTTCACATTTGCTACTACGAGTTCAGCATCCACTTGTTCATCAGGTTCAATCGCTTTATTTGTACTTTCATTAACCATACTAGCCATCATATAATGTTCCTTTATCTTAACTGGGAAAGGCATTTTATCAATGTAAGGTTCAGGTAAAACATGATTAGTAGTATAAACTTCAGTATTTCTTGCAGGAACACAATTAGCAATATCTTTATATGGCTCATGATACTTATTCCATTTCTTTTTAGGAATTTCAATATAGGAAGCAAAAGCCTTAAAATAAGTTGCAATAGCTTGAGAGTCTAGACCGTAAGCATTTTTAATATTTTGAAAGTCGTCAGTTCCCATAAAAGATTCAATGCATTCATAATCATAATTTATACCTGACTTTCTTCCTTTATTATTCTCCCATGCTTCAGCATTGTCTTGAATACGGTCTAGAAGATCCCATTTAGCTCCTTCTTCCATGCGTGTAAATGATCCAGCACAAGGAGCATCCAATAGATCCTTATCATGAAGAGAAAGCCTTGCATAAAAGTTATTGATAATAATATTGTTGGGGAGCTCATGAATAGGACATTTGAGCATTAGTAACTTCAATCTCCCCCAAGCTTGAGCTGTACTCTCTCCATCAAGAGGCCAAAATTTGTATATTTGATTCCGATCTTTATGAATCTCACTAGGAGGATAAAATTTTGAATAAAAGAGAGGTACTACTTCCTCCCATTCAAGAGCTTGACCATTCTTCAGCAGCTTATACCATTCCTCAGCTCTTCCTTTCAATGATAATGAGAATAACTTCTTCTTGACTTGATCTGTTGTAATGCTTGCACACTTGAATAACCTGCATAATTCGTGTATAAAGAGCAAATGATCACCGGGATGGACAGTTCCATCTCCAACATAATAGTTAACCATAACATGATCAATAATTCTTGTAGGTATTTTAAAATTATCATTCTCAGCAGGTGGTGGTTCATCTACTACCTTAGCAGTGGTAGTAGCATTACGAAATAAGAAACTAAGTGAATTATCCATATTGAAAATAAAGTAACTAACAGAAGTAAACAATACTCATAGTAGAAGTTCCCTTTACCCGTTCCACTCTCCAATAGCACTTCACTCCCCGGCAACGGTGCCAAAAAATAGTCTTGATGACCCACAAGTATAGGGGGTGTATCGTAGTATTTTCGATAAGTAAGAGTGTCGAACCCAACGAGGAGCAGAAGGTGTTGACGAGTGGCTTGGAGTAGGAATTCTCTGTAAATACTTAGCAAACGGATTTTTTGATAATGTAGATAAATAAAGTACGAGTAAATAAAAGATAATAATAGTAGATGCAGCATGTGGCCCAATCCTTTCTTTAGCAAAGGACAAGCCAGTTGTATTACTTAAGATGACCAAACGTTCTCGAGGACACACGGGAATATCGTCAAGTGCTTTCGTTTCATATAGTTGATTATTCTTATTTAGTTTGATAAGTGTTGTGTGGGTGAACCTGTGCTAATGTACCGACCTTCCTAGGACTAATACATACTTGTGATTAAACCCCTTGCAAGCATCCGCAAGTACAAGAAAGTAATTAAGATAGAAACCTAACCACAACTTTAAACTCTAAGATCCTGACATCCCTTGTGCAAAGGTTTCCTAACAGGGGTTCAGGTTTCTGTCACTCTGGCAACCCCTACGATTAGTAGCCAAATACACAATGCACTTCCCTAGGCCCATAAAGGTGAAGTGTCATGTAGTCGATGTTCACATGACACCACTAGAAGAATAACACCACAACTTAAATAACAAACTATTGAATCTTTCTCAACACAATTCCACTACTAACAACATGACTTCTCCCATGTCCTCAAGAACTAAACAAACTACTCACAAGACATCATATGGATCAATATCAGAGATGATATAATGATAAGTAACAATCTGAACATAACAATAATTCAACGGTTCCACTCAATAGCATCAACTACAACAAGTAATCAACATCGGGAAAGTTTCCCCTAAGAACTATGCAAGATTCAACCCAATTGTTACATCGGTATGAAGTGGTGATGATGGTGCTAGTGGAGATGATGATGGAGATGATGATGATGATCCCGATGAAGTCTAGCTTGATGGTGGTGTTGATGGCGACGATCTCCCCTCTCCGGGAAGGAATTCCCCCAGCAGAATTCTGTCTCCGGAGAGATCTTTCTCTCTCTATAGTTTTCCGCCCCACAAACGTGGCAGAATCTTTCTGTGGTTGCTCCCCAGGTCTTAGGGTTTCGTGGGGATAATATATGCCAAAGGGGAGAGCCAGGAGTGGGCCAGGGTGGCCACACCACCTGGTGGCGTGGCCTAGGGTAGCCCGCGCCAGGGGGTGGTGTGGGCCCCCTGTGGCCCATCTCCACTCCCCCTTCTGGCATCCTCCGTCTTCTGGAAAAATAGGATTTTCCATGTATTTTCCTGGATTTTCGCCTCCAAACATCCCCTTATCCATCAGAATCCTAACTGCAGCGGTCCATCCTCCAAAAGTCATCAACCATGCAAAAATAGATGAAATAACATAAGTATCATATCTTAACATGAAATATATCAATGAATAATAGTAAATTATGATATAGAATATGATGCAAAATGGACGTATCAATAACACAACCTATTTTCCCCACATCTCCCCCGATCATCACGGCCATCAATGTGGGTTCTAGGGTGGACGCTAAACATCGGTCACATCATTCATGCAACTCGTGCTCGGTCTTTTAACCATCCATGTTCCAAGGCCACGTCTCTGTAACATGCTAGGCTCTCCAACTCAACCTTAGTGTATTCGATGTGCAACATGGCTTACACCCACTGTATGTGAACGTAGATATGTCTGACACCCTGTTCATCACGGCCTGCCTCATACTGAAGAACTTTCTTGGTGGTGCACACTAAGGAGGAACACAATCATTGGTAATTTTAAACAAGGATCATCTTATTAGGCTACCGTCGAGTATCTAATACTAGCACACAATAAGATATACAAACAATAACATTGAATGTAAATGTGATGTGATATGGCCCTTCATGTCGTGATCTCCATCCGTCGACACCAGATTCTGGTGCCAGGGTTCCGGCGTCGTAGACACCAGGGTACCAGTGTCTTTCCAGTGTGGTAGCCCGTCACTTACGTGACTATATACTACTACGTAACATAAGGTAATCACTTTACCTTTCCCACAAACATATCACAAAGCAACACTGTCAACAACCGAATTTTTAATCCCAGATGCCCGTTATGCCATAAATCGCAATCCCAGGATTACCATTTTTGCGAGACATAACAGATTGGATATCACAGTACATCATCCATTACAAACCATAATAAGGTCTTACACAAAGAAAGGATCTCATGATCCAGTCTTAATACAAACAAGCAGCAGACTTATAAGCATAGCAGTGAGCTCCATCTTTAGTGTCACAGGCAATGCGGACGATGGGAGATGATCCTAGTTGTCGTAGCCGTCCTACTATCCATCTTCCTGATAGTCCTCCTCATAGTCTGGCCACGGGAATAGCCAGGGACAAAGCCATGAGTACTCTTTAAGTACTCGCAAACTATCACTAACAAGTAAGGTAGTTCTAGTAGGAATCCTAAGCTCTAAGTTTATTTGCAAAAAGCCAGATTTATCTAAACTGAGTTCAGAAGTAAAGAAAACTAAGTAAAAGTTCTAAATCACTTTAAGTTGGGAACCTAGTTTTCATGTTCACAACCCTGTTGTGGTCAAGTCAAAATCATAGTTCACTTCACAAGTCATTTTGAAAACATCTAACGACGGAATAGTATGGCCACTCCAACTGTCCATGACCACGGACGCGGTTATTTGAATAGTTTGACATTCTGCAAAGGTGGTACACTTTCACCACAAAATTCGATACATCCATCAGGGATAACCCTGAATCATCATACTTAGTATGCGGATAATCAATCATAACCTTTCCTTTACACACTCTAGTATAAGCACCTCCCATATGAGCTTGGCCTCCCATCCATGGCCATCTGCCATCCTAGGCACTGCATAGGTGGACATCATCAAGAGATAGCCTTAGCTCAAACCTCTTCCGCGAGGGAACCCATACTAATGCATATAAACTTACGGCTAAGCCTTACCCAATTCAGGTATTGTGGTTATACGGTAAAATTGGAATGGTATCTCATCCGAACCCAACCATCTGTTTTAAAAAGGGCTAAGGCTCATGCCTCAACATTTTCATCATCAAATCCATTTGTGTTTCTCAACACATGTAAAAACATTTCAATAGAATGCTTCATCATTCCAAGGTTTTCATAAGCATTTTCACCAAGTATTCCCATCTAAAGTGATCAAGTTTTATGCTTAGCACTAGGCACTAAGTTAAGAGTGTTCACTAATGAGGGATGCTAATCTCAATCTCATGCCATAGAATGACATCTAGTATAGGCCTAGTTGTATACTCTTTATGCTATCTATACTACTTTCTAAAACCTTACAAAGTACTAACTAGAAGTAAAGAACTTTGGTAAAGTAAAAGAGTAAAGGTTGCAAGTAAAACTTGGATGGGTATAAATCAAAGTGTATAACCAAAGCATGCCTAATGCATCTTGCTTGGGTTAATCTTGCAATTAGTGATGGCTTGCCTTGATTGGTGCAGTGTTTGAAGTTTTCTTCGTCTTCTTCGGGGTAGAACCCCTCCTCCTCGTATCCTTGGTCGGTACTATCGTCTATAAATGAATACGGGGTACACAATCACCAAACAATACTTATCTAAGTATATTTAGCACACTAAGGCTCACACTTGATGATCTAGCATCATCACAATCATCACATGAATTAAAGAACTAGTTTTATTTAAGAAAAGTAATTTCTACTCATTGAAATTAATTAAGATTTAATATTCTCCAATTAAAATATGGGATCATGTGGACACATGTCATCACCACATATTCTAATACATGGGAATGTGATTTAAAGGGTTGGTCACAATTTATAAAGTTTAAGAATATTATGCAATAGATTTAAAGTGACTAGAAATGCCCTAATAGCATTCTTTTGGTACTAGTCCAATGTCATTGCATTCAATCCTAGATATTTTTACATATTCAGATAGATATTGTCAAATGTGATTTTTGAGAGTTGGAATCCAATCAAAAGCTATTATGGTTGATTTTTGAAAAATATTTGAAGTTACAAAAGTCTCTGTCTTGTTATTTTTGCTAAAGATTATCGCTAATTCCAAATGATTTAAATCCAATGGACTTCATTAGATAATTTAATTATCTTTCTAACAAAATTGGAATCATGCAATTTGGTTAACTGAAACTCTCTGAATTGATTTTTGAATCTAGGGGCAGAATAGGATTTTATCTAAAAAGGAAAATCAATATTTGAATTTCCTGGGCTGCGCGGAAAACCTAAGCGGGTCGGCCCAACTACACTGTACAGTGCAGTGGGCTGCTGATAGATGGGGGCCACCAGTCAGCGAGACAGTTTAACCGAAACAGTATCAACAAATCTGAGCTGTGCGATCCTATTCTAATCCAACGGCCGAGCGTCATCGTCGACGACGAACAGCTCCGGCGAGGAATGTGACCTAGCACAACGGTGGAGGTCTCGCGGGGCTCACCTGGGCTCCAGCTAGGGTCGGCGACAGGGGCAAACGACTTGGTAGACGACGACGAGGCGAGGCGTGGTCACGGCAGGGCTTGGGGTGGTCAGAATCAACAGCGCCCTTCTCCTCCAGCAGCGGCGGGCTCCGGTGAAATTCCGGCGCGGTGGTGCTCGCCTTGCTCCAGGAAGAAGTGGGGAAGGTCAGTGAGGAGTGGGGAGTGGAGTGGTGTGGAGAATGGAGGCGGGGGTGGCCTCCTTTTATAGCGGCGAGGGACCGAAAGCGGTGCGGTGATGCTTATGGGCGCATGCGTCGCTACATGGGTGAGGGCGTAGGACGGTGCGGTGTCTCCTGGCGGTTCTCTCGGACTTAAAGGCGCGGCATGGGGTGGTGTGGTTTGGTCAGGAGCGTGCGACGCTCTGCGCAGAGGCAGACGTGCTTGCGGCGGCGTGCGGCAGCTGCGGGTCCCGCGGCGGTGAACAGGGGTGTCCACTAGGTTGGCGTGAGCATGGCGAGGCTGCGTGTGCACGGTGAGGGCAACACATGAGCTGGTGGGGCTGGTCGGGCATGGCACACTCGCGCTCTGGACACGGTGCAGAGAGGCGGTGCACGACGGTGCTAGTGTGGTCCACGGCTCAGCTGGGGCTGTGGCCTGGACAGGGGGTGGCGGTAGAGTGCGGCGAGGCTACTGGACATCCTGGATGGGTGCAGGGTTGCCTGGTGCGAGCTGGCCGTGGTCGGCCGGTGATGACCACAAATGGGCGGCGCTCCACTGTGCATGCGGTGCAGGGGAGATGGTTTGGGGCTGGGTTAGGCTTAGGGGAGACAGGGAAGTAAATAGGGGACCATTTGGTCGATGATCACTGTGGCAAACAGTGAAGTTAGGATAGAGATTTTTCTGTGCATGCCAAGTGTTTATGTTAATGGCCGCATGAGATGAAGTTTGGAATTTTTGATTCAAATTTTTTGAGTGAACTTGAATTAAGCTTGAGAGACTAGGTTTGCTTGGAGAGGTCAAGGTGAATTGATTTGGTAGGTTTTTGAAAAAGTGTGATCTTAACATATGAATGAGATTCAATTTTCCAATGTCCTTTAAATTGATTTGCTAGATGTTTTTGTAAGTTTGTAAAGTGGGCCTTGATACACCTTTACTTGGTCCAGCAAGGGGTGAAAAGAAATAGAATTGCTTCTGTTAGAAAATCTTCTCTAGGAACACCTAAAGTGGACTAGTGGTTTAAAATGGTCAAAATGACCATTTGCTTTATTTATTCTTATTTGATTTTTTTCTTTGGATTTTGTTTGTAAATGGTCTAGATGATGTGGCATTCACCCTTAAACCATTTCACAACATTTAGAACAATCAAGCCTGGCATATACACTCAATTCTACACTAATGCAAACACACATGCATTCATATCTATTTTTCTTAATAAAAGTATTTGTTAACCCTAAATTTGGGTGATTAGAACTTGATAATCTTGATTAGAAGATTTGGGGTGTTACAAACCTTCCCTCCTTAAACAAAATCTCGTCCCGAGATTTAAGAAAAACTTGGAACTAAAGAGATCTGGGAACTCAGTCCTAATGTAATCTTCTCGCTCCCAGGTAGCTTCTTCTTTGGTATGGTTGCTCCATTGGATCTTGAGAAACTTGATACTCCGGGTCCTGGTGGTTCTGAAAGCTTCTTCCAAAATACGGATGGGCACTTTATGATACGTCAGATCCTTGTTGATATCAATGTCTCGGTGATCCATGTCCTTGAACACTTCGGTCTTCTCCGACACTTCTAAGCATTTGCAAAGTAACGAGATATGGAACACATTATGGATGGCTGACATCTCCTCTGGCAGTTCTAGTTGATAAGATACTTCTCCTCGGCGATTCAGAATCTTGAAGGGTCCAATATATCTGGGGGCTAGCTTTCCTTTCAGCTGAAAACGCATCATTCCTTTCAACGGCAAAACTTTGAGATACACAAAATCTCCAACATTGAAAGTCAGGTCTCTATGTCTCTTGTCAGCATAACTCTTCTGTCTAGATTGGGAGGTCTTGAGGTGCTCACGGACTTTGTGAACCTTCTCTTCGGCTTCTCGTAGGATGTCGGGTCCAAAGATCTGACTCTCTCCTACTTGCGACCAATTCAAAGGGGTACAACACTTCCTTCCATATAAGAACTCAAATGGGGCCATTTGCAAACTGGCTTGATAACTGTTGTTGTATGAGAATTCTGCGAAAGGCAGACAATCTTCCCATTTTGATCCATATTCTAACACACAAGCTCTCAACATATCTTCTAAGATTTGGTTGACTCTTTCAGTTTGTCCATCGGTCTGCGGGTGATAAGCTATGCTAAAATTCAACTTGCTTCCTAATCCTTCTTGGACTTTCTGCCAAAATCTCAAGGTAAATTGGGTTCGGGGGTTCCATGCAAACTGACAATTCTAGCAAGGTATAGCTCTGCTAGCTTCAAACTCTGGTAGGTTGTCTTGACAGGTATAAAATGGGCTACCTTGGACAGTCTATCAACTATGACCCATATAGAGTCATTTCCCCTACTAGAAGTAGGCAAACTGGTGATAAAGTCCATTCCGACTGAATCCCATTTCCATTCTGGAATCTGCAATGGTTGCAACAGTCCTATGGGTCTCTGATGTTCCGCTTTGACTCTCTGACAGATATCACACTTGGCTACGTAGCTTCCGATTTCTCTCTTCATCTTGTGCCACAAAAATTGCTCCTTCAAATCTTGATACATCTTCGTTTCTCCGGGGTGGATAGAATAAAGAGTATCATGAGCTTCCTGCATGATAACTTGCTTCAGCTCGGAATCTGCTGGCACACAGATACGTCCTTTGTACCACAAAACTCCTTCTTCATCTTCGGTAAATCCAGGTACCTTTCCTATACTGATACGACGTTTGATTCCATTGATACTTGCATTTCCCTTCTGGGCTTCCTTGATTTGGCTAATCAAAGTGGGTTGAAGTTCAATGCTAGCTAAAAATCCTTTGCTAACTAGCTCAGTTCTAAACTGCTCCAACTCTTCATGCAAACTTGGCTGGGCTTCCTTAATCATGGTGTTTAATCTACACGGCAATCTGCTAAGAGCATCCGCCACCACATTGGCTTTGCCGGGGTGATAGTGAATGTCAAGGTCATAATCCGTGATTAACTCTGCCTCATATTCAGATCCTTCTGAGTGAAAATATACTTCAAGCTCTTGTGATCTGAATAAATCTCACAGCGGTCCATAGGGTAATGACGCCATGTCTTCAATGCTAAAAGTACGGCTGCTAGTTCAAGATCATGGGTAGGGTAGTTTTGCTCATGCTTCTTTAGTTGTCGGGACAGATACGCTATGACTTTGCCTTCTTGCATCAACACACATCCGGGACCAATCTTGGATGCATCACAATACACATCAAATGGCTTCTTGATATCTGGCATAATCAATATTGGGGCTGAAATCAATCTCTTCTTGAGCTCTTGGAAACTTGCTTCACATTTGTCGGTCCATTCAAACTTCTTGTGTTTCTTCAATAATTGGGTCATTGGTCTTGCGATGCTTGAAAATCCTTCAACAAACTTGTGGTATTATCCCGCTAATCCGAGAAATGCACGGACTTGGGTTTGACTGGTTGGGGCTTCCCATTCTTCAACATCTTTGATCTTGGCGGGATCAGCAGCGACTCCTCCTGCCGACACAATATGTCCGAGGAATCCTACTTCTTTCAGCCATAACTCACATTTGCTAAACTTGGCATACAACTGATGCTCTCTAAGGGTTTGAAGGATGGTTCTCAGATGTTGCTCATGATCTTTATCTGACTTGGAATAGATTAGAATATCGTCAATAAAAACAACGACAAACTTATCCAGAAAATCCATAAAGATCTTATTCATGAGGTTCATGAAATAAGCGGGGGCAATGGTTAATCCAAAAGACATGACTGTATACTCATACAATCCATATCTAGTGGTAAAGGCGGTCTTTGGAATATCCGTTGCACGAATCTTGAGTTACTGATAACCAGTTCTAAGATCAATCTTAGAAAACACTCTGGCACCAGTCAACTGATCAAACAGATCCTCAATCTTGGGTAGTGGGTACTTGTTCTTGATGGTGACATCATTCAGCTTCCGGTAATCCGTGCACAAATGGTTACCTCCATCTTTCTTATCCACAAACAGAACGGGCGATCTCCATGGCGATGCGCTTGGTTGAATCAGACCTTTCTCCAACATAGCATCAAGTTGCTTCTTCAGCTCCACTAATTCTGATGGGTTCATACTATAAGGTATCTGAGCTATGGGTCCGGTTCCAGGAATTAGTTCAATAATGAACTCGATATCCCGATCTAGGGGCATACCGGGCAATTCATCTGGGAATACGTTGGGGTATTCACAGACTACTCTGACTTGGTCTATGGTTGGTTGGGATAGACTCTTGTTGCATTTGAATTGACGGGGCAAGGCCTTAGATACATGCTCTACTGATACTCCAGAGCTACTGGTCATGGTTATGGCTTTCTTGGCACAGTCGATCAATCCTTTATGTTTCGACATCCAATCCATTCCTAGTCTACTTCCAAACCTTTGGTTCCAAGTACTATTAGATTGGCATAAAAATCTATCCCAAGGATTCTGATAGGTACAGCCTTGTAAAATTTTCTAGCTTTGGTGGTTGAACCAGGAATTTGAACTATCATAGCATGCTTCAATTTTGTTGGTTGAATCTTATTAGTGCATGCAAATTCTTCTGTAACAAACGAGTGTGATGCTTCAGAATCAAACAACACTCTTGCAAGTACTGAGTTAATAGAAAACATACCCAACATGACATCTGGCGCTTCTTGGGCTTCTTCAGCATTCATGTGGAACAGACGACCGTTGCGGTTGAGCGAATTCCCTGGAGAAAATCTTCTTCTAGGCTGAACATGGTGCTGCTGCTGAGCTGGGGCATTCACATTGGTGGTGGATGCAATCTTCTTGGGACACTCGTTGGAGTAGTGACCCTTGACTCCACATTCAAAGCAAGTAATCTGGGACTTGTCTTTGGCTGCAACAGGCACGGCATTGCTTCCAATCCGTGGGGCAGTATTGTTGTTGTTGTTGGACTTGGGCGATGCACGGTTGAAGTTGTTGGAGTTCCTAGGGTTGTTGGTGTTGTTTCCTCCAGACTTCAAGTTTCCTCCACTACGATCTTCAAAACGGATGTTGACTAACACAATCTGCATCTCATCGTGCAATCCGTTCAGGAATCTTTCCTTCTTCTTGGCTTCAGTGTTAATCTCATCAGGGGCATACCTAGCAAGGGACAGAAATTTGTCATGGTACTCAACTACTGTCATCCTTCCTTGCTTCAGTTCCCTGAACTCATCTCTCATTCTGGTGACTAAACCTTGCGGCACATGGGTGCAACTGAACTTGATCTTGAAAGCATCCCAAGTCATTATCTGACTGTGGTTCATAGTTCGGGTGCTATTACACTAGGCTCTTGCATCTCCTGCTAGATAATGGGTGGCAAATAGTACCTTCTCGTTGGCATCAACTACTGCGACTTCCAGATTATTCACCATGGTTTGCAGCCAGTCATCAGCATCTAAGGGATCCTCAAATTTGTTAAAGATAGGGGGATTGGTATTCTAAAAGTTCTTAAGCTTGGATCCATGATGATCCTGATTTCCATGGCCTTGATTATTGTGGGCCATCTGAGCTATCTATTGCAGGGTGGCTAGGTTGGCTTGGCGCTCAGCTCTACTAGCTTCACGGTCGGAAACTAGCATCTGCAGAAGCTGCAACATCGGGTCCTGCGATGAGCTGCTTCCTCCTTGTTTTCCACGAGTCATCTGAAGATTGAGATAGATAATGAGATAAGAGGGAAAGTTCTAAGGTTCATGGTTTTGTTTTTCAAAAGCTTTAAACTTTGAGTTTGAACTTAGGTTTTGCAAACTAACTCCTTCTCATTCATTCATTCATTCAAGCACACAATACAAACACACACCACACACAAATGGAAAACAGATGGTTTTAAGAACCATTTTGTTAACTAAGATACAGTGGGACCGATACAACTCATTCCTACGGTAGTGATCAAGTGCATCTACTCATCATCAATGAAGTCGGAGTCATCATCATCGGTGTAGAAATCCATGGCATCATCCTCTGGGTAGTCGTTGTCATCACTGAGGTACGAGTGAATATCTCCCTGGATGTCTTCACCTTCTTCCTCTTCCTTTGCTTCAAGCTGGACTTCCTGCTCTTGGATGGTCTTCTCGAGGTCGGCCACCTTCTTACAAAGACGAGCGATGGTGTGATCATTCTTCTCGCATTGACAATGGAGTGATTGGCGATCCTTAACGATCATGGCGAGAGTCTGGTCCTTCTTGGCGGCAATGGCAAGGTTGTGGTTGGCGTAGGCTCGAGCATTGTCCAATTCCTTCTGCCTATCATACAGCAGGAAGTCAAGATTCTCCACTTGGCACGTCATCTCCGGGTGACTTGGCATATCCAATGGAATTCCATAGAATCACGCCTTGCGAAGTGCGCAAAGCGAGTTCCCTGGATCAAGTTGATGTTTTGCCCACACAAACGGGCAAGAGCTTCATGCATAGCCCTGGCTAAACCATCTATCCAGTTGTTCTCTCACACGGTGAATTGAATCTTCTTAGAAAGGGGTGCTTCCATCTTGCCTCTGAGATCTGCAACTATCAGCCATTGTAGATATCCTCCGGGGAAATCCTTGAGTTGAGCTCCGAAGAATTCCGGATGCGGGTGCTCAAGGTACTCTGACAGTGCATCAAGATCCCTCTCAAAGATCAGCTGTCCTCCGTTGCCCAACTGGTAGAACTTGCAATACTGAACTTCCATCTATAAGAATTTAGGATGAGTAAGTTAGTGAGGTGATAAAGTGTGTCAAATTTTTATGTAGTAATGTAGATGATTTTTTGAGAGAATTAAGGATAAGAGTGGGAATAGGTTTTCATAAATACTCACTTCATTTGTTTTTGAAAATAAGTTTTTGTTCGGACGTCCATTCTAACTATGGTCTCCTATGGTCAGGATGGCTCTGATACCAACATGTCAACAACCGGATTTTTAATCCCAGATGCCTGTTATGCCATACATCGCAATCTCAGGATTACCATTTTTGCGAGACATAACATATTGGATATCATAGTACATCATCCATTACAAACCATAATAAGGTCTTACACAAATAAAGGATCTCATGATCCAGTCTTAATACAAACAAGCATCGGAATTATAAGCATAGCAGTGGGCATCTTCAGTGTCACAGGCAATGCTGACGATGGGAGATGATCCTAGTTGTCGTAGCCATCCTGCTGTCCATCTTCCTGATAGTCCTCCTCATAGTTTGGCCACGGGAATAGCTAGGGACAAAGCCATGAGTACTCTTTAAGTACTTGAAAACTATCACTAACAAGTAAGGTAGTTCTAGTAGGAATCCTAAGATCTAAGTTTATTAGAAAAAAGCCAGATTTATCTAAACTAAGTTCAGAAGTAAAGAAAACTAAGTAAAAGTTCTAAATCACTTTAAGTTGGGAACCTAGTTTTCATGTTCACAACCCTGTTGTGGTCAAGTCAAAATCATAGTTCACTTCACAAGTCATTTTGAAAACATCTAACGACGGAACAGTATGGCCACTCCAACTGTCCATGACCACGGACGCGGTTATTTGAATAGTTTGACACTCTGCAAAGGTGGTACACTTTCACCACAAAATTCGATACATCCGTCAGGGATAACCCTAAATCATCATACTTAGTATGCGGATAATCAATCATAACCTTTCCTTTACACACTCTAGTATAAGCACCTCCCATATGAGCTTGGCCTCCCAGCCATGGCCATTTGCCATCCTAGGCACTGCATAGGTGGACATCATCAAGAGATAGCCTTAGCTCAAACCTCTTCCGCGAGGGAACCCATACTAATGCATATAAACTTACGGCTAAGCCTTACCCAATTCAGGTATTGTGGTTATACGGTAAAATTGGAATGGTATCTCATCCGAACCCAACCATCAGTTTTAAAAAGGGCTAAGGCTCATGCCTCAACATTTTCATCATCAAATCCATTTGTGTTTCTCAACACATGTAAAAACATTTCAATAGAATGCTTCATCATTCCAAGGTTTTCATAAGCATTTTCACCAAGTATTCCCATCTAAAGTGATCAAGTTTTATGCTTAGCACTAGCCACTAAGTTAAGAGTGTTCACTAATGACAGATGCTAATCTCAATCTCATGCTATAGAATGACATCTAGTATAGGCCTAGTTTTATACTCTTTATGCTATCTATACTACTTTCCAAAACCTCACAAAGTACTAACTAGAAGTAAAGAACTTTGGTAAAGTCAAAGAGTAAAGCTTGCAAGTAAAACTTGGGATGGGTATAAATAAAAGTGTATAACCAAAGCATGACTAATGCATCTTGCTTAGGTTAATCTTGCAATTAGTGATGGCTTGCCTTGATTGGTGCAGTGATTGAAGTTTTCTTCGTCTTCTTCATGGTAGAACTCCTCCTCCTCGTATCCTTGGTTAGTACTATCGTCTATAAATGAATACGGGGTACACAATCACCAAACAATACTTATCTAAGTCTATTTAGCACACTAAGGCTCACACTTGATGATCTAGCATCATCACAATCATCACATGCATTAAAGAACTAGTTTTATTTATTTTATTTGAGAAATGTAATTTCTACTCATTGAAATTAATTAAGATTTAATATTCTCCAATTAAAATATGGGATCATGTGGACACATGTCATCACCACATATTCTAATACATGGGAATTTGATTTAAAGGGTTTGTCACAATTTAAAAAGTTTAAGAATATTATTTAATAGATTTAAAGTGACTAGAAATGCCCTAATAGCATTCTTTTGGTACTAGTCCAATGTCACTGCATGAAATCCTAGATATTTTTACATATTCAGATAGATATTGTCAAATGTGATTTTTGAGAGTTGGAATCAACTCAAAAGCTATTATGGTTGATTTTTAAAAAATGTTTGAAGTTGCAAAAGTCACTATTTGTTATTTTTGCTAAAGAGTATCTCTAACTCCAAATAATTTAAATCCAACGGGCTTGGATAGATAATTTAATTATCTTTCTAACAAAATTGGAATCATGCAATTTGGTTAAGTGAAACTCTCTGGATTGATTTTTGAATCTAGGGATAGAATAGGATTTCATCTAAAAAGGAAAATCAATATTTGAATTTCCTAGGCTGCGCGGGAAAGCTAAACGGACCGACCCAGCTACACTACACAGCATAGCGGGCTGCTGACAGATGGGGACCACCAGTCAGCGACACAGTTTAACCGAAACGGTATCAGCAAATCTGAGTCGTGCGATCCTATTCTAATCCAACGGTCGAGCGTCATCGTCGATGAAGAATAGCTCTGGCGAGGAATGTGACCTAGCGCGGTGTTGGGGGTCTCGCGGGGCTCACCTGGGCTCCAGCTATGGTCGGCGACGGGGGCAAACGACTTGTTAGATGACGGCAAGGCAAGGTGCGGTCACGGCAGGGCTTGGGGTGGTCAGAATCAACGACGCCCTTCTCCTCCAGCAGCGGCGGGCTCCAGTGAAATTCCGGCGTGGTGGTGCTCGCCTTGCTCCGAGAAGAAGTGGGGAAGGTCAGTGAGGAGTGGGAGTAGAGTGGTGTGGAGAATGGAGGCGGGGGCGGCCTCCTTTTATAGCACAACGAGGGGACCGAGCGATGCGGCGGTGAGCTCGACGGTGGCGTCGCTACAGGCTGCTAACGGCATGGGAGAGGGCGTAGGATGGTGTGGTGTCTCCTGGCGGTTTTCTCGGACTTAAAGGCACGGGCGGTGTGGTTTGGTCGGGAGCATGCGATGCTCTGCGCGGAGGCAGAGGTGCTTGTGGCGGCGTGCGGCAGCTATGGGTCGTGCAGCGGCGAACGGGGGTGTCCACTGGGTTGGCGTGATCATGGCGAGGCTGCGCGTGCGCGGTGAGGGCAAGGCGTGAGCTAGCGGGGCTGGTCGGGCATGGTGCACTGGCGCGCTCTAGACACGGTGCAGAGAGGCGGTGCTAGTGTGGTCACGACTCGGCTGGGGCTGTGGCTTGGACAAGGGGTGGCGGTAGAGTGCAGCAAGGCTATTGGACATCCTGGATGGGCGCGGGGCTGTCTGGTGCGAGCTGGCCATGGTCGGCCGGCGATGACCACAAATGGGCGGCGCTCCACTATGCAAGCGGTGCAGGGGAAGCTGGTCTGGGTCTGGGTTAGGCTTAGGGGAGACAGGGAAGTAAATTGGGGACCATTTGGTCGATGATCACTGTGGAAAACAGTGAAGTTAGGCTAGAGATTTTTCTGTGCATGCCTAGTGTTTGTGTTAATGGCCGCATGATATGAAGTTTGGATTTTTTTTTATTCAAATTTTTTGAGTGAACTTAAATTAAGCTTGAGAGACTAGGTTTGCTTGGAGAGGTCAAGGTGAATCGATTTGGTAGGTTTTTGGAAAAGTGTGACTAGAGTTTAGGCTGGGTATTGGTTCATCATCTCATTCTCAGAATGAGTTGACTCCATTTCCAACTGGCATAAATGCCACATGATCAGGAAACCTTGACCATCTGTTGACCAATGAACCAATGACTAGAGTTTCATTGGGAACCCCTGGTTGTTTATATATATCACACATGTATTGATGTTTCCTCTCAATACAGTTATAGCATGATATAAAACTTAATCATAAACTTTATGAAATATGATAATAATCCTTATTATTATTTGTCTCTAGGGCATATTTCCAACAGTCTCCCACTTGCACTAGAGTACAAATAAACTAGCTGCATTTGTTCTTAATCATTGGCACCATATCCGGTACCCTAAACATGCTTGCTCATGGAAGAGGTTGAGTCTTGGGTTTGTACTTTATAGTCCCAAATCCTTTGCAACTTACTAATGTCACCTTGATTGACATTAATACTTTATCATCACATGATAACATCTGTGTGTATGCATCGTCGCTATGGCAGCAGAACGAGGCCGGATTCCAGGAGCCTACAGTGACTTTAGATCAACCTCGAGGGCTTTGTCATGGGCACTGTGCCCTGGGACACATCATTCTACGTTAAAAGTGAACTAGCCCCACCATAACATTATACAACACTTTAGATGATACCCTTATCTATTATTATAAATGTATTCATCGAAACACGTGTGCACTCTATGCACCTTTTGATGTTTTGTTCACCTCGCTTCCTACTTGACTTTAGTCGGTATTACAGGAGTTTCCAACATATTCCCTTATAACATAACCCTTTATGCTTTAATATATGTCATCCTTTATGGATTTGGAAAACATGTCTACAGTTCTCTATTAGACACTGCGGACAAACTTAGCTCAACGTTCCGTGATTCAAACTTAATCACTTTTCAAACGTTTCTTCTTGGATCGTATATTACGTTAAGTTATCATCATGGTTTTCTAAGATAGAACGTATGTATAAACATAGTGGATGATGATCATACTTTTCTTTCTTTCAACCATTGATGTTCAACTTAATACTATTCCTATCTTGAGTTATTAAGGACCAATTCCTTAATTAACTTCTATTTTGAAACCTTTTTCAGAATCCTTTAAGGAATACTACATAATATCATAATACACTTATTATCAACTTCTACCCCTTATAAATAATTATTTATCGGTACTTGCGCTTTTATTCTTAATGCGTCGAATACACACTTAAGCATAACTCCTTAGAGCTCCCACTCAAAATATGTTCCCAACATATTTGGGTATGAGTCACCACTCTTACTCAAACTATGTTCCTACATATTTGAATTTGATACTTATATTGCTCCCACTCAAAAATTTGTCATTCACATATGTTTTTAGGAAGACTTTTATAGCTTCCACTAAATTTCATGCAAATTGCATATCCACTCACTATTTTGAACAATTTAAAAATCCTTTGATCAAATATCAAACTAGGAGATTTACTATGAGATACTAATACTTTACCAGTTTTAAATCCACTAGACATTCAACACACTTGAATCAAATTCATTTGAATTTGTCCAATACTTGACAAATTGTGCTTTTGTCATTCACCCCCTTTTCCACTATGGCTTTGTAGTCATTTAGGAAAATTCAAAGTAACCCCTTTTACTTGTAAGATTCAGCAACGAATTCCTTTCTAATCTGAAGGGAATTTTGCTTTGGGATTTCTCATAATTCTAGTTTACCATTATTTCCTTAGTAGTTTGTAGGTGTGTCATATTCCGGTAATCATGACAAAAGATTCACAAATGTCTGCATACAAGATATGGGATACATTTTGAATCCTACTTCATGTAGTGAAAACACTAGTGGGGAAAACACAATGATCATTATCATTGATTCTTTCCTTTGTGAAGAGAATCGTTCAGGAACGTTTTCCATTGCGCTTCTCAATACTCCGATGCAGGGATTTGAATCCTCATCGTGTTTCACTCTATCTTCCATTTGCTCCATAATCAAGAAATATCACTGAATGTGAACTTTCTCAAGAATGCACCAAAATCTAAGCAATAAAAGTTTTGCTTCTCTTTTGGTTCTAGCTATGGATTTCATATTCAAAGTTTTCCAACGAATACTCTACAAGGACTTATTCGCTATTGTTTTGGTTATATCGAATAACCCCAAAACTTCCACGACAATCCATACTAGATATGGAGCCGCTTTCATGATCGGGTCACGATGTTTATGTTGGGTATTGGTTCATCATCTCATTCTCAGAATGAGTTGACTCCATTTCCAGCTGGCATAAATGCCACATGATTAGGAAACCTTGATCATCTGTTGACCAATAAACCAGTGACTAGAGTTTCACTGGGAACCCCTAGTTGTTTATATATCACACGTGTATTGATGTTTCATATCAATACAGTTATAGATGATATAAAACTTAATCATAAACTTTATGAAATATGATAAAAATCCTTATTATTATTTCTCTCTAGGGCATATTTCCAACAGTTTCGACCATATAGTTGCGCCCATATAGTTGTGTCCGACCATAAAATCTCTCGGGAAGGTACCTCCAACCACAAAACTTCAATACTTTTTCTCTATTCTACCTCTGAACTCTCTCAAAACCTCAAGAGATCTTCATCTCTACTCAATTTTGTTCGATTTCCTCGCACACAAGTGATCTACGGTATGTTTCTCCCCCGATCCTCCAATTACTTTTTGTAAATTCATCTTTGATCTATTATCATTATCCATCTAGGATGAGACCTACTATGAACCAATTGCCATGATTCTCTTGCCTATATTATTATTTTGAGGAGATTCTTTAGTGTGCCATGATGACAAAATGTTGTACTTACTGTTGTTGGATCAAAAAGTTTTATTTTTGTCTTTCTTCAATGTTTAGATGATGAACAAAAGGAGACAAACTTGTGCTCGTGCCACCTCCAGTGCTTCTCGGGCTGTCGCTCAAGAACGCATGGGGATACAGTTCAGGAATGAGCTCCAACGTGATCGCTTCGACAGGATCAAGAACCACGAAGTGAAGGCCACCAAGTGGGCTTGCCCCCATTATATTGAACCAACTCGGTATTTCTGACGACTTCAATTTACTTTGCAATAGAGCTGGCCTGCAAAAATTTGTGTACAATGATGTGCCTACTTATCACTGCTTAACTATTGAGTTCCTAAGTTCGTTGCAAAGCACCATTAAACAATGGCAAGATGAGGACACGATTTCTTTCTGACTTATGAACAACAACTACACTTTAACATTAGATGAATGGTGCGCATGTTTTAATTTTCCAAACAATTATGTTAATGCCTTACGTGCATCCTTTACTGTCTTAGACCCTTCCTCTGAACAATATTATAATGGAATGAGTTTTACTACTAGAGTAAGCAAGGGGAAGAATATTCAACATCCTGAAATTCGCTATTTGTTCTATGTTATTGCTAACACCTTGTAGGCACGTAATGAGTTCACGAGACTCAACGAGGAGGACATCTTAGTCCTCGCAAAGGTTGCTTAAATCAGCTGCAGCTTGTCACTCAACTTGGGCACTATCCTTGTGTGCTACCTGGAGCACCAATCTTCCCAAAGCCAAGGACCAATCACAGGTGGAGTCGTCATCACCGTGCTTGCCACTACCCTAGGCATCGACCTAGGTGAGTTGCAACCTATGCTAGGTGAGCGACGTGTTGGTTTATCTACTTTAAAAGCTTGTGGAATGCTCACTAGGAGAGGTGGTGTTTATTACCTGCATATTGCTGGAGTTGGGCATCTCTACCCCGCTCCTATGCCTAATGGTCTTTTCTCTATCGAGAAAGGATGTTTGCTATATGACTTGCAGGTTGAGCAACACCAACCCGAGGAGGAGGTTCCGGAGGAGGATGAGGACCAAGAGGAGGAGCAAGAAGTTCCTTATCAAGAGGAGCAGCCACAAACCCGGTTCGCCACATACCAAGATTTCCAAGAACTTGGAGGGCCTGTGGAGAGGATGCATAGCCTCTCTTTGAACCTCTGAGGATCAACTAGTAACCTCTCAACTCAATTTGCGAACTGGAGTAACGACTTTTTCTCGCCACCACAATGATTTGAAGGGTTTGCAAAAGCCTAAGCTTGGGGAAGTTTCCTCATGTATCTTTATTTGGCGTTCATTTGCTTTTATTTATTTCGAGGTTGTGTTTTTAGTTCGAGTTTATAAGCACTCGCGTTGGCTTCCCCAACACCTTATTTTTAGTTCTTTCTATTTTCTTTTGAGATTTTCTAGCCGAGCTTTGCCCCTAATTTTCTATTCTTTAAACTCCCTCTCTTAAAAATCACAAAAAGATTTCTCCATTTTTCCTTATTTTCTAATCTTTCGTATGCTTTGCCAGATTCTAAGTGATTATGTGGTTCCTCCTACACCTGCGTAGATGTCGGATACAACCCGTCCACATCTAGGATGGGTGCAACCGAGACTACCCTTGTCTGTACAGTGGACCCGTCGTTGTATGCTGAAAAAATTGAGCAGGTGAAGAAGCTTAAGAGGAAACTCTGGGTTGTTCAATCAATGGTGGATGTTGCCTAGTTGAAAACACGCCAGGCCCTTGATTGTGAGGCCTACTTCTTGGACGAGATTTCTGGTGCGATTGAGAAGATGTTGTGTAAGTCCTTTTTTTCTTTTGCTCCCTGCTCCTCCCCTTTTTGCGGGATGCCAATGTTTTCTCTTTTTGTTTTGTAGGTATTCGATTGTGCGATAGGGAAGAAACCCAACGTCCGCGCAACCGAATTCAAGCTCTTGTGTCTGCTTCCCAAAATTCTCGGACAGATTTTTGGATAGATCACCATCGTGCTTAGGTTGTGGCTCTGCTTCAGGACCGCATATCCGAGGTGGAGGAACTTGTCGAGTGCTGTCGTAGATCACTGGCCATTATTTACAATGCCATGTTTCCTCGGGATCCTCAGCCTTAGACTTTAGCTGATTTGATGGCGAAGTTTTGACAGGGTGAACGGATTCATCATTTTGTAAAGCTTCAACTTGTGGCGGGTGCTAAACTTGTTTTGTCTTGGGTGCATGCGCATGATCCAATGCTGGATTTGGATGTTATATCGTCGGAGCTGCCTTGTCCTTCTGATGGTGGTGATGGCTCTGAAATATAGCCATCCACGTCCACATTTAAACTGGATATTATTCATATTTTTAATGAAATATCTCTCTAAACCCTGCCACTAATGCCTAATATTCAAAGGGGTATGCAATCCTTTCTTTCTATTTTTTTCTGCGTAGATAATGTCGTTTGAAGATGGAATCACTATATTAAAGTCAAAGATACGAGATTTCCAACAACCACAAGAAACGAGCACTACTAGGAAACCCCTTATCAGTGGCGCACCTTTTTTCACTTTCAGTGGCGCATATATGATGCGCCACTGATACGTCGCCACTGATAACTATCTTCTGTGGCGCATATTGAAATGCGCCACAAAAATCTCAAATTTCTGTGGCGCATATGGCTAATATGCGCCACAGAAGTTTTTTTCCAAAATTCAAAAAAAGGCGGGCCAGATCTCAAACTTCTATGGCGCATATGGCCAATATGCACCACAGAAGTTTTTTTCAAATTTCAAAAAAAACCGGGCCAGATCTAGATCTGGCCGGAGGTGGTGGTGGTGGTGGTGGCGGCGGCTGGTGGCTAGACAAGGGCTAGGAGGAGTGGGTCATCGGAGGTGGTGGCTAGAGGAGAAGGAGGAGGAGGCCACTGCCTAGGTGGTCGGAGTAGGAGGAGGAGTTCGTCGGAGGTGGAGGAAGTGTCGCCGGAGTTGGAGGAGGAGGTCGCCAGAGTTGGTGGTGGAGGAGGAGGAGGTTGCCGGAGGTCGCCGGAGGAGGAGGTTGCCGGAGGTGGTGGAGGAGGAGAACGAGGAGGTCACCGGGTGGAGGTGGTGGTCGTCGGAGAGTGGAGAAGGAGGAGGGAGGAGAAGAGGAGAAGTGTGGAATGGAGGTCGCCGGAGAGTGGAGAAGGAGGAGGGAGGAGAAGGGGAGAAGTGTGGAGGGGAGGATAAGTGGGGAGGGGAGAAGAAGTGGGGGGAGAAAAAGGAAAAGGGGAGGGAAAAGGGCACCGGCGGGATTCGAAAATTCGAATCCTGCCCAAGACTTCCGTGGCGCATATGGAGAAATGCGCCACAGAAGTTTCTCCCCTTTTTTATATTTTTGTAGTAAAAAATCTTCTTTCGGCCATAGCTTTTTACTCTTTTCAAATTTGGGGATTCTGTAAAATCCATAACGATCGTAGGTGGTTGAAATCGAGTAGGAAATTTTGAGATGATCATTTTGATATATTAAACTTTTTTCCGACATCGTATGCAAAAGTTATGGTCGTTTTACCGTGCCATGACCTATTTCTGCAAAATACATCGAAATTCATGTATTTCAATTTTCACTACAACTACACCCTAAAATATAACTACATCTCAAAGGAATTATTTTTTTAAAGTTTTTATCATTTTTGTTTATTTTTTACAAAACTGAAAAGGCGATCCACGAGGGGGAGGATCTGTTTTTCCATATTCTGTGGCGCATACACCTATATGTGCCACAGAAACATCACTTTTTGTGGCGCATATGGACATATGTGCCACAGAATTGTCTCCCCCTTTTTTGGCGGTGGGTCCCATCAACTTTTTGATGCGTATACATCTATATGCGCCACAGAATCATCACTTTCTATGGCGCACACGAAAATATGCGCCACAGAAATATGGACTTATGTGGCACATATTTGTTTCGTGCGCCACTGAACTGCTAAACTTCAGTGGCTTTTTTTCGTATGCGCCACTGATATTTATCTGTGGTGCATGGTTTTGCATATGCGCCACAAAGTAGCTTGTCTACCTATAGCTGTTTTTCTAGTAGTGGAGGAGTCGTGAAGCGGAGGCAGACGCTTTGACGACCAACAATACGACCGGAACAAAATTCCGGCTGTATAGTTCCGGTCGTATAGTTGGCGCCACCACCGCTAGGTCAAATAGAACAACTTTTGTGAAGAGACCCCTATATAAAGAAGCCTCGAGCGACGAGAAAACAAGCCTGCCTCGCCCAAAAGTCTTTGCCCCAGATCACCAGCCGCCTCCAGATCTCAAAACCCATCTCCATCCCCACAGCCATATTCCACCACTTGTAATAGTAGATCTCTTCTTCAATTGGCGACATTGTAAGACTATTGCTATCAATGTCATGATTTTCATTACAATATTTGTGATTGTTGATCTCATCTCTATGTGTGAGTAATTCTCCTTGGCTAAGGGCTTCAGCCTAGCCATGTAGCGTTTGTGCATGTTATTTATCATAGATGGGATCATGTATTAGTTTGTATGACATGATAATTATTGTATCCTCTCTTGCCACAATCTAAGGACTTGTCAGGTACCCAAGACCCCGAGGGTTGAGCCAGGTATAGGGAGTATGAGTAATGACTGATCTGCAGGTTGGGAACCCCGGTGATAGAAGGAGTAGTACGGCAGTATGTGAGGGATTTACTTGGGATTAACGGTGACATCACTATGCATATCATTAGTTCTCTTTCTTCTATGGATGAGACTAGTAGGTTATTGCTGTAAGCGGTTGCGGAGGTAATAGCAATTATGGATGCACAACCCACATATAATTTATCTTGCTCTAACAATTACATGCATACTTTATCTTTATATTTTATTCCTATCAGATGTTTTGCATAGCTACAGGTGAAACCGAACGCCCTAGGCCCTCTCTCTCCATCATCGACAACAACAAAAAGACGCAAACTCTTGGTCCGGTAAAAACATAAAAGGAATTCTAAAACTCCCGAAGGTCCATTAAAGTAACTTCACTACGCATCTGCTTCCCGAGGATTCGATAACCTAGGTCTACTAGGGAAAAAGAAGCTATACTACATCCGTAATCCGGATCAAAGGTATCAGGTGGTCTTGTCAATATGGCGCCTCATTATGTCATCTCTCGTAGACCTGCAATTAGGATTGTTCGAAGGTGCCTAGAGGCAGACGAGGAGTTTTTAATGAACTTTGCTATCTGACTGTTTCCGCTTCTATTGTGTAGCTTTGTACTTTTTTTTATAAGAAATACTATATATAACTATTTTGTATTTGTCAAAAAGGTCGTATGCTTTATACGAGATTTTGATTGTATGTTGTATTCTTTTGTTGAGGACTCGACGAACTTATCTCTTTTTGCATAATTGCCTTCATGAGCCTTAGGAGTTTTTATGCCGAGATGTACTTTCTTTATTCATTGATAAGTATAAATGGATACATTACATGGGCGTAATCGCCTGGCCGTTGGCTTTATTGAATAAGATTAACGAATTTTCCTAAGAACTGCGACTTCTCTCTTGAGGTGCTCCATAACGCTCTTTGTTGGCTCGAGGTAGTTGTAATCTTTTTCGACTGGAGGCGCCGTGTTTGCACGATGGACCAGAGAGAAAAGTAGTTGGTTTTAATGGATTACTTGTACTTGGGGAAACCGACGAATATGCCCTCTTATGCGGGACCGGAAGTGGAGACTGAATAAGTGGCTTTTGCAGGTGTGCGGGTGCTCCTGACTTTCTAGGGTTCGCTTGATGTGTCCTTCCTGTAGTAGTTCTTCATCCACTATTTTCAGCTGGCCAAATTGCGTCTCCATGCCGAAGGATTATGATATTTTGTTGAATTATCGATCGTAGCTATCCGAATGGCTAAAGCTTCCTTTTACTATTATGACCCCAGGTATGCATAGTGGGGTACTGCCATGAATCTAGCGAAAGTTGGTCGTCCCATGACCACGTGATACTGTGATGGCCAGTCCATGACTTCGAATTCTAGCTTTTCGCGCCTAAAGTTGCTTCTCGATCCAAAGACCACGTCGAGGTGCACTTTGCCCAAAGGAGTTTCGGCTTTGCCTGGAACTATTCCGTGAAAAGTTGTAACCGTTGGTGCTAGATTTGTCAGGGACTAATTCATTGCTCATAGTGTTTTGGCGTAAATGAGTTTGATGTTGCTCCCTGCATCCAAGAAAACCTTGCTCTTGTCGAACCCACCGATTTGTGCCTCCACTATGACTGCCGATTGACCAGGTCGTGGGACCCAAAGTGGGTGGTCAGCTCTATTGAAGGTTATCTCTTGTTTCGACCAATGAAGATACTCCGGTGTAGGAGGTGGTGCTGTTTCTGCCATGTTCACTTGTGTGGTGATCAACTTATGTGTTCTATTAGAGGGTCGTCCCTTCTAGATCATCGACATTTCTTCCTTTGACCTGGGGTACTCATCTTCTCGGTTTGTTGTGTTTTGCGGTTGTCCTACTGGCGGATGCCCCGGTGGTGGTGCACCGATAGCAAAAGCACCAGGTGTAATAACATAGCCTCGGTTTGCTTCTTGAGTTTCCCTTGCATTGCATAGCTCTTGCATTTTTAAGAATGTTCGGCAGTCCTTTAGGAGGTGATTGGATCGCCTTTTCCCTGTTGAGTCGATGTAAAAGTGCATATTGCATGGCCCTTCCAACATTTGTCCTGCCGACATAGGTGAGTCTCGATTTGTTGGCTGGTAACGTTGCTACGGCTGGCCTCCACCAGCGCCGTCCCTGCTATTGTGGTACCCGTTGTTGTAGTCATCACTTCGTCGGTTGTCCTCTCCAGAAAAACTGGCTGCAACATAACTTGGTGTGATATACCCATCGTTGTTTTGTTGCCTTCTATCTTTATTGTGCCTATCATTGTCTTCTTCGGGTGAGCGGGCTCTTTTGTTATGTAATGCGTCTTCTCCATCGGCCCAGCGATTGGCTATGTCCATCAGCTGCAAAATTGTCTTTGGTTTGATTCGTCCTAGTTCTTCAATGAATTCCTGCTGACAAAGTTCATCGTTGAAGGCATCGATTTCTATTTCGTCGGATATGGATTCAACCGAGTTTTCTATAATGTTCCATCGCTGGACAAAGGCTCGTATTGATTCCCCTGGCTTTTGCTTGTAGGCTCACAATTGTTCCAAAGATGCGGGCCGCTTGAATGTGGACTGGAAATTTATGATAAACTTGTCCTCAAAGTTGTTCTCATTGCTGATAGAATCTTTGGGTAGTTGTTTTAGCCAGGAGCGGGCTGTGCCAGTTAGGTGCAGCTGTAAACTTTGCATTGCGGTAGCCTTGGAGCCGCCTTGTAGCTTGATTGTTGCTAGATAATCTGTTAACCAGGCTTTGGGATCTTGGAGGTCATCATATTTCTGACGACCGTGAGGTAATTTGAAGTCTTTTGGTACTAGAGTCTTGAGAACCCATCAGGTAAAGCAACTGGCTCCACATAGTTCTTGCTCTTCCTTGCTTTCACCATCATAATATCTTCGGCTGCTAAGCTCCTCCCTGGATCGATCGATCCTTCACTGTGTGATATCGTTTCTTGCATCATTCCGCGGATCTGATCCTGAGAAGTGGACCCGATGTGGCGATCGTGATCGTCGGGTGTGACCTATTTGCTGAGGGTTGCTACGACGGCGTGGGGATCTGTCGGGTTGCAGCATGGTTCCATGCTCTGCCTATGCGAGAGATGCTCCTACCATGCCGAGGTTCATCAGGGCGGAACCGCGAAGGGTCGTGCGAGGATCATCATGTGAAGGTTGAGTTGTGATCAGATATGTTTGTGCAGCCACAATTGCCGCTTGGGAAGTTTTTGCCTTGAAATTTCCTGCTTGATCTATTGACATAAACGACAGATCCAGATCTCAGATCAGTTTGCTTCTTTCTGTTTCGGGGTTGTTTTGTAGTCGAGATGTTCCCCTTCTTGGCGGTGCTCCTCCTGTTATGCTTCCTGATCCTCGGGTAGAGCTCAGTTGTACCCGTCATAGGCTGGATTCATCGGCTAACCTCTTTCTTTCGTCGGGTTGCCTCTGCATCCTTAGTAGGTCTCTCTTCATGTGGTGAAGCAAGTATTGATATGCCAGTAGATCTTCACGTGTGGCGTCAATTGTCATGGGGACTGCACCCAAAATTGCCGCTCTTGCTTTTTGCCACGCTTCGACTGGTAGCCAGAGAGTTTGCCTCTCGCCTCCGCGTGGTTCTCCTCCTCCTAGGGTTACACGGTTGTTTGTTGGGTCTTCCCCATTTCCGCGATTTCCTTCCTTTACATCGTTTCCTACATTGTCGCTTGATAAGACATCGTCAGGGTTAAAAATAGGATTACCGTTGGAATCTTGCTGAGCCAAGGCATCTCCGATGATCACACAGACTTGGTGCTGGGTAATATATGAACTGGTGGCATCGTCGTCTGAATTGAGGGAGACACTATCGGGTGGATCAGTGAAGTCCATTAGTTTCTGTTCTGGGTATATTTTTGCCATCCTTATCCCAAAGTCGATGCTTTCACTGCTTTCCTCGGGTTCAAAGTTTATTGGGCTTGTTCCATGTGGTAGAGTTAGTGGGAGCTTTGATCCGAAGGAGAGATTGTCGTAAAGACCATCAAGATCCCCCAGATATGTCTCGCCTTGCTTGTTTTCTTCTGGTGCTTCAATTTCTGCCATGACTTCCATAGAGGATCCGCCAGATGATGCTGGTATTGCCGTGAGTGCAGTCTTTTCCACCGACGATGTGATTCTTGGGGGTCTTCTACTTGGAAGTGGAAGCTTCCGATGATTAGATCGGATCCGCCGTTGAACTCGGCGGGTACTATCACAGGGGTGGGTTGGTGTGGAACCACTTTTGTTGGGTTGCTGCTTGGAAAAGAGAGTTTCGCCGAATCCATGGGTCCAACGTTCAAGTTTCCCACAGGCGGCGCCAATTGACGAGAGGTAACCTCGGCAATGTCCATAAAGAAGGACTTAGGGTTTCACGGAAAAGAGAACGATGGGGATTTCGTTGGATGTCAGGAGAATAATGGAGTAAAGTCGCCTGAATATTGGGTGAATCGCACTATTACAAATCCCTTGGGGATTATTTGGTGTCCATTGCTCAGGATTCTCCCATCCTATATATAATAGGCCGGGTCTCGAGCTATATGCGGATAGGTTACATATACGCTATTACAATACCAACACGATGTCGGTCCTTTTTTATCTTTCCTAATACAACTACAGCCTTTATCGGTTGCTCCTTTTGGGCCATCATCTTGACTCTTCATGAGCCGTAAGCCTTTCTTCGGGCCTGGGTAGCAAATCATAGGTATCCGAGTAATCATACCTATATCAGCGGTGGTATGTCGGGATGGCGGTCCCGGAAGGTGATATTGGTGGTATATGCTGGGCGTGGCAGAGCAACTCGATATCAGGGTGGCGGCCCCAAAACTTTGTAAGTGTTGAGGGCTTTTCAGAGAGTTGGTTTCTTCATCTACGCACCAACGTCCTGTGTCTGCTCCTCCCATAACAGTCACAACGTCTTCTCTCCGACGGTGGTGAAAGGTCATCTAGTCTTGACGGAGTGGTGTTGCGCATCTGCGCTTGGTTGTTTCCTAGGTCCTAGGTGGGCTTGGCATCGCAAGGTCATTTTTGATGGAATCTTGGTCCGCTCCACCATATTTCCGAGAGAACACAGTATATTGTTCTTCCTTTAACCACTTGAGGATATTTTTGGTGGTGTAGTGGCCTACAGAACAATAATAGACAGAACGCCGGTTAACAATACATGGTCAAATTTTGTGAAGCATTTTAAAATTCAGCACGAGATGCTATTTACTAGTGTAGTACTTTTGCTAAGCTTTTTCAACTTCAGCACGAGACCGTCATCCTCCGAGGCACAGATCCAAAGAGAGAGCTGACTGTGGGTCTAGGTCCCCACTCAAATTCACCAAGTTCTTTTGAATTTTGAAGAAAAATATTCAGATTTTTTGAATTCACAACGTTGCCCCCTGTCAAACTGACACCCCCTACACCAACTTCACCTAAACTCGCAAAAATTTTACTCGGATATGAACTCAAAATTGTGCAAGTCTTGCACCCCCAGCTCCTGCTCCAATACAAACTTAGGACGCCGCTCGCCTCATATTAATATATTCGCTTTATTGAAGAAAAAATGAAATAAATTGAGTCGGAAATAACCATATGGGAACAATGTCTGAACCATCACCGCATCACTTGCTCCCAGCTGCAAGCGCTGCCCTCTGAATTGAATTGGCCTGCACCAAAACGATGCAAAGCCTACCTGAGATTGGCCCTTTGACTGGCCACCTCGTTGCTCTGTTGGGAATACGGACGTCTGCCATCGTGCATCGACTTCTCAACCCCTTCCGAGGAAAACGAAGAAGTGACACTGCTGCGAACCATAACATCCTCGAGAACAGATGATATTTCCTGCCAACCTGACTTACCTTCGCAGTGACACGCATCCGTTTATCATTGCGCAACTTGCGTCCATCCATCACGAGACCGATTGACCCTCATGCCGTGACGATGCAGTGAATACCGTGACCCTGAAAATGGCGACGATGTCTGCAAGATTCAGGTCTCTGTAGCCGTGGCTCTGTGCACGTTTGAGTTCCGAGGGAAGAGGTAAACGCTACTGCAGCAACAGTCAGAGACTGCATGCAGGCAGGAGACGTTTTCTGATACGATATGCATCCCTGCGTCCTAAGGAAAATTAATGCACACAGACTCGATCTGATTCAACGCTATTCGCTGAACTCTGCCTGAAATGCAGGACGGGCAGCGGTTGGCACGGAGGTCGGAGGGATTCGTCTCCTTTCCGGTGCCAAAAGGTTCACGTGTAGCTGTGGAAGCTTGAAACACGAGTAACCCTTCAATGCCGAGTGCAAGTGTATACACAACAATGTCATTGTCATGTGAGGGATTTTATATGTGTATCCCCGCAACAACCATCACAGACTACAGAATCTGCTCTCCTTGTTAGTATTCTTGTTTCTTCACCTTTATTTGCCCTTTCTTCTCTGCTTCAGACATCGCCCGTGAGATTCGTCAGCTGTGAGCTAATTGGCATTCCAAATTCCCAAGTCACCAATCAAGCCATTTTCTTTTGGTCACGGTTTGTCTCCATTATCTCGCATAGTACTGTATTGTTTTCTCTACTCTAGTAGTAGGAGTATTATTAGATTGTATCCCAGTTATATAAGTAGGTAACGGTTCTCTGCTCTCACCATGCACCCTCCTTTCCACGGTAACTCGTACTAGCATTCCCTCCCCGTCTCACGAGTGATCTGTTTCCACGAGATTCTTGTTCCGTATCCTCTCGCCTGGGAGTTGCGATTTTGGCAGTCCCGGTGTTGGCGTTCCTCTCACCAATGATCCGTTCACGCGAGCGGCGATCGAAAATGGCGTCTCTATTGGCGTGCCTCGCCGTGCTGTTCTCCAGCATTTGTGTTGGCGCCGTTGCCGATGCTGTTCCGCCGGCGGCATTCGTCTTCGGCGACTCCCTGGTCGACGCAGGCAACAACAACTACCTCGTCACCCTGTCCCGGGCCAACTATCCCCCCAACGGCATCGATTTCGACGGCCACCGGCCCACCGGAAGGTACACCAACGGCCGGACCATCATCGACATACTAGGTGACACACATAGACATCCTAGGTTCCTCGTTGCCTGAACTTCACTGTCACATTGCCTGTGTGTTTCTTCATCATGGACTTTGATGTTTCAGGGCAGGAGCTGGGGCTGGGAGGGTTTGTGCCGCCGTACATGGACCCGAACACCACCGGCGACGTCCTGTTCAGAGGCGTCAACTACGCGTCCGGCGGCGGAGGCATCCTGAACCAGACCGGCAGCATCTTCGTCAGTACACTGAACTGCTCTCTACTTCTTTCTTGTGTGTCGCTTCTCTGTTCTTCCTTTTTATCAGCCTGTTGTTGTTATCGCGTAATAACCTGAGAGTGAGATGATCATTGCTTCCGCGTGAGGCGGGTCTCAGATCGCTTGTGTTTTGCGTGAGCCTACAGCTAGATCGAGACTTCTCTCTAGTTAACCCCAAATAAGATGAATTATCAGTGACGTGCTGAGCCTGAACCAGAACGTGTGGTGGTGAAATGGTTTTGGCAGGGTGGGCGTATAAACCTGGACGCGCAGATCGACGACTACGCCAACAACCGGCGCGACATGATCGCGCGGCAAGGGGAGGTGGCGGCGGTGAGCGTGCTGAGGGGCGCGCTCTTCTCGGTCACGATGGGCTCCAACGACTTCATCAACAACTACCTGGTGCCCATCCTGTCCGCGCCGGAGCGCGCCGTCACGCCACCGGAGGCCTTCATCAACGGCATGATCGCCAAGTACCGGCAACAGCTCATTGTAAGCCTCGCGATCGATCGATGTCGCCAGCATCTGCAACAGCATGCAGTTTCTTGATGAGCTAGAGTTCGCGTTGATCTCGCAGAGGCTGTACCTTCTGGATGCCCGCAAGATCGTGGTGGTGAACGTGGGGCCCATCGGCTGCATCCCGTACCTGAGGGACATCATGACTACCGGGGGCGGCACGGCGTGCGCCGAGCTCCCGAACCAGCTCGCCCAGTCCTTCAACCGCAAGCTGCGTACGATGGTCACCGAGCTGGGCGCCAGCCTCGGCGGCTCCCGCTTCCTCTACGCCGACGTCTACCGCATCTTCTCCGACATCATCGCCAACTACAAATCCCATGGTACCACCAGCGCCGCGCGCGTACATCAGTAGTCTTCGCATCGATCGGCCAGTGCGAACCTAACCATGTGGGGAGAAGAAAACGGGTGTGATTTTTTATGTTTCGCATGTAGGGTTCGAGGTGATGGACTCGGCGTGCTGCTACGTGGGCGGTCGGTTCGGAGGGCTGGTGCCGTGCGGGCCGACGGCGAGGTACTGCGCGGACAGGTCCAAGTACGTCTTCTGGGACGCCTACCACCCCAGCGACGCCACAAACGCGCTCATAGCTCGACGGATCCTCGACGGCGACCCGGACGATATATCCCCTGTCAACGTGCGCCAGCTCATCGCGGATGGCTAGTTAGCTAGTACATCTGGGCTTGTCTCTCAATCGGCCTTCTTTGTACTGTAACTTTTACGGGCTACTAGGAACAAGGTCGCCATGACTGAGGTGTTCGTTGCGGGAAGATGTTGCGGCACTCAGCCACTCACACGATCGATCGTGTATTTGTGTGCGAGTAAAATACATGGTTAGTCCACGACTTGTCGATGAGGTTCGAATTGGTCATGGTACATTGAAAATACCGTTTTACGGCCATCAAAGACGTCGTGCGTGTTTTCTCAACCCGGGAGCTGCTATGTATTTGTCAACGTGGACTAGTAGAAAATAGGTCTTTCATCGTGAGCTTTATTCCCGGCTGTGTTTAGGCCCATAGTTAATGTAAGCATTAGTCCCGGTTTTAAGGCACGGTCAGTTTTAGTCCCACCACAACTCCTTCAGTTTTGATTGGAGTCTCCAATCCGAACTAAAGATAGACCTTTAGTGCCCATTGAAGATGTTAGACATATAATATGAGGAGGGGGGGGGGGGTATTCGGTATGGTATAGTACATCAACTGTGTACTACCCGGACTTGTAATCGCCACGTGAAGGGCTTTTCCTCACACATATAACACGTAGCTGGTAGCCCCGTTCCACCCTAACAAATTCGACATGTTATCGAGAGCTACTCCTCTCCCTTCTAGCTAGCCGCCGTCGCCGAGATCCCCTCGTCGTGCCGCCAAGGATTCCGGACGCCTTGAGCGATCCTCAAGATCAGGACCTTCCTCGTCGCTAGGGGTTCCAATTCCCTGCGGAGATTTCTCCAAAAACCCTACCCACGACCACCCCTCTACAAGATCCCTTTTTTATTTCCTCTCTGCGTTTGTTGTTCGCCGTTTGTTCTACAGGATCCGATCGTCTTCATCACTGCCACCAAGATCTTCACCAACAACTCATCAACTCGGATTCATGGCGACCAGCTCGTCAACTGCAGCGTCGGGTGCCCTTGGTGCGCCCCCGGCCATCAAGCTCACTCGGGAAAATTTCCTATACTGACAGGCTCTTGTTCTGCCTACACTTCATATCGCATGTGTCATGGCCCTCCTTGAGGGGACCGACCGTGCACCGCCTGAGAAGCCGGAGGCCCTAGATGAAAACCAGAAGAAGGTGTCGATCCGATACCTGGACCATGAAGGATCAGCAAGTTGTGAGTTATCTTGTCAACTCTCTCTATGAGGACGTGTTACCCCATATTTTTGGTCTTCATCATGCCGCTGGTGTGTGGAGCGCACTGCATGCTATGTACTCTACCCAATCCAAGTCTCGAGTTTCCACCCTCCGTGGTGCTCTCACAAACACCAAAAAGCTTGACATGACTTCTCAACAATACATCACCAAGATGAAAGGATTTCCCTCCAAACTCGCTGATGCTAGGAAGACGGTTGATGATGATGAGCTCAAGGACTACATACTGAACGATCTTGATGGCACATTCAATTCTCTTATTGTTGTCGTCAATGTTGTTCCCTCTATGACTCTCAATGACATATGCTCTCAGCTTTTATCTTGTCAGAATCATGATGCTATGCTCCTGTTCACAAGACAGACTCCTAGTGGTTTTACCTCTTCGATTAGTGTTGCTGCTCGGGGTCCCTCCATGAATTATGGGTTCAACCCTCCTCCACGCCCACCACAACCGATGCCACAACCATACATGCCTCCCACACCATCCTACCAGCCGCAACCCACACCTACATATCAGGCTCCACCACCACATCCCTATTATTCTCCATACCCACAATAGCCACCATACTACATGCTGCCCATTCATCCCTACCAACCTGCCCCTATCCCCTACATGCCCTATATGCCTCCTTAGCAGCGCACCTCCACCCCCACAACGTCCGCCCAACCTCCTCTAAACCGTGGTGCTCCTAAGCTAGAGCAGCAGCGCCGGCCTAAAGGGGGCATGGGAAGAACCATGATCATGGCCCTGTTGCTACACCTTGGCAGGAGGGCATGATATGCCAGATATGCAAGAAGGAAGGACATCCTGCTAGTGACTATTGGTGGCGCTATGGAAATGATGATGAGGATGAGGATGACACACCCAATGATACCAAAGGAGCTTATGGAGTTGATAGCAATTGGATCATGGACACTGGAGCCACAAATCACACCACAGGCCACCTCAACAAGCTTCAAGTTCATGAAACATATCAAGGGCATGATCAGGTTCACACTGCTAGTGGACAAGGTATGGAAATTGCTCATATTGGTCATTCAGTTTTGCACACCCCACATTGTTCTCTAAAACTTAACAACATTCTTCATGTTCCTTCATCTTCCATGAACTTGATCTCTACTCACAAAATTGCTCTAGATAATAATGCCTTTATTGAAATTCACCCCTTATTTTTCTTGATTAAGGATCAGGCCACGTAGCACATAATGTTTAAGGGTCCTTGTCATGGAGGCATCTATCCTCTTGTTCCTGTTTCAATGGGGTCATCATCCAAGCACGCTCTTGTCACCATCAAGCCTTCTTCCTCCACATGGTATCATCGTCTAGGGCACCCGTCATCTTTTATTGTTCAACAAGTTCTTAGGAAAAATAAGTTGTCATACACTCCTGAAATAAATTCTTACATATGTGATCCATGTCAGCAGGCTAAGAGTCATCAACTACCATACCCTGTCTCCACTAGTGTCTCTACTGTCCCTTTGGAACGGATATTTTATGATGTATGGGGTCCAGCTCTCGTTTCTATAGGCAAACATGCATACTATGTAAGCTTCATTGATGATTTTAGCAAATACACTTGGATTTATTTGCTTAAGAAATGTTCTGATGTATATCAAGTTTTCCTTGATTTTCAACAATATGTTGAGCGCCAATTTGGTAGAAAGATTATCACCATGCAAACTGATTGGGGTGGTGAGTATGAAAAATTAAATGGGGTTTTCCAACGAGTAGGCATTGTTCATCATGTCTCATGTCCTCATGATCATCGACAAAATGGCTCCGCTGAATGCAAACATCGTCATATTATTGAAGTAGGACTTTCCTTGCTTGCTAATGATTCGATGCCTCTCAAATACTAGGATAATGCTTTCATCACATCTACTTTCTCATAAACTTGTTGCCTACAAAAGTTCTTAATCATCAAACTCCTATGGAAAAACTTTTTCAAGTTACACCCAACTATGAGTCACTTCGTGTTTTTGGTTGTGCCTGTTGACCCAACCTTCGCCCATATAACAAACAAAAACTCTCTTTTTGTTCCAACCGGTGTGTGTTTCTTAGCTATATTTTTTGTCATAAAGGAGTGAAATGTCTGGATGTTGCAACTAGCCGAGTCTATGTCTCTCGTGATGTTGTGTTTGACGAAAATGTTCTTCATTTGGCATCCCTTCATCCAAATGTCGGGCGTCGTCTCCATGAAGAAACTCTCCTTATTCCATCCAATGAACCTTCCTTGGCGTCTCCCGATGTGGGTGGGCATACTAATCACCATTATTTGCCTATTGTACCTGTTAATACTCTACAGGATTCTACTGAAGATCATTCTATAAGCCTGTCCCAAGAATCGGGTTCAAATTCTATAGAAAATGGTGAAACAAGTACATCAAATAACACTCCAGAAGAAGACGAAGCTATAGGAGCTAGGGATAGCAATTTGGCGCCAGATTCTCTGGCAGAATCTGCCTTGGATCGGTCCCTACTAGGTCTCGATGCACCTGACACGGACGTTTCTGTCCGTGCGCATGCACGCCCATCCCTCAACGCCACGTCGCCATGGGACCGCCTGCTAGAGGATTGTCGGTCGCTGTCGCCCACCCCTCATCATTATCACGCGCCAGTGTGGGGTAGTGCTTCTGCACGCAGCTCGCGGTCGCTGTCTCCGCCTCTGCGCTAGCCCTCTCTAGCCACGTCGCTGCGACCTGCTGTGTCACCCGACACAACGACAAGAGGGGACAACGACATCAGTGCAACATCAAACAGTAGTGCTACTACTCAAAATTCCATGCGTGATCAAGCTCCTGCACCAGGATCTTCTGTGCAACCTCCATTTGTACCTCCTCCTGCTGCTGGTGTTCAGACTCTCTTGCAAAAAGGTATTAGTAACCCGAAAAAATATACAGATGGCACTGTTCGATATGCTTTGGTCACATCTATAGGAGAACCCAGAAATCTTACTGAAGCTCTTCAAAATGAAAATTGGCAACATGCTATGCAACATGAATTTGATGCTCTTCTTGCAAACAACACCTAGCATCTTGTTCCCCCAAGTTCAAACAAGAACATCATTGATTGCAAGTGGGTTTATCGCATCAATAAAAATGCAGATGGTACTATAGACATGTATAAAGCATGTATTGCTGCAAAAGGATTCAAACAACGATATGGTATAGACTATGAAGATACTTTCAACCCTGTTGTAAAGGCTGCTACTATCATAATTTTCTATCAATTTTAGTTTCCAGAGGATGGAGTTTACGGCAGCTAGATGTCAAGAATGCGTTTTTACATGGTGTTCTAGAAGAGGAGGTTTATATGAAGCAACCACCAGGTTTTGAGTCTGCTTTTGCTACTCCACATTACATTTGCAAACTTGACAATGCATTATATGGTCTAAAATAGGCCCCTCGAGCTTGGTACTCTTGTCTCAGTTCCAAGTTACACACTCTTGGTTTTCTTCCATCCAAGGCTGACACATCATTGTTTCTCTATAACAAGTCAGGTGTTACTATTTTCCTTTTGATTTATGTTGATGATATTATAGTGACAAGTTCCTCTGATTCAGCTATCTCATCTCTTCTCCATCAGTTGAAATCTGAGTTTTCTATTAAGGATCTTGGAGATCTTCATTTCTTTTTGGGGCTAGAGGTTCACAAACAGTCTAGTGGTTTGCTGCTGACTCGGGAGAAATATGCTACGGATCTATTGACTTTTGTTGGTATGAATGATTGCACTTCTTATCCAAAACCACTCTCCACGACTGATACACTCTCATTGACTGTTGGATCTCCTCTTGGTCCTGAGGATATCACTCGTTACAGGAGTATTGTAGGTGCCCTTCAATACCTGACATTAAATAGGCCTGATATTTGTTTCTCTGTTAATAAGGTATGTCAGTTTCTTCATGCTCCTACCACTGCACATTGGACTGTTGTAAAGAGAATCTTGAGGTACATTCATGGCACATGTAAGGTTGGTCTTACTTTTCAGAGATCTAATTCCACTCTACTTAGTGCCTATTCAGATGCATATTGGGCAGGTGATTTAGATGATAAATGCTCTACTAGTAGTTTTGCTATATTGACATGGGTATACCCTACAGGTACTCGAGCTTGGTATATACGGTCCAAATACATACAGGCCCACGGTGTCGCCAAGGCCCGGATGGAGGGACTCGAGTAACCTAGGGACTCTCGATTGCTTGAAGAACAAGAAGAAGCTAAAGATAGAAAGGTTAAAGGGAAAAACCCTAACTTGTAACCGACTCGACCTGCTACCCAAGACCTAGCCTATCTATATAAAGGCTAGGAGGGGGCGGCGAGGAGGACACACGCAACCCTAGTTTTCACAACCTTCGCTAGATTACATCTGCGCACCATTGTAACTTTCGACTCCCTTAATAATTCCACGAGTAGACAAGCAGGAGTAGGGACCTCTACGAGGCCTGAACCTAGGTAAATCCTTTGTCCCCTATGTGCTTGTTTGCTAGCCGATAGATGTCTCCAGTGCTCCCTCCTTCTCCAAAACTCAAGTCCATAACAATGGGCATTGATGAGTTAAACCCTCATCAATTGGCGCCGTCTGTGGGAACTGGGAGTGCTGATGTTGCGGCTTCTTCGGCCCCATCCACTGCGATCTATGACTCCGTAACAGCGGAGATTCGTCAGCTTTTTGGCGCCTTCGACTTCACCGTCCACACGCCAGCCACCCGCCCGGCCTTCGAGTCCGTGGGCGACGGAATCAGCCTGGCGATTGGGAGCTTCCGCTTCCAAGTTGGTCAGATGGGCACGCTTCGCATGCCTGATCAGCCGACAACACCGGCGATTGCCCTGGCATCATGGTTCCTCCATCGATCGGCACCCTCAGCGAGCTCAACGCTCTGGTGGCAGTCGAGAACACGGTCAGTGACAGCAGTCACGACTCTGATCTAAGCGATCTAGCCACTGAAGATGGAACCTACGGTTACGGATCTGAAAGTTGTGGAAGCAATAGCTTCCCCAATCACTTCATGTGCGCCATCATCAACGCAGGCGACACTTCCGCCAATCGTGGCAACGGTGGTAACACCGGCAACGGCACCGATCCACCCAATCGCGGCAACGGTGGTAACACCGGCAACGGCACTGATCCACCCAACACCGGCAATGGTGGCAACGGTGGCAACGGCGGTAACGGTGGCAACGGAGGAGCAGTCGAACCTCCCAGCATGATCAATGAGCAAACCGGCGAACGCGTCGTGATCAGGCTCAACGAGCAAGAGTGGGATCGCTGCCACGAAGCCCTACGGGGTGCACCTCTACCCTTCAGGTCCCCGCAAGAACTGCTGATGGGCTACCACTGGCTCCTAAAAGAGGAATTCAAGCGCCAAAAACAAGCAATCGTGCAACTTGAGGCGCGTAAAAAGGCGGCAGACGAAACGAGCCTTCGTCGTGCTAGGCTCTCCTCCTACGGAGGATCCTCCTCAAGAGGCAAGGATTACCTCGCCAAGAAGAGGCAGTCGCGGATGGCTCACCTCACCGAACAAGAGCGCATAGAGGCTGCGAAAGTCCTCGATTTCGGCTCTATGACAGTCGACACGAGAGGCAACGTGGTTCCCAGGACACCGCAGGCCGCGGTGACAGCAGCTACCATGTACCTCCTCAATAACCAGCCGCTAGCCGGAGATCCCCGAACGGCCATGCACCAATCTATGATCACGGGCTTGGGGCTAATCGAGGCCTCCCTCGACAAGGAGCCAGTACCAGACCCAAAAAAGGGCAAAGCGCTAGCAAAGCGCTACTCCTCGCCCTCATCCAGCGATGACAGTCACGACCTGTCTCGACGACGCTGCTCACGGCGACACGACCGCGACTACGATGCACGCGACGACCTCACACAACGCAAGATCGACAAGTCAAGGGCACAACATGCTCGGTTGACTGACTCGGAAGAGGAAGATGGGGAGCTCTACAGAGCCAGATGCTTTAGCGGAGCCATTAGGCAGAAGCGAATGCCTAAAGGGTTTAAACTCCCATCGGAGAACCCGAAATTTGACAGTCTGCAGGACCCCAAGATCTGGCTGGAGGACCACATCTCCTCCGTCAGGCTACATGGAGGCAGTCGAAGTACTGCCATGCAATGCTTGCAACTACAACTGCAGGGCGCCACCCGGGCATGGCTCAATAACCTCCCACGTGGATCCATTCGTAGTTGGGATTAGCTGGTCTACAGCTTCGTGCGCAACTTTAAGGGCACGTACAAACGGCCCGCCTCAATCGAAGAACTGAGATGCTGCCAGCAAAGATCTGGCGAATCGCTGCGCTCCTACATCCAAAGGTGGTCCATCATCAAGAACTCTGCGGAGAACATCTCGGAAGACCGTGCGATTGATGCATTCAACGGTGGTGTCCGCCGCATGGAACTCAGGGAAGAGCTAGGCCGCTCAAAGCCCCAGACCATCGACCACCTGATGGAGATCACGAATCGGTGGGCTGATGGAGAAGATTCGGTGAAGAATCGTGTTCACTCCGACGAGGAGGCAGAACTCGAACGCAGACGCGACCGCCGGGGAAAAAGTTGCATGCGCATCTACGACGATCGCGACAACGTCAACATGGTCGCAGCCGGCTACGCCGATAGACGCAACGATAACCGCAACAACTGATACCGCAGCGGCGGATACCGTGACTCCAGAAAAACCACGCAAGTGTGGCAACGCTGCACTCGCGATGAGGCACCCGCGACCTCCATCGAGGACAAACTGTCCGGGCCATGCACGGTACACTTCTACATTGACAAGAATGATGGCAAGAGAAAGTCCAGCCACCTCCTCAAGGACTGCCGCGAGTTCCTCAAGCTACACGAGGGATTGGTTCGGATGAACCGCAACGCAGTCGAAAGAGGCTACGGAGCCGCTCCAGGCGCCATGGCACATGGCTCACCACCACCACCACCTAGGCCACCCCCGAACGGGGCTGCACCGGACCAGCACCACGGAGGCGAACCATACCCACGGGCCATGGGTACCATGATGATCAAAAGGGGCGCCCCTCCAACAGGGTGCAGAAGGCCATCACTCGCCAAGTCAACTTGGCCACGCACTCGCCACCGTCCACCAATGAGTACCTCAGTGGCAGTGAGTCGTGCATTACCTTTGACAAACACGACCACCCGCCTCAAGTACCTCGCCCAGGTCATTGCCCCCTTGTACTCGAGGCGCAAATTGGAGGCTTCGACATGAGTCGCGTCTTCATGGATAGCGGAAGCGGCATCAACCTCATATTCGCGAGTACCTTGCAAGCAATGAGGATCCCTCTAACCTTCTTGGAGGCATCGGACACAACGTTCCATGGCATCGTCCCAGGGAAAGGCGTATACCCCCTAGGCAAAATCAACCTCGACGTCATCTTTGGCACGCCGAAGAACTTCCGGCGCGAGCGCATCGACTTTGATGTCATTGACTGGCCCTCATAATACCATTGCATCCTTGGGCGCGTCGCATTCGCCAGGTTCATGGCAGTACCCCCACTACACCTACCTGCAGATGAAAATGCCAGGTCCCAACGGCGTCATAATGATCAACGGGAACTTTGAGCGATCTGACGCTTGCGACAGGGAATTCAACAGAATCTCCCAGTCCTTCGGCATGCAGGAGGAACTCGCAAGACTGAAAGAGACGACAGACAACAGTCTGCCTCCCGTGAGTAGGCCAAGCTCACCTGATCTCTCCTTTGACTCATCTGTGCACACAAAGAAGGTGCAGGTCCATCCATCGGATCCCGCCAAGACGACCCTCATCGCCAACAACTTGAGTCCCGCATAGGAACTCGCGCTCGTCGAATTCCTCCGTGAGCACTGGGAAATTTTTGCCTGGTGTCCTGCGGACATGCCAGGAGTTCCCAGGGAATTCGCCGAGCACGCACTCAACGTCAACTCCGACACAAGGCCAGTCAAGCAAACAATCAGGCGACTGTCTGAGCCACGAGTGCAGGCAGTCGGAATGGAGATCAACAGACTCCTTGAGGCCAAGTTCATACGCGAGATCAAAGAAAGCACTTGGCTGGCCAATACGATGCTGGTACCAAAAAAGGACACGGATATCCTACGGATGTGCGTGGACTTCACTTCTTTAAACAAGCACTGCCCAAAAGATCACTTCCCACTGCCACGGATCGACCAGATCATCGACTCCACCGCTGGATGTGAGCGCCTCTGCTTCCTTGATGCCTACTCAGGCTATAACCAAATTCGAATGAAGGAGGAAGACCAGGAGAAGACAGCGTTTACAACGCCCTTTGGTGTGTTCTGCTACAACACGATGCCCTTCGGGCTAAAAAATGCGGGAGCCACCTACCAGCGATGCATGCAGGCTTGCCTCAAGGAACAACTAGGTCGCAACATCCAAGTCTATGTCGACGACATAGTAATCAAGACCAAGGAGGAAGCCTCTCTAATCGAAGATTTGCGCGAAACCTTCGCCAACCTCGATCGCTACCGGATCAAGCTAAATCCGGACAAATGTGCCTTCGGCGTACCATCTGGGCAGCTACTCGGATATCTCATCTCCGCGAGGGGGGTCGAGGAGAACCATAAGAAGATAAAAGCCATACTGGCCATGGAGAAGCCGAAGAACATAAGAGGCGTCCAGCAACTGGCCGGACGAATCGTGGCCCTCAGTCGATTTATCAGTCGGATGGGTGAAAAGGCACTACCCTTCTACCAGCTCCTCCGCAAAGCCGCAAAATTCAAGTGGACCAATGAAGCGCAAGAAGCATTCGAAGATCTCAAGCGCCTGCTATCCACCTCGCTAGTACTGGTGACTCCACGAGAAAGGGAACCACTATTGCTATACATCTCCGCCACCAACCAGGTGGTGACACCGATGCTTTCGTCGTCGAGCTGAGAAAAACAAAGTCCATGGCGTACAGCGCCCGGTATACTACCTCAGCGAGGTTCTCACGCTAACAAAACAGCGGTACCCGCACTACCAGAAGCTGGTGTACGGCATCTTTATGACCGCCCGGCGACTGCGCCACTACTTCCAGGAACACCCAATCGTGGTAGTCAACGACGCCCCATTGGGGCATATCCTCAATAACCCCGACGCCACGGGGCGAGTCGCGCTTTGGGGAATGGAGCTGTCTCCACGAGACATCACATACTGGCAACGCGACGCCATCAAGTCGCATAAGTGCTCCTGACTTTCGTGCCTTGGATGGAAAACCAGCTCCTAGACAAGCGGATATGTCCTACCTACGGACAATGCATTTCGATGGGTCCAACAGAAAAGGCGCGGCGCGGTGTCATATTGACATCACCTCAAGGGGACAAGCTGAAATATATCCTGCGAATGCAGTTCACAGCCTCAAACAACGAGGCTGAATACGAGGCCCTATTGCATGGGATGAGGATGGCAAAAGCCTGGGGCGCCAAAAGGCTCATCATATATGGCGACTCCAAGTTGGTAGTCAACCAAACAATGCATGAGTGCGACGCACTGAACGACAACATGATCGCGTACCGCGACCTCTACGATACACTCGAAGGAGACTTTGATGGTTGCGAGTTGCGACACATAGGTCGTGAAAGCAACGAGGAGGCTGACACACTCGCCAACATAGGCTCTACCTGCGCCCCCATACCACCTGGGGTATTTCTCGAGCGCATATGCGAATGCTCCATCAAGCCAAATGCCACAGAGAAGAAACAAGCGCAGCAACGGACTCGGGGGCTATGCCACCCAATGAGCCAATGGCACTCGATGACTTGGAGCTGGACACAGGAATCGAGGGACCAATGAGCGTCATGATGATCGAGTAATCTTGGACGCAGCCGTACATTACGTACCTCCTCAGCAAGAGACTACCGGACGATCCGACAGATGCACGACATATCGCACGATGCTCCAAGGCATTCACCGTTCTCAACGGCGAACTGTATAAACGCAGCATCACAGGAGTGCTACAGCGATGCGTCTCCATGGCCGACGGAAGAGCAATTTTCCTTGACATCCATGAAGGGACCTGCGGGCATCACGCAGGCAGTCGCGCCCTCGTCGCCAAAGCTCTATGAGCTGGATTTTACTGGCCCACGGCCATGCGCGACGCCAAGGACATAGTCCAAAAATGCAATTCTTGCCAGCGATTCGCGGACAAGCCACGCAATAGGCGCAGAGCTACGGCCTATTCCATTGGCCTGGCCTTTCGCACAATAGGGGCTCGATATGGTTGGCAAGCTGCCAAGATCCTCGTGCGGAGGCTACGTCTACCTCTTGGTGGCAGTCGATAAATTCACCAAGTGGATCGAGGCCATGCCAATGACCAACCAATCAGGGCACAGCGCAGTAAAGTTCTTCGAGTCCATCGTCTACCGCTGTGGCGTGCCGCACAGCATCATTACCGACAACGGGACGAACTTCATATCCAAGGAGTTCAAAGAATTCTGCGAGAACCTAGGGATCAACATCAGCTACGCCTCAGTAGCGCATCCACGGACCAACGGTTAGGTGGAAAAAGCAAACAGGCTCGTCTGCAGCGGCATCAAGAAGCGACTCCTGCGACCACTCGAGCAAGCGGCGGGTTGCTGGCCAGATGAGCTGCAATCCGTACTCTGTAGTCTACGTACAACTCCAAACAGCACCACGGGCTACACGCCATTCTTTATGGTGCACGGAGCAGAAGCAGTACTACCCGCCGAGGTACGGTACAAGGCGCCGCGCGTGGTCGCCTACAACAAACAAGAGTCATCCCTTGCACTCGAAGATTCCGTCGACCTCCTCGACGAAGCAAGAGAAATCACCGCAGAAAGATGTACGATCTACCAGCAGAACCTACGCAACTACCACAGTAGAAGGCTTCGCCCCAGATCCTTCATCGAAGGTGACCTGGTCCTACGACTGAAGCAACAGGGACATCTCAAGCTCGAGTCCCCCTGGGAAGGACCGTACGTGATTACAGAAGTAATCCCAGGTGGCGCCTATCGCCTTCAAGATTTAGAGACAGGAGTCGCATACTCCAACCCTTGGGCGTCGC